>PPNM03000013.1:0-240629 GCA_003707275.3 Kregervanrija fluxuum
ATAATATAAATAGGACATAGTTTCTATTTATTTAAATTATAACTTAAATAGTTTTTATAATTATCGATTAATACTATAGAATAGTTGTTTATAACCAATCAATAAAACTACAATTAAAACAGTTTATAACCAATCAATAAAACTACAATTAAAACATTAAATAGTTTTTATAATTATCGATTAATACTATAGAATAGTTGTTTATAACCAATCAATAAAACTACAATTAAAACATTTAGTGTGCTGAATTAGATATTCAACTATTCTGGATTAGAATTGATAATTTAAATAATCTATTTAGTTCATAAATCAGATAGAAGAAAAGCTATCCTATTTATGTTATTTAATTATATAAATTTTAAAATATAAATTATCACGTTATTACTAATTTTAGTAATAGCATGACTATTAGAACACTTCTTATTATTCTAGGATATTCTTTTTCATATCATATTGGAACATTAAGAATTTTATATTGAAATCCCACACCTCCTCCAGTAGGGTGTAGTGCTATTTGTAATCATCTACTTCCAACATATGATGATTAGGATAACGCTCACAGGAGGAACGATTACAGGTGTGGTCCCGTAGATAGATAAGTTAATACTTACTATTAGAAATCGTGTAATCGATTTAGACTCAGAATTTGTAAATAAATGTAAGAACAAAGTAAAATTTAATTGTATTCAATTTATATAAAAAGATCTCTCTCCAAAAGAGAGAAAAGAGAAAGATTGTGAAACAGGTAGAAACTAAAAATTGGAATAGCACATATATATAGGTAAATTGAATTTAATTGTCATTAATTGAAATTGTTCACTTCTTTGTCTAGACGTCATCCCAATATCCGATTAAATGAATGTAGCCACATAAATAATATCATTATCAATGATTACTTTGATCTCATTGGTTTCTTCTACAGGGGTTATGCATGTAGTGTAAAACAATGGAATGGCATTAATTAACCTAAAAATAGGAACCATATTAATTGATTTAACGATACAATTTCCCCAGGTTCCAACATATCACATCATAATTCTTATCATCATATGATTAATATTTTCTAATTATAACTTCTGTAAAATTCTTTCTAATTTTCACAGCTATCCTGTCCTCTGTTACAATTTCCTCAGGTTCCAGCATGTTCTGACACATATAATTAATGTTCTTGTCAGAACATTAATTATATGTCATAAGTCAAAGACATATTATGACAATAATTATGTCCTATGGCATAAATAATTACAAGAACATAATAGTCTTCACATGAGATTTATTAAAAATATTAATTCATCTCGTCAAAGACTTTATTTGAACTTATCGGTGTTAATAACAAATTTTTTTCAAGTTGTTATCGATGACTAATGATTGATGCTTATCAGAGTCGCCACAATTAGTCATTGACCAATATTGTGTTTAAAAATTGTTGACTATAAGAATATGTAATTTCTCACTTATTTGTATAATTTTATATCTTGTTTAGTTTCTTTTAATTAAGGATTCTATTTTACAAAACTTATAACTAACAACTCAGTAATAGTTCATAAGACTTTTGCCACATACATATTTTAATTAGCTAATACCTACAACGGTAAGTACTGTTACTTTATTAACGGTTTAAGACCTCTTAACTGAGGCTAGAGGGGATGTCCCGTGGCACGTCTACCTGTACTAGTTATTCCATAGCTGTGCCTAAGGTAGGAGATATCCAGGCTGGCTAACCCGTCCTCTGATAGTTCTGACACCAACACTCCTTAAAACATTTGTAAATTGATAATAGGGTTAATCCCTTGGTAAGAATAAAATACTGTAAATAAATCTCGGTATTTTAACAAAATAATAATTGGTCGGATGGTCTAGTTGGTTATGGCATCTGCTTAACACGCAGATAGTCCCCAGTTCGATCCTGGGTTCGATCAATTCATTTAAAAACTAACACTTTATGTGTTAGTTATTTTTTCCTTTTTGGAACATAAAAAAGGAAATTCCCCTTGGGGTTTAACAAATCATCGAAGTGAAGATACAGTAACTGTAGTAGATGAACTATTAAAGTTGTGACAGGAAGTCAAAATAAACTTGTAGAAAGAGGACTTACGAGAGATCCCTACGGTTACATATCCAATTAAAATGGGAAGTGGCCTATCGATTCTTCTCCTTGCACACCTACAAAATCAATTCAACAGATTACCTCCCAAAGCTTATAAAATGATTTCAATTAAAACACAGTAAATAACTGAATGTGGCATAAATAACGAACGCAATATCAGCAAATGGCGTTTTATATAACATTGAATAAATCCTATAATATTTCAAAAGAGATGTTAGTAATCCGTCTATTGCAAAATTACAATAATATATTTTTTTAAGCCAAAAATGTGGTTGAAAAAAGTCAGAAAATTTGATGAATGTTGGAAAAATACTATTATCTTCATTAAAATCAGAGTGAGCTGAGTAAAAAAGTATCATCATTAACAACCGAGAAATATGGCTTAAAATTATACCAAAAAATAAATTACATACCATTTGTTTATATCTCAACAACAGTTACGATCGTGTTGTTGCGAAAGAAGAAGTGTTTCAACGTAAGAGTGGAAAGAGCAGAAGTCGCTCTTTTTAATAGAAAAATTTCATGGAAAGGTCGTGAAAAAAACATTACCAGGGCTTCTCAATTATATGAATCCAATAACAAAGTTGACACATTTTGCCGTTGATCAATAAAAAAAAAGACATGGAGAGAGCTCAGAAAAACGACTACGATTGGTTGTTGAAAAGAAATAGAACAGCATATGAGATACTTTCAATATATCGAGAATCATCGCCCCAAGAGATCAAAAAAGCCTACAGACAACAAGCACTTCGGCTTCATCCAGATAAGAATAACGCAGCAGATGCGGAGGAACAATTTAGGGAGATAAGTGTAAGTTATAAAGTTTTATCAGATTTACATTTGAAATCTCAATATGATGCCCACATATACAAAAAAACAGAAATTGAGAAATTAAACAAGCTGAAAAGTGTGGAAAGTAAACAATTTAAAGATGATCTCCTAAATTCAGAAACTTTGTTCAAGAATAAAAAAGATAGGGACAGAGAAAGATGCGGTAAATTGGAGACTTTAAGAAAAGAATTCGAGGAGGCAAAACGACTTAAGTTACAACAGTTGAAAATTACTAGATCAAGAAAACAGAAAGTTTTAACTCCTACAAAAACACTTCTCTCAAAAAGCGTAAGGATTAAATGGAAGAATAAACAACATCTTAATGACATGTTCAATGCCGAATTAATTAAAGAATTGTTACAAGTTTTTGGAGAAATAGAAAAAGTGGTAGTTTCACCTCTTAATAAACCAGAAGGAAACTATCACTATGCAGTAGTGCTTTTTTCATCTGAGATAAGTGCAACGTTGGCAAGCACGCATGATTATTCTAAAACTGCTGATTATTGGGATAATATGGGCTTAAGAAAGCTTTCAAGTTTGTTGAGAGCTGCCAAGTTAGTGGATCAACCGAATTTCGATAAATTAACGATATCCTCAGAGGCATTATCATTTGATGAATATATAAGCTTAAGTATATTGAAGAATTATGATTACTTGTTTCTGTAGATAACTTGTTTAATTTATATACTAGTAAAATTTAGCTGTTATTCTGAATCAATTACAATAGTTTCTGGTGAATGAACTTTATTCTTAACTGGCGGATGTGCTTTATTCTTATCTTTTCTTTTCTTTGAGTTTCTTAAAGATTGTCCTTGTCCTTGGAATATCACTGAGGGCGGTACCAATTCCTCTTGCGCAGTGTCAAATTCATCAACATACGGTTTCACTGGAAAACCCAAGAAAAGATAACCATCTGGTAGGATCAAAGGCTTTACCGGTCCTGATAAATCAAGATCTTTTTTATCTAACATAGCTTCATTCTTTATTTTTTCTGCTTCTTGAATTTTTTTACCTGAAAGCTTAAAACCATCACCTTGAAATTTATCCATGTTTGCTTCATTGATGGCTTGTTTTAAGATATCGCCATAATTGATTTGCTTTGCCATCGAGCCTTCTCCCTTCAAAGATGGAGCAGTTAGGGCCTTTTTTCTTTTTAGTTTGTCATGTTCTTCCTTTTGCTTTTTATAATCGGGTTCAACATATCCAACAGGTGGGGCAAAATCCGTAACTAAATCAGTTTCAATAATACAGATACCTCCCGAATTTGACTCTGGTTTAACTTCTAAAATCTTAATTTTGTATATATGGCTGTTATAATTTAATTCAATAACATCACCTACAGTTAGAGTAGTAAAATGTCTTAATGCATTTTCTAAAACAGCTTTAGGATCCGATATTTCCAAAAAATCAACGGATTGTGGTTCCAACTTAACAAATGTACCCTGATTTAAATCGGTTGTTTGAATTTTAACCAATGTACCCGGTTGAAGATCCAAAGTTTCCATCATCCAATTAGGAAGATAGCATCTACCTTCTTCAGATGTAAACTCTAAAACACCACTATGGGTGAAACGGTTGCTAGTACTTGAAATGATCTTAAAAAGCATTGGATATCTTATATTCAGCATGGTCAATCTATGCAATGCGGATTGTGGAAGGTATATCTTACCACCATAATTGGAATCATCCTTATTACTTGTATCTTTCATAAGACTAATAGGGTAACATCTAAAATAGTCTTCAAATTGCTGAGGTATTGGAACTGCTTGTGACATAAATCCAGATGGATCACCTATAAAACCGGAAAAACCTGTAAACTGAATGAAATGAAAGCAAAAACAACTGTTAGTAATCCGTCTCAATTTCATTTCTAATAATTCATTACACTTACCATTATGCCGTAACTAATCAATAACGTTTAACTGTGTTTGCCACAAGAAAGTAGACAGTTAAAGTGAAACTTTTGCGCCCGATGTTTTTTTTTGCTTTCCCGTTTTTAATCTCTGTTGTTTATCTCTTTGTCTCATGTTTAAAAGGACACCACCACCATGACAGAATCGGGAGACAATTTCAACTTGGATGATTTTCAAAAGGAACAATTACGTCAACTATTGGAGGGGGATGATGACATTAATGAAGAGGCCATTGTTTTTTCTGATGATGCAGTTGGTCCAGACACTTTTGAAGACGATGACTACGCGTATTCTGGAGATGAATCTGGTTCTGATGATGAGTCTGAAAATGATCAATCCAAGAAATTTAGAACTTTGGCTGATCTGGGGTTCAGTGATGAGGAGCCTGATCAACACAATAGTGACAACGAATCAGATGATGAATTTACTTTCAGAAATGCATTAAGAGAAGTTAGAAATTTCAAAACAAAAACTAAGCCCAAGAAAAATGGTTCTAAAAATGGTGGCCTGGCTGCATTAAGAAGAAAAATTAGACGTACTGAAATGGGCCCAGAAATTAAACTTTTACTATCCAAGGCTAATGAAGCCTTCGTCAAAAATGATTTGGATGAAGCACTTAAACTTTATTCAGAGGTGATTAAATTAGATAAGAATAATTTTAGCGCTTACAAAACCTTGGGTGAAATCTACCGTTTGAAAGGCGATCTTAACAAATGCTCAAATATTTGGTTATTAGCCGCCCATATTAATGCTTGGGATATTGAATTTTGGAAAACGGTAGCCGAAATTTCAGTAGAATTGGGTCACTATAGACAAGCCATTTATTGTTATAGACGTGCAATTAGTGCTTCACATAAAAAAGATTATGAAGCAATATTTGCACGAGCTTCACTTTATAGGGAAATAGGGAAATACAAGAGAGCCACAGTGTCATTATTGAATTTAAGAGTTATACTTCCGCATGAATCCAAAATTGTCAGGGAGCTTGCGAAGGTTTATGTTGATGAACAGAGAGTTAATGATGCGATTTCTTTATATACAAAAATCTTGGATGACAACGTTAAACATCGTAAATTGACCGAAAGAGGGGAAAATGTCGAATTGAATAATATTACTTTTGATTGGTCCGAACTAAACATTTTGTCAGAGTTATACACTTCAAAAGGTGCATGGTCATTGGGTATTAAAACTATGAGACAAGTTTCTAGGTGGATACAAGGGAGAGAAAAACAGCTTTTTTGGGACGATAATTTATCGCTTGATATTGAATTTGATGAAAGAAAATTTGATTTTCCAAAGTTTCAGAATTTGAAGCAATCAGAAAGAGAAAAAGATTATAGTTTACCCATTGATATTAGAGTTCAAATGGGTCTTTTTAGATTGAATTTGAAAGAAGAGGGAGAAGCATTGAATCATTTCCGGGTCTTATTAGAACAACCGATTGAAGAAACTCCAGATCTATTTCATAAAGTGGGCATGGAATTGGAGAGTTATGGTGTTTATCAAGAAGCTTTGGAATTTTTGATTCCATTATCTTACTATGAAGATTATAACACTTCTGATTTAGTTTTGGCAATTGCTAAATGTCTAAGAGAAACCGAAGACTTTGATAATGCAAAAGAAGCATATGCCAGACTTTTAGAGTATGACCCTGATAATATTGAATTAAAAGTTTCATTAGCCGAATGCTGTTTTTATTTAAATGACGTTGAGGAAGCTGAAAAGCTATATAAGGAAGCTCGAAAACAGAGAAGTAGGGAAAAGGAGACATCCAGGGGTAACTTGCTTAGTACTGCAGCTGAATTCTTGGAAGGCTTAGAGGATCAGAAGGAAGAAGAAGAAGACGATGAAGAGCTTTTTCATCAGCCTGCCATAATAGAAGAGCTAAATGTAGGTAAGAAATCTAAATCGAAAAAGCGGAAAGTTGTAATTTCTGCTGAAGAAGTGAATATATTAGAAACGAAATCAGAAATTCGTGTGAAAAAGCAGTATGATAAGACTGTGAAGTTGATGAATAAGATTGAAGAAATTGCTTCTACTATTCCTGATAAACCTTCAGAATCAGTTTTCTACAAAACAATGGCAACAATATGGATCGAAGTGGCGTCCGATTTAATTGAAATCTTTTCGATGTACAGGGTCTTTTTTACTAACGAAAAGGCAAGAAAATTCTATCTTGGTTTGAGAAAAAGGACTGCTAAATTAAGCGTTGATCATAAGCTTTCAAGGATGAAATATTTACAAAATGAAATTATACTATCAGCAGAGATGAATGAAGTTCCCGCTGACATATTTAGGGGCTTAACATATGATCAATGGTATGATTTGTTTATTAATTATGCTTTGATGATCGCCGAATTTGAAAAGGATAGTGACGTTGCTATTGGTATTCAAGATATTGCTAAGCAAGTTAATGTTTTTAAAGGCAAGGAATTGATTACAAATCTAGTCGGCCTTTCAATTGGTATTATTACTAATGATCAGACCGTATCACTGAATCAAGCAAGAGTTTTAATGAATGACCACCAATTTTGTTCCGAGACTCTAAAAACATATTTGGCTAGTTGCGATTCAAGTTGTGCTCATGAATACTTCGCAGACCCTCCAGCACAAAAGTTTATTCTTCGTCAAGTCAAAGCATTTGATGCCTTAAAGGAGAACACCGATATAAGCGGTATGGCTTCAATTACTAACAGGAATGTTGATGTTTCAAAAGATCATTTTATTATCAATTACATTTATGCCTCATATATGTACACCAACAAGTCATATTATTCTTCTTTGGTTTATTTTCTCAAGCTTTATAAAAACTATGATGAGAACCCATCTTTGTTATTTTTGATGGCTCTTTCAAATTTGTATAGATCAGTACAAAGAAAGACCTTAAATACCAATTTCCAGATTCTCCAAGGTTTGTCATTCATGCTTGAATATATTAAAACTAAAGATATGAATGACCCTTACAGCCAAATAGAGGCTTACTATAACTTAGGAAGAAGCTTCCATATGCTTGGTTTGGATAGCATAGCTATTGAATTCTATGAAAAAGTATTGGAGATAAATGTTGATGATAAGACTTACGATTTATCAAAAGAAGCTGCCCATAATATGTACATTATCTATAATCTCAATAGAAATTATAAACTAGCTGAGGATATCATGGACAGGTATCTAGTTATATAATCATTATGTTTAATTGTTTTTAAGTCAACATGTGTATATTATTAAGTCTATGTATAGCATTTACTTGATTAAGTAATCTGTGTGCGAAGTTGAACGCGAATTATACTCACAAAATTGCTAAAGCTTCAATGCATTAAACAGACTTTTCATTTTTATTTCAATACATAGTATCAACATGAATTTGACAACGCAGGATAAATGCTCGGATATAGACAAAAGGTTATATGAAATAGAAACCAATATTGACAAATATGTGTCAAGCTATGACTTGAGTCAGTTGGCTGAACAACTTGGTCAATCTGTTAATTCAAAGAATAAGCATAAAGTTGGTAGCGATAATCTGGATGGTATTGAAGATATTAAGCTCAAAGACTCCGACTATATTGAGCAAATTGATGTATGTAACAAACTATGGTTATTGGGTGGTTTAATTAATGAGTTGGAATCTCTACAATCTTTGAATGAACCCGGTGATTGGAAGTTGATTAATTTTGAGATGGTTGTGTCCAGTTTTGTAAAACTTAATAACAAGGCGCAAGAACTTTTTCAAAATTTTAACAAAAAGTATAGTGGATCCATTAAAATTTTCGATGATTTGACATCTAAAATTGATGAATATAATGATTCAATACTCAAACTCATCCAATTGAATTTACATGAATATTTACAATTTAATGATGAGTTAGAAGTTACATATCATAATGTATTTGAAGATATTACTTTTGGGAACTTCTTGCAAAGCTGTAATCAGTTCATTAATTATAATAACGATGAAGGTGATCTTTCCAAGTTGTTTAATTTTAATAAAATGTTCAATGATTGGCTACGAGAGGCACTTGAAAAACTTGATTCAGGCTATAACATAGTTTTTTTACATGATACAGATAGTATTAAAATCCTTTTTAGGAAATCTGATTATTCGTTTATGAATTTTACCAAATCAATTGAAAACATAATTAACTTTTTCAACATTCTCTTAGATTTTAATGGTTCTAATGTAAAATATAAGCCATTTCAAAATTTTAAATATATTGTCAACAAAACCATTCTAAAATCTTTGAAAATTAAGATGTTTTCTAAAGAAAATATTTATCCTTTGATTGTAGATAACATGAACAAGTCTGAGCATACATCTAGCTCTTCAATGATTAAGCAGTTACAACTCATATCAGGTCTACTATCACAACAGGGATGGTCAAAAGATGGAAGTTGTGATTTGGAATTTTGGATCGAAGATTTAGTAAGTTCATGGGTTAATAGTTTAGTTGAAAATACCATTGATGATTTAAAGAATCTTGTGTTGGACATGAGAAATGGAAAGTATCAAGCCCTTTTTGAGAATTCCAAATTAGTTATCAAAGAACTATCTGGATCAAGGTCTGAAGAACGAAAATTTTTTTTTGACGAATTAGAAAAAGATTCAGAATCTATAAAAGAGACAAATGAATGGAATAATGAATGGGATGAAGATGAAGATGATGAAAATGATGCATGGAAGGATGAAATCGATCTAGATTTAGATGATGCATCAAATGAAGAGAATGGAACAAAACCAGAGCCTAGTGTAAAAGTAAAAGAAAAAGAAAAAGAAGAAAAAGAAGAGGAAAAAGATGCTTGGGATCAAGAAATTGATTTCGATATAGATTCTTTTGACGGAAAAGAAGCAGATGGAACCAAAAATGTCGAAAATTCAGAAGAGTGGGATTCATGGAATAATCACGCTGATTGGAAGGAATCGCCAAAGAATCCAATGGGTGAAACTTTTACATATAAATATTCAAAAATTACGGTTAAGGTTTCTCAAGTATATGCTGATTTCTATTCTAACTTGAATAATTTGAAAATGCTCGTTAATTGTTCATCACTTGAAGAAGTTTACACTTTTTTCAAACATGGTTTCAGGGAGTTGGCTGTTTCATACCTTATGATGATTGAATTCGATGTAGACATAATTTATCCATCGAAGGTATTGTTTTACAATGATTACAGCAAGATATTAGAAGAGGCTTGTTTGACTTATAATGTTGATTTAACCTCTTGCTTTAAACTGGGTTATAAATTTATAAACAGCTATTCATCTGGAATTGCCAATACTGTTTTAAATTTAGTTTCCGATTATAACGAAGTATTATTTGAAGATGAGTACAATAATATTTCTGTTACGACAAAAAAGAAGGACGAATTTATTTCCCAATTCAAGTTAAGATTTGATAAATTGAACGACATGTTGTTAAGAGAAAAGGATTTAAATACGCAGTTAGTAAACAATATTTTTGTTACTGCTATATTCAAGTTATTTAATATGCTATGTGAAAAGATTTTGGGTAGAAATGATATTTCATCAGAAGAATCTGCTTTACTAAGCGAGTTAATCATTGAAATAGTTGACACTATTATGCAAGTTTCATCTTTTAATATTAACATAAATAAAATTCAAAGTTACAATAAATTAGATCAAATAAGACTTATTTTATCTGGAAATTTAAAAGATATCTTGGAACAATTTTATGATGCCAAATTCTATGATCTTGAAACAACAGAACTAACAGGATTAATTAAGGCGCTATTTGTTGAAAGTTCCATGAGGGAAAATGTTATAGCTGAAATTGAATCGACCAGAGAAGCTTCTTCTTAATAAAACTCGAATGGTTTTTTAATTATACTTTTAAATTAATTTAGCAGTATATTTTTTATATTTATAAAAACTATATGTGTCAAGCAGCAATAACCGGTATTTTTTTATATTTTTTTTACGTTATTTTTCATCATTTTGTAAAACCAATCGCATAAAAGATTACCAATCTAAACCAGTATGCTCACCTGGATTGGAACCTTGACATTCAATACTAGAACAGATTGCATCTAATTCTTCAGCTTCCTTACTTTGAAAGTTACCAAGAGAAGCAGGATTAATTTGTTTACCAGCTTTTTGTTCAGCTTCAAAATGTTTCTTAACCATCTCCTTGACTAAACCTTGATAGTACAAAACACCTCTTTCCTTTAATGGATGCAAGTAGCCAGTACTGTAAATACCATTTTTCAAATTTTTTTGAGTGGAAGCACATAAATTGAAATCTTCTAATTCCACTTGTTGTAGAAATTCAACAAACTCATTCTTCTTTTCATCTGCTAAGCCCTTCTTAGTATAAATATCATATTGTAGGATAGTTCTGTTAGCAGTAATCGGCAAAACTCGAATAGAGTACCAAGCTGGGGAGTAACAATTAACACCATTGGTAGGGAACAAGTAACACCATAAACCGTTGAAACTTCCACCTGGGTTCTCTTTCTTTGGGGCTGTCTGAATATCTTTCTTTTTACCGAAACCAAACCAAGAAGATTCTACATCAGGATCAGCATTATCTTTAATATCTGGGATTTCTTCATCAACAATTCTAGCATAATGTCTACAATAGTTACCCTTTGGAACAACTTTATAGGTTTCCATCTTAAAGGCTGCATTTAGACCAGGGTGTGCAGTTGGACAATGATAACACTCCTGATAGCCATCCATCAAAGTTTTCCAATTGAATTCACCATCTAATTCATAGGACATATGATATTCGTAATCATCGAAATCATATTCTGACATTTCATTTTCTAAACCAGCAAAGAAGGTTTCAAATGGAACTGCATCTTCTGTGTTATCAAAGTTAATAAAAACCAAACCTTGATCTGTAACGTGAGTTTTGATACCAAATAATGAGTTAGCACTTGGGTCAAAACCTTGAACTTGGTCAAAATGTGGTGCCTTTGTCAATAAACCGTCGGTATTATAAGACCAGCCATGATATTTACAACCAAGAATGATGGAAGAACCTTGTTGTTTTCTTACAACAGGATATGCTCTATGTCTACAGAAATTGTGAAAAGCTTTAATTTCACCAGCCTTATTCTTAATAAGAAAGAAATTCCAACCCAAGAAATTGAAAGCATAATAATCACCAGCTTTTTTAAATCTGGAGCTGTGGATGCAAAACAACCAAGATTTTGCGAAAACAGATCTTTTTTCAAATTCAAGAACTTTATCTGAAATCCACCAAGAAGCTGGTAAAGTGTGTTGACCTGGTAATAATTTTTCCTCTGGTGTATCTGCAGGTGGTGCAGATGGGGTAATAACTGAAGCGGTGGCCATGATTTTTATTGATGCGTATTGTTTAGTACATGTAAACTACACTTCAGTCATTTCCAAGGAGGATATGACTTGCTATTTATTTACTAATACTCCAACTTGATCAGGTTAGATAGCGATAACAAATTGATCTCAGAATCAGAGCAAGAAAAAATTGGTGAAAGAACGAATTAGGTTCCTAAAACGAGCATTTTTCTCCGAGCATTAGAGCGAAATCAATTTCTATGTTGGGTATTTCTGGAAAAGATAAGGAGACCAAGACAGTCATCATTGAATTTTGTACGAAAAAGGTAAAAAAATGGCGAAGTTCTTGGAAACAACTCTTGTGTGTTAAAATCCATTTTTGCTCTTCTTATAATGACAAGATTTATCATTGGTTCAAAGGTTTCAGCTTCCCAATTTGTAGTTATTCATTCCGAGATGACTTTCAGGATTTGATGATATTTGACAGGGATTGATACTTTATTCCGTGGTGCTTTCAGTTATGATTTAGTGATTTAACAGAAGTTCGTTATTTATTCCGAGGGCTGAATATAAGTAAGCTAATTAAAATCTTTTAAAGTAAATATCCTTATTTTTAATTTAGTAGTCATAACTTTCATTTACAACGGAATCATCGTCCAATGGATATTTGCTATTTTATCATTATTATCTATAGCCTTGTTTTATATGAATCTGGTATTTAATTTATCTGTATCCTTTCTTAGAATAAAATCAATGTTATGTCAAAAAGGTTTTGATTTATTTCATTAGAGTATCCTTAAAACAAAAAGGACAAATATGTGATAAATTAATGTGATGTTGCCTACAATAAAATTAAAACTTTTTTACTTGCATTTTTATAAAATTAACTGTCGAGTACGGATTATAAAACATTTCTAAAATAATAATCATATCTAAAGCTCATCATGGATCTGTTTTAATTTGTTTTTATTACCACCAGGATAAATGATTTTATATTCAATAAACAAATCACCAAATTCGTCAATACTGTTATACATAGGCATACCTTTGTTTTTCATAACTTCGATTTCACCATCTAGGGTTACGACACTATCACCTCTACTAATTTTTAGAGCTGAATCATAAATATCCAAAAATGGAATCTTTCTTTCCCAACCGCCAATTAATGATTCTCTTAATGTTATAACCTCTGTTCTGTATAAATTATTACCTATTCTTCTATAACCCATATTACCATCAGTTTTTTCCTGAATTGTAATTCTTAGATCACCTGGAGTAACGTCAGGGGTTTTATCTGCTTCGCCTGGAAAGATTTCAACATGATTTCTTGGAGTACCGGGCTGAACATGAATATTAAAGTCTTTTTTGTTTCTGAAAACCCCATTTCCAGAACATTTTTTACATTTTGTTTTAATCTGTTTTCCCGTTCCGCCACATTTATTACATGCAGACTCAAATTGTTGAATCATACCTTGACCAAGTTGTCTTCTTTGAAGAATTCTACCGCGTCCTTTACAGGTATCACAAGTATGCTTAATACCATCGGCTGAACCTGAACCTTGACATTTATCACAAATATCTTGTAATTCTGCAGAAAAATCTTGGTTAATACCATTATAAAAATCACTCAATGTAAATTCCATTTGAGTAGAAACATCTTGGCCCTTAGGTGGTCCTCTTTGAAATTGCTGTCCAAAAAAATTTGCAAACATATCACCTGCTGGATCACCACCACCTTTTGGTCCACCATTTTGCAAACCTTCTTCACCATATCTATCATAAATTGATCTTTTTTCTTTATCCATCAATACTTCATATGCATTACCAATTTCCATAAATTTGTGCTGTGCTGAATCATCACCTGCATTTTTATCTGGATGATATTTTTTACTCATCTGTCTATAGGCATTTTTGATTTGTTTCTCGTCTGCATTTCTTGGAACCCCTAAAATCTTATAGAAATCAGCACCACCCAATACAAGATTCAATAATGACAATAAAATGAATATAAATCCAATCGACTTCATTTTTAATCTATATAGATAATGAAAAGTAAAATTGTAGGCAAAAAACGTTTTTTTTTCACCTATGAATTAAGTATACGTAAACTTTGAGATTCTTCAGTACATATATGTACGCTCAATGGAAGGATGCGATGGGATCTTGAAAATTTACACGTCAGCGTTATTTGTGGCGCATGAAATAATTTACCAGCTTCGTTCGTTTTAGAAGTTCAATTAAAATCAACATTATAAAGAAAAATAGCCAAAAGTAATACCAAAAAGAAGAGATAAAAAATACATTTAAATCTCAACTCTTTCACCAAGATACAAAATTTCTCCATTTTTAGAATTTTCTAACATTTTATCTGACATCATAAAATCCATTGAAGAATAATTAAGTGGGGCATATAAATAACTAATACAAATTGATCTTGCAAACCAGAGTGGGTAAGATAAAACAAAAAAGAATCTATCTTTGATAGATTTTTTTTCAATTTCAGATTCAATTTCATCATTGTAATTAACATCACCATCATCATTATTATATCGAAATTTTGAATCTATTTCATTCCGTTCAAATATATGACAAATTGATAATCCTCTATTGATGTTTGAGTTACTGTCAACTCCAATTTGTTTTAAAATTTCATTAATCAATGAGTGACCAATCTTTGTTTGTTTCATAAATCCCGATTTAATTAAACAACGATAAAACTTAACTTCATTTTTCTTGTCTGGATCTTGAAGTGGTATTAATGTTGCAGGGAAAATACCAGTTGGAATTGTCGGATAAGTTGAAATTTGATTTTCAATCAAAATACAATGTTGTGGTAATATTTGGAAAACGCTGATTAGGTTTTGAATTAAACCTGGTAGATAATGATAATTCGTTGAAAATGGATCAATTGAACAATAAATAAAATAAATTTTTGGAGTTTCAACAATTGTTAATGGCAAGCCAGTTTTGAAAATAGTCATTGTTTTAAACATGGAGCTATTATTCATCATTATTGGACTGGAGTTTAAATTTGAAATTTTATCTTCTTTGCCTGTATCTTTGTCTTTGCTAGCATTTCGTTTATTAAGATCCAAAACTTCATCATTCATTTGTCTTTTTTTATTTTCATAATTTTTGTCAAGACGTGAATTAATTGATTTTCTATTTTTATTTTCTGCTTTAATTGTTGAAACTCTACAATATCTCCAAAAACTAATGAATGAAAACATTAATAAACAAACCATAATTGAAAACCATGCACCGTGAATAATTTTTTTAAGCCCGGCAATAATGAGGCACATTTCAATGCTAGCAAAAATGATAAAGAAAATAGCTGGAAATACAATATTATAACCGTAAACATAGTAGATTGTCAATGAAGTTAAGTAAGTTGTTAAAATGAAGTCAATTGAAATACCTAAACCATAAGCTGCTGTAACTCCACTACTAGTTTTAAAACCTACGGTTGTCAAAATCACTAGGATCATTAAAACAAAGCAAGCTAATGGAATAAAAATTCGACCTTTATGTTTTGAAGAAGTATAAATAATATTCAGTCTTGGGAAAAAATCCAATGCAATCAATTGTTTAAGTATCGAGAAAACACCTAATATTAAAGCCTGCGATGCAATAATTGTTGCCAATATTGACAAAACGAAAACAAACCAATAATAGTTTTTACCGAATGGGATTGATTGATAAAAGATATTTTGCATTGATATATCCGGATGATCTAAAATATAAGCAGCTTGTCCAAAATAACAAACCATTAGGCATGGATAAACGTAAACAATCAAGGCGAAGCGAATTGGATTACTGCCAAAATGACCAACATCTGCAAACATTGCTTCAGTACCTGTAATACTTAACATAACTGGTGCCATTATATCAATGTTTTTCCTTTTTTTTAATAAATCAAACGCAAATTTTGGATTTAAAGCCTTCATAATTAAAGGGTGTTTTGAAATACAGTAACACCCATTAATAAATAACAGTAATAACCATAAAAAAATAATTGGAGCAAATAAGAAACTCAATTTACCAGAGCCAAATTTCTGCATTGCAAATAAAATAATTATAACTGCGATAGAGACTGGCATCACTTTATCCGCAAAAGATGGAACTTCTAGTGTGATACCTCCAACTGCAGATAGAATTGATGTAGTCGGAGTTAATAAGCCATCTGACATAACCAAAGAACAACCTAAAATTGCAGTTGTAAGTGACGAAAATGATAAAGCATTTTTAGCAAATGAATTTGAGGTAGTCAAATCACCTGGATCAATTGTATTTGCTCTTGTGAAATTTAATAAGTTATCATTTTCATTATGAATCTTATTGTTATTATTATTCATATAAAAATTTTTAAAATTCAAATGTCTAGCAAGTTTCGAATAAATTGCAATTTGACCACCTTCATTGTCATTTGGGCCATAATATAAAACCATTACTCCATATTTTAAAATAACCATAAAAGTAAATAGCCAGAAAATCAATGAAATACCACCCAAAAGTTCATTTTCATTGTTAGGATATGTTGGAAAGATTGTTTCTATAGTATATAAAGGTGAAGTACCGAGATCCCCATAGATTGAACCCAATGAATTATATGATAATACTAACGAAGAGATAATATGTCTTTGATTCTTAAACTTTGCGACGGTAAACATTTCTATTCATGCATATATTTAGAGAGATAAATGCTTATTATGAAAGTAAAATTTACACAGGCAATAATGGAGAATCCAATGCCATTTATACAAATTACTCGAAATTTAAAGTGCTAGGTGGGAAATATCATACTTGCTAACGATTATCTAATAAATTATTAACTTATTGACCAAATGTTACTGACTATAACAAAAGAGCAAAATATATAAAAAAAAGCTCAGAAATTGGGTGATCAGGTAAACTTACTCTTCATTACAAATGAAAGTGGTTGCGTCATTTAATTCCCAATAACTATCGGTTATTGGAAAACAATTAATATCCTATTTACAGTGCACATAACACAGTTTAAAATTGATTTCTCATGGACAGATCGGCATCAAACTTTTTCAATAACGACAAATTTTTCTGAGTCAATAATTTGCTTTCGTTGTATTATTATGCAGAGGATCTGGAAGCTCGAATTTTTTTTCCTTTCTACCTAAATACCAGTATCAAGGTGAAATTTAGTACCGCAATAATCGAATGAACTGTTATAAGCTGTACTTCAATGACGTTTAGCGGACTTTGGTGTGTTCCAGAGTCAAAAATTAAATAACATTGCAATAAACATAATTTTATTACATTTTATTACGTTTATTAGTTTATTAGTTTATTATTCTCTGAATTCATATACTAAAATCCGAGGATTACCATTTTTAGTTGTTTATTTGACAGATAAATTTTGAGATATACAAGCCTTGCAGGACAATTAATTAAGTTGTAACTAATCTAAACTGAAATTGAAATTCTGAAAAATGAAAATGAGAATTAAAACTGAAAAATTCCCTCAAAATGAAATAAACCAAATTGGTAATATGTCATTGGCGGTCAATATGAATAACCAGAAAAAAAAATTCTGATAGTGTAGCATATTTCCAATCACTGGGTGTTTCGTAAATTCGCCTTCTTAAACTTTGTAAAAAAAGTAACGTAACTGTTAGATGGTAAGTTAATTATAAATAATTGTCACGTGCAGAAAAACGGTATTGCATCCGATATCGGCGTGCCCGTTTTTCTTATTTTTTCTTATCTAAAGGACTAATAGAAATTTTATTTTCAATTACGTAGTTAACCATTTTTCTCTAGTCTTAGTTCTTATCCTGATTTATTTTCCAATTGTACAAAAAACTAAGATTACACATGGTTTGAGCATAGAAGCTATGCAGGATCGTAAAACAACTGCAAATGTTTTAAGCACAATTGGTACAGTTATTTGGTGCATCCAATTATCACCACAAATTTACTTCCTACATAAGAAGAAAGATGCTGAAGGATTCCCACCATTATTTATGTTATTATGGTGTATTTCAGGTGTATTTATGTGTTTATATTTTATAATATCAAGTTCTTACATTCCAATGCAAATTCAACCACATTTATTTACGACATTATGTTCAATTGCGTGGATTCAAAGTATGTACTATCCGCCTAATTCATATAGAACGAAAAAACTAGTTTTAATTGCGGGAAGTTTCTACCTAAGCTGGATTGGTTTAGAGCTTGGTTTTGCAATTTGGTTGAGAAAAGTTTATTCAGATGGTACACAATGGCCAGATTTGATTTTTGGTATTATTGCCACAGTTTTTCTGTCAGTTGGCTTATTCCCACCATATTTTGAATTGTTTAAAAGAAAAGGTAGAGTGGTAGGAATTAATTTTTTATTTTTGTTTTTAGATTCAACTGGTGCAGTTTTTTCTATGGCCAGCATGTTAATTGATACTTTTGACCCAATGGGTATGAGTTTGTATGTCGTCATGATTGCACTAGAAGTTGGTATTTTTGTATCTCAGGGAATTTGGTGGTTAAGATTTAGATGGCGTAAGAAGGGTGATTTAGAAGGAGGAGAGGCAGAAGAAGAAGAAGATGCAGTCGATCCAGAAGCAGATGACGGAGATGAAGGAGAATATGAGAGAGGAGAAAAAACTCAAGAAGACATTGAAAAAGATTTGATAAGTCATGATCAAGTAAATGAAAAAGATGTTTATTAAAATTGATATATATTGAAATGAAATTTTAAAAAATAATACCCAAGTTATTACTAATATTTTGATGTTTCCATAATCTAAACCAATTAATTTTTTTTCTACTCTTCTTTTTATTCAAATTATTACTATTTGTCAAATTATTAATTTCATTTCTAACAACATTAGAAATTAAGGTATCGTCATTAAGAATTAATTCATCAATTAGCTTATTGCCTAATTTATTAACCACTGTTGTACGGGGCGTTGGCTTTCTGGTAAATCTTGATAATCTAATTTTTGTACGACTATTTGACTTATCCAAAACTGTACGATGTGTAAACGCAGAAGAATCTGAAACATAACCCGTGCTAAATAAATTTATAATTGATCTAAATATTCTTTGAACTGTTCTCGTTCTCGAATACCGTGGTTGTGGTAATGATCTCATTTCATAATAATATAGCAAAGTTAATTTGTTTATAAAAGTGAATTAATTATAACATTGAATTTTATTATCACATTGTAAAATTAAAAAATAATTTTCAAAAATCATGTTGCCCTATTTTAATCATTCGCTTTATCGTCTTTTTATAATGAAAAAAATGGTATTGAATTGTAAATATGTATTTATATAGAGCGGGCTGATCGTTCAATAAACTTTTGAAGTCAGAAGAAAATCAAATAGGTATATGAACTATCAAATTAAATTAAGGAAGGAAGGAAGGAAGAAAGGAAGAAGGAAGATAATACTGAAAATAAAAACAAAAGTAAAATAAACTGAAAATAACAGAACCCCATAAAAAAAACCTATAAGACAGATAAACAAGCAAAAAAATAAATAAATAAATAAATAAATAAATAAATAAATAAATAGAGAGACAAAAAGCCATAAATAACCCAAATTGACCTATAAATCAAAGTTTAACCAATCCCAATCATTTCCTAAGGTTTCACCCATTTGAGTTTGATCAGCTGGGAAATTGTTGCCTATTTCAACCACATTATCATCGTTCAGCATTTTATTATAAGGCCTTTTCTTGGCCGAATGTGATACTGGTAAACTTGAACTTGTAAAATTTTTTGATTTCTGTTTGTCATTACTTGAAAGATTACTGTTAACGTTAAAGTTAATGTTACTGTCAATGTTATTGTTAATGTTATTGCTAATATTGCTAATATTGCTGGTATTATTAATGCTGGCAATATTATTATTATTATTATTATTATTATTATTATTATTTTGACTGTTATTGTTATTGTTTGGGGGTCTTATAACACCATGCAGTTTAAAAAATAAACCACATGCATTACAAAGTAATCTATTATCGCTTGTTTTTCTCCATAACGGTGTTGTTGAAGTAAAACAATTTTCACAAACAGGCTGATGACTGAACTTATTTGACATTTTAGTTTGGTTTAAAGAACTATTTGAACTTGACATTGGAGTTGACTTGTGTGTTGTTGACGCAGACGAACTGTTGAATTTTGGAGTTTGGCTGATTGTTGGAGAAGTTGAGACAGTTACTGGGCTTGGATATGTTGATTGATTCTGTTGGATGTGATTCTGAGGAGTTTGTTTTTTATTATGGTTATCTAAAGAAACTTCTAGTGTATTAATATAGTTTGAAAGGCTATAATCCAACTTGTTACCTGGATTATTTGAATTATTTGAATTATTCACATTATTATGGTTTGTATTATTGCTTGTATTATTGTTTGTATTATTGTTTGTAGTATTATTTGAATGATTATTTGCATTATTATGTGCATTGTTATTACCATGCATAATGTTATTATTGGTGGCTGTAATCATTGAAGATTCATTAAAGTTAGTAAAGTCCATTAAATCATTCAAATTGTCATCAAATTTTAAAAAATTGTCAACATTAAACTCATCATTTGGATTATGATTGTTAAGTGACTTGAAAGACTTCAGTTTACTCAAATTACTATTAATTGCAGGTTGGTGATAAGAAAAAATTGAATTCGAATTGGAAGATAATGAATGGCTTGTACCTGGAGAAGGTATATCAACGCTGAAATTATTCAAGTTATTATTGGAGTCCGTACCATTTAAATCGAATTCTTTGAATATTGACGAATCGTTTAGCGGTAAATCTGGATTGATGCCATATTCTTCTTTTGAAATCCTTCTAATGTGCTCGATATAATCGAATTCCGTGTTATTTTCGTTATCGTTTTTTATCAAACTGTCAGTGTCATGCTTTCTAAGTAGTGAAATATTATTGTTGCTGTTATGGCTATTAGTATTATTACTGGTATTGCCGCTGTTATTGGCGACAGCATCACTTAGCTTTCTCTTTTTCATCGAGTTAATACTATTCAGCCTCCAAGACAAGTTTAGGATCCGTTTGTTATTTGGCAGTAAGTTATTCTTATTATTGAACATTTTCCAAATCAACAAGGATGTATTCTGTCCGTTATTTTGGTCTTCTAGAATTTCTGATTTGAGTAATTTCATTGGTGGGATCTTGCTGTTGTTTATGTTCGATATGTTCAAAGTGTCTGAAGCCATAGAGGTTCCTGCCTTTCTGTTGTCTAGAACAGAAGAATTTGAAGCTATTGGCATTATATAGTAGTTCAATACACTAGTTACAATCAAGATATAAAGAAATGTAGTAAAATGGTGATGAGATGAGGGAAAGGAGAGAATTCGATTGGGAGGGTTTTTTGTGATAACAATAAGCTTTAATTCAATTTAATTTCATTGATTTTATTTTAGTCCTAATTCGATTTCTATTTTCTATTTCTCCCTGACTCACAATACTTTTTTTTTATTTTTGACTTTTCCACCGGAACCAAGGCATATTAGTTTCCGGTCCATACATTGATATATTGATCGATCTATCGCTACATTGCTATATTTATATATTGCTATATTTGTATATTTGTATATCTGTACCTTTATGTCAATTCTATGCCATACCATACTATACTATTTTACCACCCTGTACATATATGCATTAATATCTATAAAAATACATGCATTTGTAATAAGGTCCTGTATAGTTGATCTGTTAAATACCGTTTTCACGATTGACTCGGCTTATCCAACCAATGAAACCAAAGCAAATGTTTTCCGTTGGAAAACGTGAAAAAGAAAAAAGAATGACCGGAAAAAAAAAAAACGACATACGACGCGACGATTTTGGGATGAAGACGATCGACGCCAACGACGCGACGATGGAAATCAAGGCCGTCTTTAGAGGTAATTCAAAGAAAACAGAGCAGTAGAAATCAAATTGCATTGGATTGTTTTTTTGCCACCTCTAAAATATTTAAAATTGATATTATTAAACATTAATCATTAAGCACTTAAATACTTAAAACCAACCTTATCAATTGTGCTATTACAAAACCAATGTCTGATCTAGGTTCTGCTATTGATAAAACCACGTCGCCCGATTTAACAGATGATGATTACAGTCTTTTATTGGACGTAGTCGATATTGTGAAATCTAATCCAGACACAAATATTGAGGAGTCCATCAACATATTGAAGCTGAAATTACAATCACAAAATGCAAATACGGTGTTAAGATCCATCACATTACTGGATTTCTTAGCAGAAAACTGTGGTGCTATGATGAAGGCCGAAATTTCAAAAAAAAACTTTGTCAATAATTATCTTCTACACTTGGTAAACAGCCAAAGTTTACACATTTCTGTGAAGTATGCGGTGATCAAGGAGTTTTACAAGTTATCGAAAACTTTCAAAAACGACGATAGCTTGAAAATTATGAATGATACGTTTAATAGTTTGAAGTTGAATAATAATTTTAAATATTTATGCCAGCAGGCAATTAATGAGGTTGATAGTGGCCGAGAACCGGATTTGAACAACAGAAACAGTCAGAGTACCAATAACTCTAATATGCATAGTAACAGTAATAACTCCAATGTTGAGGAAGAAGATGATGATCTAAGAAAAGCAATTGAATTGTCTCTAAGAGAGTCTCAGTCTGCAAAACCACAATCATCCATTCCAGATATAAGTGTTCAAGCTCCGGTTCCTGCATCCTCAAACACTTCACCACAGAATCTAACTCCCAACCAGTTCCAGAATCAGGCTCTGCCATTAGCAGCAGCATCTCCAATTCAGATGCAGGCCTCTGGCTCGTCGGCATCATTACAAGAAGACGTAAATTCTCCCGAGAAAGTTCGTGCATTATATGACCTAACATCGGACGATGAAGATACATTGTCGTTTAAAAAGGATGATATCATTACCATAATTGAGAATGTTAATAATGACTGGCTAAGAGGCTGTTTGAACGGTAAGTTAGGTATTATTCCTGTTAACTACGTGGAGAAGATTCCTAAAACAACAGAAAATGATTTAAATGACCTATTATCGGTTTTAAACGGTTCTTTCAACATTGAGGTTTTACTTTCAAAGCTAATGGACTTGAATACTAAAATTAAATCAACGCCAATGACTTCCTCGGAGTTTGAAACAATCTTGATTAATGATGCAATTCCAGCAAAACTAGAGAATTTACAAAAGATTAAAGTTCAATTAAAAAAAGTTTTAGATTTATACAAATTGAAATTAATGGAATTACAAAGTATGGAAAGAAATGTTGACAACAGTCTAAATTTATATCAATCTTTGATCACTAAAATGTCTCCGGTTCCACAAAATGACCAAATTTCAAAATTTATGCAAACCTATCCGAGCATCTCTGGCTTATCAATAGACAACAATCAGTTCAACACACCTCCTTCACCCTCAAATATTTTGCCACAACAAACCCCTGGTTCAATTCCTCAATTTGGTTCAAGCCATCCAATACTGCCAACATCCACCGGTAGTGCTAATTATTTACTTCAGCAGCAGCAACAGCAACAACAACAGCAGCAGCAGCAACAACGACAACAACTGCCACCGTCGACAAATGTCCAGCCGCATCAATCCCAACTAAGTTACTCTACTCAGCCTTCTTATCCAAACCAGTACTAATGTTTTCATATTAAATATATATATATATGTTGATATATATGTTTTCACTTCTTATTTTAATTGTATAATTTTAAAAAACTTATTATATAACTTAATCAATTAACTAACAAATTACTTTTTATCATTAAATTTTTTAAATTTATAAAGTTATCGCCTCCGTTTTGTAAAAACTCCAATAGATTATCATAAATCGTATCGCTACTATCGGTTTTGTTATTCAGTGGAATGAATATTTTGTCTAAAATGTTCCAAATTTCTTCGGAGTCATTTAATTGAATATTACCCAAGTCATTTAATTTATTCAAAATTAAATAAATCTCTTTTAATTTAAATATTTTGGAGGTATTTTTATTTGACAAAAAATTTGAATAAATAATTGATAAAATTGACAAAAAGCCATCAATAATAATTAAACCTTTAAAATTTGTCTGTAACTCACATAATTTTAAAAAAAAAATGTGCAATATATCATTATTGTCTTCATTACTTTTAATTATTATTAATTCAATCGAATTTAAGTAATTAATTAAGCGTAATGATAATCTTTTATTCAATTTAATCTTGTAAGAAACAATTGATCCATCGTAGTGTAGAGAAATGATCTTAGTAGGTATGGTTTTAGAGCTGTCACAAGGTTTAGAGTTATTTATTATTATTGATTCGACTAACAATTGTAGAGAATCATGGGAGGATTTCGTTATCATTTAATAATTAATTTAATAAAAAAATGGACAAAAACTAATTAATACCACCATTACGCAGTCGTTGATTGAATAATCAGAAACACAACCTCCTCCCCACGAATTAAACACGATTTTCGATGTTTTTTTTTCGCATCCTAATTTATTATGGCTGATCCCCGTCGAGAAAACTTTGATTTCGTGAATTGAAACTTCAATATCGAAAAACATAAACAAGAAAAGGTTTGTTTTTACGGAATTATATTATTCGTAAGTCTTTCATATATAATTACACAATTATGCAAGCAGAATTCGAAAATTTCGAAGATAAAACGGGCTTGAAATTCCCATTTAATGTTTTTCCCAGAGACAAGTTAGAAGAAAAAAAATGTATTGTTCCATTATCTTGTTTATATCAACCATTGAGAATAAAGGAAAACCCAATTTATTTGGAATCATTACCAATAGCTTGCAGAAATTGTAAATCGATTTTAAATCCATATTGTGCTGTTGACCCAAACACAAGGACTTGGTCATGTTCCATTTGTAGCATTAAAAATCAATTTCCAAATGAAGTCAATAATTTACCATTTGAAACTCTGCCAGACTCGATCGATGTTGAGTATATTTTACCACCGAATCCAAATATAATTAACTCGCCATTGGTTTTCATATATGTCGTTGATATCACACTAGAAGACGAAGATTTGATAGCATTGAAGGAAAGTTTACTGGTTTCAATCAATTTATTACCTTCAGATTCCTTTATAGGCTTCATAACCTTTGGGAAGAATGTTAACTTGTACGAGATTGGTCATCAAGATTTTACATCAACCTATTCCTTTAATGGTAACAAAGAATATTCAAAGGAAGAAATTGATAAGAAATTAGGTATATTAAACAGAGATAGAAATAATAATAATAGCATTCAGAATAACAATGGTAATATTCATGACAGTAATGATAAAAAGCTAAGCAGTCAGCGGAATGTACTAGCAAATAGATTTATTCAGCAGACTGCAATATGTGAATTCAATTTAACTTTAATAATTGAATCACTAACAAAAGATTCTTTTAAGATTCCAAAATTTCATAGAGCTCAAAGATCGACAGGTTGTGCACTGAATATTGCAAGTAATTTACTGAACACGTTATTTCCTAAGACAGGTTGTAGAATAATGCTATTTACTGGTGGGCCATGTACTTATGGGCCAGGTAGTATAGTTTCAACAAAGTTAAAGGATCCAATCAGATCCCATCATGATTTATTAAATGATTCAACAACAAATAAAAGATTTAAAGCAAATAAAAATTTTTATAATAAATTAGCTGAAAAATCTGCATTCAATGGTCATACATATGATATTTTTATTGGATCATATGATCAAGTTGGGCTATATGAAATGGAAGTCTTATTTGATAAAACAGGTGGAATTGTTGTGCAAAGTGATAGTTTTACATCTGCAATTTTCAAACAATCATTGCATAGATTCTTAAATTCCAATGAATTTAAAGATTTCAATTTCGGATTAAACGCAACACTAGAATTAAAAGTCAATAATTTGAAAATTAATGGATTAATTGGCCATGCTACAAAAATTCCAATTAATAATAATAACAGTCCACTTGTAAAAAAGATGATCCATGAAAAAAATGTAATTGGAATTGGTAATACAAATTCTTGGAAGTTGGGCTCAATCTCAACCCATTCAAGTTATGGAGTTTATTTTGAACTGACTGAAACAAAACCAATTGGAACTAGTGTTACATTACAATTCATTACAACTTATCAACATCCTGATGGTAGCAAACGAATTCATGTTACAACATGTCAAAAACCATTGAATAACAGTAATAATAATTTGATTGATTATTTTGATCAAGAAGCATCGGCTGTTTTAATAGCAAGACAGGCAATTTTTAAAGTCAATAATGATACGTCAATTGATGCAATTAGATTTTGTGATAAAATTTTAATCGACCTATGTTCGTCATTCGGAAATTATCGGTTAAAGGATCCAAAATCGTTAGTTTTACCACCAACATTAAATTTATTTCCACAGTTTATGTATCATTTGAGAAGATCAACTTTTATTCAGGTTTTCAATAGTTCACCAGATGAAACGTCCTTTATCAGACATTGCTTTTTAACAGAAGATTCTTTAAATTCTTTAATAATGATTCAACCAACCTTGACATCATATGAATTAGATAAAGAACCAGAACCAGTTTTGTTGGATTCAACGTCAATTAATCCAAATAGAATATTGTTATTAGATACATATTTCCATATTTTAATTTATCATGGTTCAGTGATAGCAGATTGGAGGAGAAATGGCTACCAAGATCAACCAGATTATAAATATTTTAAAGATTTTTTGGAATTACCAAGACAAGAAGCTGCAGATATTTTAGTTGACAGATTCCCATTACCGAGATTCATTGATACAGAAGAAGGAGGATCGCAAGCTAGATTTTTGATGTCAAAATTAAATCCAACAACATCATACAGAAATTCGGATTCATTGGAGACATTAGCTAGATTAGGACCGCAAGATGGTTCGACTGGCGCTGTCATTTTAACCGACGATGTTAGTCTACAGACATTCATGGAATACGTTTACGAAGCTGTTGTTAAACCAACTTAATTAGGTGAGGTTCAACGGTCCCTTTTATATCATCATAGTTTTTTTCTATATATTATTAAATTACTAAATTAAATTAAATTAAAATAAATTCCTTTCAATCCATTCTAATTCAATTAAGGCATTGTTATATTTTATTTCCAGACAAAGCTGAGAAATTAAATAAAATAAGTTGAGGTATTCATCAAAAATTATGAGACCCAGGGACCCATAGGGTAGCTGGCGTAAGTAAATAGCAGCAGGTAAGTGCAATGCAAACTAAAAACTCCCAGTCACAATGGAATTCTTGATCTCCTGTGACGACTCAAGGTAAGTATGAAGAAAGGAAGGGAAATAAATTTTGAAATAGAAAAAATAGCGAAAATCCTCCCTTTTATAGTTTTCCATAGATCCACCCAATTTTCAATTTTACAGATGTGATTTTTCCTCAGTCTCAAATTCGCAGTTGGAAACAATTTGTTTTTTATTTGTTTATGAAAGAAGAAATAAATCATTGAATTTGTGTCGTTTATTTGAATATCAATAAGATTAATTAGCAACAATGGCGCCTGCTTATAGAGACGAATCATTTTTAATCATTCAACCTGGCAGTTTAAATACCTTATTTAAACTTGGTGTGGAAGATTCTGCAACTCCACCTTCATACTCGATACCAACACGAGTTTATTCTCACCCAACCATACCAAATTTTTTTTCTATGAAACCAACAAACGATTCCTGTAAACCCATTTATCCAATTAAGAGCGGTAAAATTGAAAATGTCGGGGCATTAAATTTTCTTTTCAAATCAATTATTAATTCATTACTAAAGTCAAAAGAATTCATTAGTTTAAATTCTTTAAGTTTAACATTAATTCAAACTTCAAGTGACTGGAGTGATATAGCAATAGAAAGGATAACAAATTATTTGTTTGAAGTTTTGAGTTTACAAGCAATTACAATTGTTTCGTCGTCATTAAGTGCCATGTTTTCATATGGTTCTTATGCAAACTCTTGTGTTATCGATATTGGTTATGAAAAGACGGAAATTTCTCCAATTGTTGATTTTCAAGTTTATAGTCCATCTGTTAAAGTTTTAAATAAAGGTGGTCATCACATTAATAAAACTCTAAAGAAATTGTTACCGTCACTTAATTTGGATCAGATTGAATTATTGAAGAAGTCTGATAACTTTGAATGCTTAAGTGAAGAAGATGCTAAAAAATCCTTTTTTGGTGTTGACGGATTAGTTGAAAAAAAAACTAGTGATGGTGATGGAGATGAAGACGATGAAGGTATTTTAGATATTGCTGCAATTGTGACAAGTGATAAATCTACTAGACAAATTCTAGAAGAAAAGGAGAAGAAGAATAAGAAAAGTAAAGAAAAGAGTAAATCAAATTCGGAATTAGAAAATAATACGTTTATTGATGATAAAGGCAACATTCTAAATATTGGTAAAGAAAGATTTCAAGGCTGTAATGATTTAATTGATTCAATTGTTTTCGAAGTTTTTAATTCTTTAAATAAAATTCAAGATTTGAAAAAAAGACAAGATTGTTACGATAATATTATAATTTGCGGCCAGACTTCCAAAATTAAGGGCTTTAAAGAAAATTTGCTATTTAAACTATATAATAAGTATGTTATTACAATCAATGACAAATTAAATCAACAACAACAAGCATTGTCACAATTTAGAAACGATATAACACCAACAGATGATAATTCAATTGTTCAAGTTCCAAAACATATGAGACTACTTTCAAAACCCGATTATTTTACTGAATGGAAAAAATTAGGCTTCGAAGATTGTTCTTTCCTTGGTGGCGAAATTTTAGCAAAACAGATATTTGGTAACTCAAATAATGAATTATTATTGACAAAAGATGATTATCAAGAAAAAGGTCCAATAGGTATTTGGAATGTTAAATTGTAAACAAAAAAATGTGTATTTGTATAATATATAGTAATAATATCATGAGTTTTTCTTAAACTGAAAAATAAATAGTATATATTAAATCGGCATAAAACTTGTGGAAAAAAGAGGTCAAAAAATAGGAATAAGAACAAAAGAACAACTCATACAAACTTACTCTAACAAAAGACAAAAACAAATGTGAAAACAAAGAAAACAAAATTAGAACTCGATATGAAAATCAATAAAAAGAGAAAATAGGGCGACCAGTAAAAAAACTTGTAGCAACAAAAATATACAATCATACACTCAAATTATACAAAATGGCAACAAAATAAACCTAAAGTTATAAAAATATTATGAAACCAAAAGTAAAAGATATTTTACACCAAAAAACCTATTCACCTCTTAATCTTCTAGCCAAATAAATATCCTTTTGCATGATAGTAACTCTTTTAGCATGAATTGCACATAAATTGGTATCTTCAAATAAGTGTACCAAATATGCTTCACTTGCTTCTTGTAAAGCCATTATGGCAACAGATTGCCATCTGTAGTCTGAGTCTGTTCCAAATTCATCCTGGACAATCTCTCTAACCAATCTAGCAAAAGGCAACTTTCTAATTAACAAATCTGTTGATTTCTGAAATTTTTTAATTTCACGTAATGCTATAGTACCCGGTCTGAATCTTCTCTTTTTTGTTGTAATTGGATCGCCAGGTTGATTCTTAAGTAATCCACTACTAGCTGCGAGCTTTCTCTTCGTTATGATATCCAACTCATCATCGTCATAATCTTCTTGGTCTTCTGAATCAGATTCATTTCTTTTTATATAACTTTTAGTTTTGCGTTCAACCGTTTCTGTTAATTCAGTTTGTAATTGTTTTTTACCTTTAGAACTCAGCTTAACTGACTTCTTGGGTGTTCGTTGGTGTGTTGGAACGGCTCTTGCCTTAACTCTAGGCATAATGAATTCTGTTGTATTGTTTTATCAATCAAAATAAACAGACTTATGACAATTTTTGTATTCCTGTTCCGTTAAACTTATAAAAATTACGTTTGTGTCGCTAATTCTTTTATTATGTTTTTGTATGTTTGTTCATCAAAAAATTTGTTGCTTTTGGCCTGCTTATCTGATTAAGAAGAATAAAGAGTCCTGTTCTACTCAAGCTATTGAACAAATTTTATTTGCGGTATTATGAACGGAGATAAATGGCATAAAACTACACTAATATTCACTGTAACAATTGTGAAACTCGTCCTAGTTCAACAATTCATTCTTTAGAACGTGGCTGGTGTCAATTTATTTCCTTTTTTGGAAAAAATCGCTACACGTACAAATCATTCTACACATGAAGCTGTTATCAATAAAAGTAATAGATTTAAACAATAAACACAAACAATAGGACTATAATATAACAAAAGACAAAATTCCAAAAGCAAGTAAACTTCAGCTTCAAATATAAGTAAACTAATAATAATAATAATGATAATAGTAATAATAATAGTAGTAATAATAGTAGTAGTAATAAAATAATAATAAAAATAAAAAGAAATAAATGAATCAAAGATTAAATAAAACAAAACAAAACAAGACAAAATAAAATAAAATAAAATAAAATAAAATAAAATAAAATAAAATAAAGTAAAATAAAATAAAATAAAATAAAATAAAATATAGTAAAAAATAAAATAAAATAAAAAAAGGTAAAAATATAGTAATTACAAAAATTAGTATGCACCAATCAGTAAAGCAATGTCAATAAATCAAAAAATAAAACCCTAATAAAGCTGTAATTGAAAAAAAAAAAATTATTTTGCTTCTTCACCTTCATCAACTTCAGAACCTTGAGAGAATCCGCTGAAAACATCATCATCTGCTGCAGGAGCTGCCGTTTCACGATCAGTTTTCTTTGGCTCAACTGCATCCTTTGTAACTTTACCGGCTAAAACTTCTTTAGCTTCCTTTTTTTGCTCTTCGGTACCAAATGGATGAACTGTAACAGGTTGTAAACCTTTAAATTTCTTAGTAGTTAGAACAACATCAGTTTCAATTTGTCTTGGCCTGTAAGTATCTTGTTTCTTAACCTTGTCCTGTTTATTGAAAAAATTAAACATATTCTTCTTATTACCTGATTTAATAATCGGAATTTTTCCAGCAGTTTGTGTATTCTTGACATTAGAAACAGGTGGCGTATATTTAGATGTACCTGTTTTATCCGCAGGAACTGCTTCTTTCTTAACAACAGAAGGAGCAACGATTTCATTAGCATCGTTCGTGTTGACGATAGAAATCATAGCCGGCTTTTCGTTGGTTGGAATGTTAATCAATGGATCGTCGCCTTCCGCAATGTCGCCAGCTTGTTTTATTTCAGACCATGTTTTCTTTTTAACTAGAGGAGTAGAAACAGCAGGAGCAGTTTTTATTTTATCTTGGTCAGTTGTGACTTCTGTAACTGGTTCGGCTTCCACTTGTTCTTCCGCTTGCTCTTGTTCTTCTGCTTCCTCTTCAACTGGCTCTGGCTCTGGTTGATGTGGCCAAACTTCTTCAGGAATATCTTCTGGTTCAGATTCAACTTCAGCAGGTTCTTCAATTGGCGTATCATCTAAAACAAATTTAGATGGATCAAGGTCATCGTCTGCAATAGGTTTAACATCAGATATTTCTTTACGTAAATGTTCAGGTAAAACTTCATTAATTTCAGCCAGCTCTTTATTATTCTCCACAGCAAGTGAATTAACTTGATCCAGGTTTTCTTGTCTTTCAGAATCTAATTTAACAGCCTCGTCTTCTAATTGCACTCTCTCCTTTTTGAATTCTTCAAGTTCAGATTGTTTCAAAGTACCTTCTTGTTCTAATTGGTTTTCAGCAAGTTCGGCAGCAGAATTTTCAGTATCATATTGCTCTGAAGTTTCATTAATACCAGCTTCTAATTCCGCTAATCTTTGGTTCATTATTTCCAACTTAGATAAAGTATCATCCAGTTCTTTTTGTGAATTATCAACCCTCGATTTGTGCTCATTGAAGAAAGCCTCTTTTTCGTCTCTAACTGATATCAAATCATTTAGAATTAAAGTTTCTTTTTCTAATTCTTCCAGTAATGGTGCAACATCGTCGTCCCTCTCCTTTTGCATGGTTTCTAATTCTTCTGATCTTTCGGCATCTTTTTCAGCTTTAGTATCATTTAGAACTTTCAATTTTTCTGCTCTTTCATCATCAACTTCTTTCTTTTGAGCTGTTTCTTCTTCAACTTGCGCATTATATTCTTCTTCTCTTGAGTCATATTCAACTCGTAAATCGGATGCAATTTTTTCTTGTTCATTACGTAAGTCCTGCTTATCATCAGCCATTTTTCTTCTTCTTTCCGCAGCTTCTTCAGCTCTCTTTTTTTCAAGTGCAATTTGAGCTTGTCTTTGTTCTTCTTTTAATTCGATATTTCTTTGTCTAATTTTGGCAGGTAAATTTTTCCGATCATCAGCAATAACTCTCATTTTAGTGATTTTATCATCCATTTCATTTAAAACAGGAGAAACTAAACTTTGAGCGATTTTGTCGATATCAGCTCTCGGCATAACTAAACCACCACCTAATAAAACACCAGATTTAGCAGCAGCCGCTTTTCTTTTTTCATAATTCTCTTGAGCAATTTTAAAAGCTAAAGCATTAGTATTTTTGTTTGAAAACATATTTTTACTCTGAACTTCATTATCTAATTTAGAAAGATATTGGTTAGTTTTTTCAGAAGCATAAGCATACACTTTATTATTAACTAACGTGTTTTTTTCTAAAGTTGCCCTTTCAGTTGCAGCATAATCATTAGTGAACTTTTCCTTCAATGCACCAGCAGCAAATGCTGCAGGGTTAATAATTAAACCTTCATCGGTTGGAGTTGGTAAACCATAAGTTCTTGTAGATTTCATTGACAAAGTACGTTTTGTTGTTTCTGATGCATTATTATGAATATTACTGATATAGACACCACTACTTTTAGGATCAGGGTGTAGGTTAATTGAAGTTGTTTTGATACCAGATCTGAAATTTTTTTCAGGATCTAATCTTGAATTCAAAGCTTTTGTTGCACTTTCAGAAGCAGTTTTAGCAATATTACCAATGTTCATTTTTCTTGATGATTCATGAGCATTATGAGAAGTTGCGATCCCTGACCTATAATCTTTAGTGGAGCTTAATGATTTTGAATAAGAAGGAGTATTAGAAAATTGAGATAAAGTAACTTTACCAGATCTAATATCATCAAAGTCATATAAATCTTGTAAAGCATCTCTTGCAACATTCTTAGAAGACTTTTTCAAGGCAGAAGAGGCAGCATCTTCAGAAAGTTCCAGATTTAAATTCGATTTTTGATTATTGAATGGAAATTTCAAGGATTTTGCTGAAATAGCAGCATATTCAGCTTCAGGTGCACAACTTTGTCTTTTCCAAGCAGTTGGAGCAGAATCTGTTTTGGCAATTAACGCAGCAGTTGCAGCCTCTGAAGATAAATCTCTGGAATATCTAGAGATTGATAAATCAGTGTTCGAGGCTAATAATGCAGCAGTATCTGAAGCCGATGGATCGACACCTAAATTGACTCTTGCAGGATTATTGTAAATACCATATTTAAGCTTCGCTCTGTAAATTGCTTCACCACTTAAAGGTTTACCACCAGTTTGGTAGACTGAAAACTTGGAATTTTTACTTGAGATTGAAGGGGCAGATTCAGCGTATGAAGTCATTAATAAATTTATACTAATATTACTATATAGGCTGTCTGATAGTTGAATAAATAAAGTAAATTATCTTAAAGTGAAAATGCAGTGCTCTGAAAGGTACAGAAAAGAGAAAATAATATAACGATTGACCTAATTGAATAGAACTTCTATTGAATTTAATATGGCTAGCTTATAAATAAATGGCAATAATGCTGATAATCACAGTGGCAATATCAATAACAATACTGAATATCGAGTAGAACAGAAAGTAGGCAAAAGCAACACTTGGATGTACCTGTTTAATTGGTGCGTGGTGGGAATCCAAAAGAATATCTGCGGTCGTGAGAAATTTATTGTTGCTAAATTGGGTAATTACGGGAAGGGAAGCCTCAATTGCCTTTTTCGGTAATGTGATTGATGTTTTTGTTTACATTCGATGGCAAAATTATCTTTTATCTTCTACTATTGTTTACAAACAGTTACTTTAATTTGTTGTGATAGTGATAGTGTAGACAATGTCTGTTAGGGGGGCCATGTACTCACTGTGTCAACCAAGATTATCGATACACAGTTGTACCGATGGCAAGAATAATATCGATAACCACAGCGATAACCACAACGATAACCACGTCATAGTGGTTTGTGATGATGACAGCAATAACAATGTCAAGAACAACAGTTTGATTATTTCACATAAACTTTTAAACACTGACATGTTGCAACCTAGCGACTTTTTACCCATTTACAATCCTCTGCATTATTTATCGGAATTTGAACCCGATATTTTTGAAGATCCGGATGATGATGAGGATGATAATGAAAACGATAATGAAAACGATTATGATGTTGATACTGACGCAGATGGCGATGCTGATGGAGATTTTTGTAGAGATGTTGATGGCGATGCTGTCCAAAACGACGCCAGTATTAACAATGGTCCTGGTACTGGTGATATTGGTGATAAAGACAATGGTTTTGATGTGAGTTTAAGCATGGAAAATCAGTGCAACTTTAACCATAAGAAAACAGGGAAAATAAATTGTTGTTTTGATTGTGACTTATATGACAATTTGTCCAATGATCATGATATTCATGATTGTAGAGATTCTCTATATTCAGTTGCGCTGCTGAATGCCACCTTTGATTCAATGCATTTAGATCCGAAATTGAATTCAACAAATTCAATTTCAAATTCTTCCCAATGTGCTTCAATTACTTCTCCTGGCTTGACAAACGACAGTGAAAGTGAATTTAGTTCTTATGAAGATGAGGAATTTATGAATTTGTTTGATAAATTTGACAGCAAAAACAATTCAACCAATTATAAAGATCAAATTAAAATCATGAAAGAAACCACTAAATTATTGGATTTGCAACTGACAGACCAAGATGATTCTTTTGCTGATAAAGGTGATTTTTGTGTTGAAGCTGATGATACTTTAAAGTTCGAAGAAGATTTTAAAAAACTTACTAGTTTAGAAGATGAGATTGAGGCACACGCAAATCAGTTTGATGCATTAGGTGATAACCATCATTCAGTAAAATTTAAAGTTAAAAGAAGGGATGGCAATATCATAATTGATAAATCGAAGGATAAAATTCTTAGCATGGAAAAATTAAGAAAGAAACATAATAATAGCAATAATTGTAGTAGCAGTAATATCTTTGATAAACATTTTACAATTAGACCGCCTGCTGCTAATTTTTCAAAAAGTTCCAAACCTTCTTTAATAAAAACTATGAAACCATCATTTAATAATTATCCAACTTTTAGTGATAACGATAGTTTAATGGATATTTTCAATGCCTCAATGACCAAATCAAAAGCGACAAAGGAAGAAGTTAAAAGGCATAGGCCTAAAAATAGGATTACCAAACAAATTTCCCCTAAACTTAAACTTAAAATGAAAACTCATTTAATAAGAAAAAATGATGATTCTACTTATACCTGTCAACACTGCCAAAAAATATTCAAACAAAGATCTCAATGGAAACGACATGTTGACTGTGTTCATTTAAAGCTAACAAAATTCACTTGCATTAAATGTAGCAAGGGATTTAAAAGATCGGACCATTTGAAGAATCACATCAAGAGAATGCATAATGCTTTGAATAATTGATTTAGTTGGATTTATTTTTATCGGTTTTTGTTTTAAATTTCTTTGGTTTCAGTTACCTTCTTTTACAACCTTCTTGCACTACATATATACTTATGTATATTAATATGTGCAGACTATTTGCTACTAATTTTTATATACCTATTTTATAGAATGTTCTACTGGCTAGAATGGTTCCCGTACTTTATACATCTGATTAACTTGATAAATATATTTCGCATATCAAAATTCCAAATTAGTGTTCGGAGGCTGGATCTTCCTCAACTAGCAACTAGATCACGTGATTACTGAGACCAGTGTATGACCAAATTCATATGTCGCTTGCCTCTCTTAAATTTTTAACGTTACCTCTTCTATAACTTTTTCTTTCCTAATAATCCAAATTATTCACTCAGTCAGTCAATAACGGTTAATTAGCTATCATTACTAACAAAATATTGTTTAACAGGTCAAAGCCCTCATTTGAACAAACTGGAAGTCATATTCATGAAAAAATCGTCATATTTTACATTTTTTATTTTATGGTTCAATTAAGTAATTAAATTCGTACATTTAGTCTAATAGTCATCCTTGTCATTTCATTCGTATTATAGTGAATCAAAGCGACAATATTAAGTCATTTATATCACAATAATAGTTCATCTCATAGCATCACCCCACAGTGCCTATTATACATATTATGTTAATCAAATCGTACATTCAAAATATTTCCCACTTTATCCAGTCATATTTTCACTTGATATATTAGAGCGTCACTTCTTTCTTTTTAAGTTTAATTCCATGTTTATTTTCATATTTTTTTACTTATTTATAAAAAATTTCCCTTTAGATTTCAAGTTTAAATTTATCATCGTACAATTAATAGCCCCAATAAAGTAATCAATTAGAAAAAATCAAATAATTTACCCTTCCACTGTGTTGTTACTAACCAACCTTGTATTTGTGTAACTTAACTTTTACTTTTTTTTACAGGTCTTTCTTCCTTATCACAGATTTCCAAATTTCAACTACTGGTATCAATTTTAGTTTTTAACTACGACAATAATTTTAAATTCGTAAAACGTATGGTTCAATGTTAATCATTTACATAATTTTTTGTTTGGTATGTATTTTTATATTTTTTTTAATATCATTGACTGACTGATCTGATATGTTATTTATTATTATTATATTACTATTTTTTTATAAAATTACCCCCAAAATATATATATATATACAAAATCGAAATCATAGAACGTAAATTAGCTTTTTCCAAATTAGATCTTAATAAGTTTTAGTATGAGGAAAGTCCGTATCCATACTATCATACTCCAGAGCAAACCTCTGTAGAAAAATATTCAAATATCTTAAATAATGAAGCATTAAGTAATGTGGTTCATATAATGGAAATGCTAAAGGAGATGAATCACTGATCCAAAAAAATGGATCTTGTTTATAGTCAAGATTTCTAGTCAATTTAAAAAACTTGTCCCATTCTTCATATGGATATTTGAAATTTTTATCAATGCTCATCATTAGAGATGCTTTCTTAATTTCAATTATTAACACTTGAATTATACTGAGGTTTTTTAGAACGTAGTCATTTTTCTTTTTGAACCTAGTTCGAATTATATGATCAGGTTGAACCACTCCAACAGGATCAGTACCATGTTTACTTAAACTATTTGAAAAATTGTACACTTCTTTGAAACGTGGAACATCTAGATTACTATCCAATTGTCTTAATCTATCGATTAATTCTTTTCTCGATTTATAAATCTCAGCAGGATCAAAATCAACACGAAATCCTTCTCTAAAATAGTTTGCTAAGTGAATTGATAAGGTATTTGATTTAAAGAAGTCTTTTGAAGTAATGAAATCTAATCCATCAATTTTTTTAGCATCCATTAAAACGCTGGCTAACATATCAACGGGGTGACCAAGTAATGGAACATTATTGATATCCAAATCAGTATTATTAATATCTTCATTATCAGCATTATCATTCAATCCTGAGGAACTTGACCCATTTTTTTTTTTTTCCTCAGTTGGTATGACTTTAAAAGAAGATGTAGCAAAAAATTTCATTGCACCTTTAGGATCAACAGGTTTACCGAAATCATCACCTTTAATCCATTTACCCAGTTTACGTAGCCATTTATGATTTAAACAAAATTCAGTTAAAGCTTCCGAGATTTGATCATTATTATAAGAAGTCAACTGTGAATAAACAAAATCACTTGATGCTGAAACTAAAATAGTCATAACTGGAATGGCAGCCATTGCCCAAATACAAAAAAAGACTCTTCCACCAGGGGATATTGGAGATTGATTACCTTGACCCAACGTAATAAGACAAAAAAAGCAAAAATAACAACTTGAACTATAAGACCAATGTTCATATAGGGAAAAACCAAGTGCACCACACATAAAAGTTATTATGAAAATAATGATACTTAGAGCCAATATCATGGCACCTTGAATGCCGTATGCAAGTGAATCAACGTCTTTCATAATGCTATAAAATTCGGATGACGTCAATGGATTAACTTTCTGTTCTCTTTCATGGTTACGATAAACATATTTTCTTAAAGACTCTAGTCTGTGCCAATAGATCGTTGACCTCGAAAAAGTAATAATCATTTCACGAATACTTAAAATAATTAGACCAAATACGACCAAACCTACTATAACCCAGATAGCAGTAAGGGTTTCAGCAGCTGAATGACCTTCTTGGACATATTGCTGAGCACCAATAGTAACAATCGAAACGGTACAATAATATAATGATTCACCTAAACTGAGATAAAGAAATCTGGTAAAAATCGTAGATCCAATAATAAGCCATGCAACGAGGAACATCACTTGAATGATAAGTGTTTCTTGAATTTTATCTATATTAAAGACTGGTTTGTATTTCTTCAAAAAATAACCCAATTCATTTAAAAGCAAGAGAATAAAATTAGCAAAATGAAGAATAACTGTGACAATAGCAAACCAAAACCCGTATCCTAGAATATAATCTTTATCCAAATATTTTTGATAAAAGTGAACATGATAAACTATAATCAAAATTGTCAAAATAATACTTGCAAAAAACCAACAGATGATTGAAATAGTTTGACAAATATTGTAGTGGAGCTTTTTTCTATAGTTTAATACTAAAAATACATTTGAAACAATTCCAAAAATGATAGAAATAGAGTTCACCAAGTAACACCAAAATGGATCATGTTCAAATCTAGAGTCAGAAGTAGAAATCTTCCAAGGGCAGACAATAGCAAATAATGAAAACATATTGGATAACGGCCCAGAACAACTACATATTAAAGGAATATATGAAGACATAAAAAACCAAAGGACAAAATTACGATCTCCCGGTTTAACGTATAAGTTGGAAACTTGCCATCTGGTACTGTTCAAAAAAGAATTATAATACCGTTTCAATGTATTTTCTTCAATATCGGATATATCTGGTAAGGAAAACTCCGAAAAAATTGAATCTGAACTGTCACTTGACATCATTGGAGGCGGCACAGCAATTGGTCCATCATCTCTAACATCTTTATTTGGCCATTGTGTAATACTAGTGGCATCAGAAATGGTTTCCGTTCGGCGGAGTTCATGTTCTAAGGGACTGTCATGCGTTATTTGAGGACTATCAACTAAATCTTCAATGAAATCAAGTGGCTTTCTTGTGTCTTCCTCAAGTAAGTTTTCAAGTGTAGCTGCAGTGAACTGCACCCTTGTTTTTCGTAAATGTCTCAACAAGTCTAATCTATGCCTCAGAATTGACGAACTTCCTATACCAAGTATATGATTACCCTTTGGATGAGCTGATTTAGATCTACCCATAATATATAGAAAATAATATATATATATAGGTATATATATAAGTAAGGTAAGCAAGGATATCTATACCCTTCTATTTATATTACATATGCAATTAATATGAAATGGTATTGATGTCAGGAGTATCTTTCGCTCCGTCAAAATAAGATCTGAAAAAAAAAGTTAAAGCAATGAAAAGAACACGGCTCCAATTGAAGCGTATTCTTCTTCCGTAATATATATACCAGCATATCATTACATGTTATAAAAAGTGTTTTTCTGGCAATTGATGTAAATCACTCGGTTTGTATTTATCAAGTACAAAGATATGGAGATTATAAAGGTATTTAAAAAAGTGATACCATTGTTTATGGTAGTAAGAATAATACAGTCAGCTATTGTCTGCCTTGCTCCGACGCAGTTTGACACATCAACTTCAATATTCATTAGCAATTTCGTTACATCCGATGCAAATCGATATCCATTACTTGTTACTCAATTTTTGAACAAACTGGTATCCTGGGATGCTGTGTATTTCTTAAAGCTTTCAATGGACGGTATAACCTTTGAACATGAATGGGTATTTGGACCTTTATGGTGGAGAGCCGTACAATGGTTAAATTTTTACAATTTAAATCTATATGATACAATTGTTTTAACCATTATTTTAAACAACATTTTTGTTTTATTGTCATGCTTTGTGATATATTTACTATCGCTGCGTGTCATTATAGGTAATCAAAGATTGGAAAATATCAATCCCGAACAATTTGCGATGATTTCTTCCCTGCTTTTAATTGTGCAACCATCCGGAATTTTTTCAACTATTTCATATACGGAATCAAGCTCGCAATTTTTATGTTATCTTGGTTTGTATTTGCGACAATTATCAATAACAAAGTCAGAAATATCGAACGTTTTCTTTTATCTTATTTCTGGATTTGTTTTTTCAGTTGCATTTGGTATTCGTTCAAACTGTTTACTCTATGGGATTTTATTTTTTTATGACCTTGTTAATATTCCTAAAATGACTTCAAGATTTGTGTCATTACTTGCAGGTCTTCAACTTTTTGTAGCATGTTTGTATTCCACTTATTTACCTTATTTTGTTTACTGCCCGAAGCGTGGCGAATGGTGCAATTCATTTTCAAAATCATTAACTTCTTATGCTCAAAGTTATTATTGGAATGTTGGCTTTTTAAAATATTTTACATTAGGTAATGTCCCCCTATTTTTATTGGCAAGCCCACAATTTTTTATAGTTGGTCTTTCACTACTAGTTTTCAAATCCTGGGGTAATATTAGAGGTGAATGGATGGTTACTGCCGTATATTTATTTGTTCAATTTACGGTTATGCATGTTCAAATTATTAATAGAGTCTCCACATTTATACCTTTGCACATATGGTATGTGTCTTATTTAATTTGTACTAAGAGAAAATTAGGAACTTTTATTGTGCAGTGGTGGATAGTTTGGATTTTTTTGCAAACTGGCTTGTATGCATGTTTTTTGCCACCAGCATGATGTTTTGACTGTAAATTATAGAGTTTATCTTACTTTTTTATATAACAATTAAATAACAAAATAAAAACTAATTAAATGACTAAATCGCTACATCGTACAGGGAAAAGCAAAAGGAAATAAAAATTGTTTATGGTTTTATATCATTTTTCCATAACTCGTAGGGAATAAACCTATTTGACCGTCCAATTCACCTTCTGTCCAACCTGAACCCTCATCTTCATTAAGAACCACAACTTGATCACCAACATGTATTTCCAATTCATCATCACCCTGTGGTTCATAATCGTACAAGATTTCCATATGCTTAACCTTTTTAGCACCTCTTCTTGGTACAACTTTTGGGCCGTGTTTTTTAACAGGTGAAGTTTGCACTTCTTGAATTCTTATATAGCTGGTTGGAACCACACCTTCTTCGCCTCTTGAATTACGAACAGAGGTCCATCCCGATCCATCATCAGACTCAACAACGGTGAAAGTTTCTCCCGCAGCCATATTCAATTCGTCATCACCAGTAATAGTGTATGCATATAAAGCAACAGCAGAAGCCACAGATGCAGAAGTATTGATCGTTGAATTAGTAATTGAATTTGAAACTGATCCAATACGAAGAGAGCGTGGCGCTTGCCCAACAGGTGTGTTATATGCGTCAACAACATTATTTACTGCTTTACCCAATGAATTGAACATCCTAATCTTGGTATTTGTTGGCATAATTGAGATTTGATTAACTGAAGTAGCTAAATCATAAATTTCGGGTTCTTGTTGAGAATTGTCATTATGCTTAAATTTCAAGAAACCAAATTTCGACTTTTTTTCTCGAACTATCGGTTCAGTAATTGTCATATCAGTATCACCAGTGGATGCTTGAATGGTTTCAATTTCAACTTCTGAAATTACCCTTTTAGTATCATCATTTGTGAATTTCTGAAGAGAGGAAATCGATCTCAATAATAATTCCTCAAACTTGGTGTAATCGTCAGGAGATTTAATTTGAACTTCGTTAAACGTATCACCCACTAATTGGTTTCTTTGAACCAGTAGTTCTTCCACGTCTTGTTTTTCCTCATCACATATACTTTGAAAATGTTCATAAACTGCACAGGCTTCATTTAATTTAATCTTCAAATCATCCAATTCACCACCTTCAACTATCATTTGTTCGTCATCATGCCAAATTGACGATGGAATGTAATTGAAGTCTGCAGGTTCATTCCAATTAGATAGATTATGTTTCACAAACATGGCTGTATCTAATCTTGGTAGATTTTGTTTAACAACATCATCTATTGCATCAACAAATGCATCCACCTTTTTATTAGATTCTTTTTCCATTATAGATGCTGACAACCAGATACTATTCATTTTACTAACCTTTGCCTCATTTAGACTTTGTAAACCATCTAGTAATTCTGGAGTATCTTGATAATAGTATTTATCCTTTAATCTATTACAAACACTAATACTTATCAAATACGAATTTTTGGCAATATTCATTTCTAATTCTCTTTTGGAAAGTTTCTCCTTTGCCTTTTCACTGGCACTTTTTAAAGCCTTCGATCTTTGACTTTCCATTGCTTCACAAGTTGAATCATAATTTTTTTTTTTATTTGTCATATCTTCAAAGTTTTTATCTCTTACTTGAATCATTTCATCATTAAAACTTTTCCACTTATCTCTAATATTTGTGTATCTGGTCTGCATATTAGTAAATGCAGAAGCAACATTCGTATCGAAGCCATTTGCCAAACTACGTCTCTCTTTTGCGATATTTTCAGTCTGAATTAAAACCTCTTTCCAAGCAACCATACTTGCACTTTCCAAAGAACCAGGGGTCATTGTTGGTTCATCTCCAACACTTAGAATCGATGTAGCTTTGGACCTTTTCTGAAAGGATTCTGAACATAACTTCTGTAGTTTGTCCGCATATTCACGTTCTATAATCGCCCGTTGTTTGTAAAATAACTCAACTTCACTAATGTAAGATAAATTGGCTTTGACCCATTTATCTGTCTTCTTAAACCCATCTTTAACTTCATTACCAATGCTTATTTGTTCCATAGGAGCAGATACTTCAGACATGATGGAATGGTGGTAGTTTGAACTTTTTTGTTTCTTTTAAATTTGCCAGTAAATAATAAAAAACAGGAAAACTGATTCTATTGTCGCTTTCTAATTTTTTCAGTTCAGTTTTATGAAGCTCTCTTATCATCCTACAGTATTTTATTGTCGCAAATAGACATGGCGGAGAATCATGTTGAGAAGGTATCTGAACTGATTAATCCCATAAATGATGATCAAATTACTTTGTTTAATTCAATAATTGAACTAAACAAGTTATTTTACAGCTTTGAAAAAATAAAAGAATTATCTGGATGTGATGAGGCCTTTTTAGTGATGATTTACAAAGTCTGTGAATTAGACTGTTTTGAAATTTCAAGGATTGAAAAGAAAATGGATTTCCAGACGAAAAAAAGGTTGCAACTTTTTGAAAACATTTATAAAATAACAAACGGATTAAAAGTGGACGATGCTGATATCTCTTCAAAAAATATTGACGTTGAAGAGAAGAACTCAAAGGTAAAGGGCCTTGTTGCAGAAGAGATAAATAATAAAGGTGTAGATTCCATATCGAGAAAGAGAAAAAGGGAGGATTCAGTTTCCATTGAAGAAAATGTTGCAAAATTGCAACACTTAGAATCGAAAGACAGACAAATATTTTCCAATTCTCTACTTTTATTATCAAAAGAAGGAGAACAAGAAATAGAAAAAAAAATTAGTAAAATTGGTAAACTGAAAGCAGTTAGAGTATTCAAAGAATTTGGATACTTGGAAAAACGTATGATTTGTTCTATTATTGAAGCTTTGGAGACAAAAGCAGACGACCCCATTATTAGTGAAATTTCAACGCTACTACCTATATTTATAAAGTATGATCAGGTTTTGTTTTCACTTATTCTATTTCCAACAGATTTCAAAGCATTCGATCGACAGCAGTTGTTTAGAGACTTATTTAGAGATAAAGAAAGGATAAAAGTTAAGCTAAAGGAATTCACATTATTACAGAAAAGAGATAAAAAATTTATAGATAATCTTGAAAATAATATGGAATCGCAAACAACTATGCCAGGATCAGCTCAAATGCATGAACATGAGGATACTAAACCAGTGACCGAATTAGAGGTTTCATGTAATGGCATCGAAAATGATATAACAAATAGTCTGCCTCCTGACAAAGATGTTGAGAATATCATAACTGGTGAAAGCTCAAACGAAGCTGATCATTCAGACTCTAGGATTGGCTCATCAAGCTTTGACAATTCAAAATGGGTTGGAGGTATGGTGATTGATATAAGTGAAGATGAAATTGTGGAAGCTCAAGACAAATCGCATTTGTACGAAAAGGAGCAGGAAATCCAAATTTTAAAAAACCAGATTGAAAAACTTGAAAAGGAAAAACTAGAAAACCTCAAGAACAGAAAGGCAGAATTGAAGGTTATTAGTGGAACCGAAGAAATATGTGACAGCATTTCCAAGAAGAGAAACCAAATGGATAAAGTTAATATCAGATGCTCGGAGTTAAATCGCGATATTGATGATTTGATGAAACAGATTGACAGATCACAAGCAGAGCTTTCGCAGTGTTTAGAGATACTGGATGTTTTACAGTTGGAAATAGAACAGGAAGAGATTAAAAAGCAACAGTTTGCTTCTTGATTAGTTTAAACGGGTATTCAAAACCGATCTTTTATTTTCTTTGACCTGATTTTACTCCATGGAACGCCAGTTACCGTGGAATAGTTGTTATATATGTACGTGAGATATATATACATAGGTAATGTTTATCATAATATTCTAGATTTGTGTAATTATAGTAAAATGTAAATATTTAAACTTTGGTAGACTACAAATATAAACAAACACCTTGTAATCGCCTGGCGCAAAGTGGACCGAAAAATATGCTCAGAAATTTCACATCTTTAGTATTATATTCACACCTTATAACGTGTACCAAGCTCTTCGTCATTCAAACCAAAATTACAATGTCAGCTGCTGGAGCATTTAGAAGATTTATCAACTCAGAGACTGGCCCAAAAACGGTTCATTTCTGGGCTCCAATGATGAAATGGGGATTAGTTATTGCCGGTGTAAGTGAAATGGCCAGACCTGTTGAAAAGGTTTCTGCAACACAGCAGCTTTCCTTATTTGCTACAGGTGCCATTTGGACAAGATGGGCAATGGTTATTAAACCTAAAAACTACTTACTTGCCTCAGTCAACTTCTTCTTGGGTGCTGTGTCAATTGGTCAAATTATTAGAATATACTCTTGGAGAACTGGTGTTATGGGAGACTCTTTTAGTGATGCATTAAAATACATGTTGGATATTAAAGACGAAAAGAAGATCGAACCAGTTTCAAAAGAAGTCCTATCTATCAAAACTGATGCTTAGATATACTGTGTTATTCTTTCTGTGTTAACATATTTTAAGCTTTTCTATAATTTATATCCTGTTTGTTCATTAATTTGTCATATTTTTAATTACAAATCACTTTCCTATTGCAATCATAAAATATGTTTATATTTTTTCTTTGCTTTTAGTAACACTATTTAAATTGCCCAAAAAATAATTATACAAAGAATAAAAAGGGACTAGTTATTAACGCTGTCAGATTTGCCCTGATCCATCAGACTTTCCTGTTTCAAAAAACCATCCAATTCTTCCAAAATATCGGCACTTTTAGGATTGAATAATTGTAACCTTCTAACGATGTCATTTTTTTCCACTTTTTCATCATCACGGTCAAGATTTCCAGTTTCTTTATCTGCTTCAGGATCTTCAGGATCTTCATTTTCATTATCATCTTCCGAATCGTCAACGCCTTCTTCATCACTGGATCTTACTCCCTGCATTGAACTTTTAGTAAATTGACTTTTCAACATCAATTCTTTCACTTTACTCTCATTAATTGCTTGACCATTGAAGATGCATCTTAATTTATATTTAATAACAGCTCTAATTTTGCAAACAGTTACCCAATTTAACCAACCTGAACCTTTGTGACAAACGTCTTCCAGGGTGGCATTTTGTAGTATTTTTTTGATATCATCATCCATAATATCACCTAATTGGAAGGCAAAAGAATTACATGGATTTTCACCGTCAAAAAACAATTGTCTAGGAATTTTACCAATTTTTAGTTTATTGATTTCACTTTCTGGATTACTAAACTCATCAATATAAGGATATAACGTTTGAGGAATAATATAGACATCATCACCATTCTCTAGAGATCTTTGAATTTCATTGTCCGATGTTTGTCTACCTGAATTTCTAAAAGCCTCAATTTGATATTTGACAGCTTTAGGATCTTTAGTTGGATCATAACCCAATTTAATGAATGAATGTCTCCAAGGACCTCTTGAACAAGAATATGAGACAAAAGGTAAAGCAAATCTTAATTGAGATCTCAATTGTTTCGGTAATAGCCAATAAATATTTCTTCTGATCCAAATTGGTTTCATTTCAAAAATTTTTTTAAGCAAATTAATACATTCAATTAAATGATACGAAGGAGAATCTTGAATGATTCTTTCAGGAACTTTGAGCTGACGTAAAACCTCCATATCTTTAAGTGCTCTATCATATTCCTGATGTAAAATAGGATCATGCTCCGTTGGAATGGGATCTCCTAGTTGAACAATAATTGTATGTAATTTAACTGATTTATTAACCCACTCGCCATGTTCATCTAGTAAAAGATTACCCTGAAATTTATAGTTATGTGAAATATTTGAACGTGAATATCTTGGCAAAGGTGGTAAATCTAAATCTTTATTTTCGAAACTTTGGAAACTTTCAGAATCTTTTTTCAAATAGTCTGCAAAATCCCTAATTTTCTTGAAATCTCCTGCCCTAATAGATTTATCATATTTTTGCAAAAAAGGTGAACCTTTCGTGAGTATTTGAAAATCTGCTAATTGTCTGAATCTGTAAGTTTGTCTCAAAATACCAGTGGGTTGAACATGATACTTAATGCCATTGCTTTCACAAAATGCTATGCTTTTTTGAATATCATCATCATTTTCTTTTAGAATTTTTTTGGGGATCTTGAACTTGAGTAAAATATTTTCAGATGATTTTAAACTTGATGAAAATATGGGATGTGAATATGGATCTTCAGGTCTTAACCTCAATTCCAGCTCCATCTCAGGTTCAATAAAACATTTGCTAAGTTTTTCTCTACCACCGACCATATCAATCGCTTTATCAGTATTTTTCACTCGAAGCGGATACTCCACTGATATTAAACTTGGAACATCCAAGCTTTGTAATGGTGCATAAACTTCTTTAGCCGTCATTTTTTTTTTCTTATCTAAAATAAACATTAAAGATATAAAGCATATACCTGGATTGTAAATAAACAAGTATCAAGTTTTCGCGGTTAATTTTTTATTTTAATATCGTCGACATGTCTTTAATCAAAATCATTCAATACGAAACTGGCCATTGTTATAATTCTGCACTTTAATACTGATGAGCATCCGTCGTTCCGCAAGATCCAATAAAGGAATTAACACATTTGATAAATCGAGTGTATATGGCGATGAAGAATTTAAAACTGAAGGAAAAAAAAGAAAAATAAGCACAAACGAACCTGATGCACATGTCAAGAAAACCGCAAAAAAGCTTAAGATTATAAAACAGGAAAAAGAAAAAACTCGAATGGCCAAAAATATTGAAAACAGTAAAGAGTATGAGAAGGAGGAAGTTCGTTGTCTGCCCTGTGGCGCAACAGACTTAAACTATGATGAAGATGAAGATAATTTAGGATTGATGGTCCAATGTGTTCAATGTGACACATGGCAACATTCAATATGTATGTTTGGGCATCAAAACAAGAAAAAAATACCTAAAGTTTATAAATGTAATGTTTGCGATCCAGAAAATCCTCTTTATAAAAATTTAAAATATAAATTGACATACGATGAATATCTGAAACTGAGGTTTCCAAAAAAAGATGGTAGTGAGGAAAAAGGACATGATAATGCTGACAAGGAAGAAACCGAAGAAACTGAAAAAATAGGTCAGAGCGGTGATTCAGAAGATGATGATGAAGAACATGAGGAGGAAATTCAGGATGCAGGTGCCATGGACGATGAAGGTGATGTGGATTATAATGATGTATCAAAATCAAAATATAATGATGATGTTGATGAAGATCAGATTAAACTTAGAAGAAGAGGGAAAACAGCTACACATTCAAATATTATTAGAGCAAGAACGCCATCGGTTGAAAGTTTCAGTCCAAAGCCAACGAATTTTAATAATGCTAAAAATAAGATAAGACTAGGAGTTATAACACAATTTCAAAGAAAAATATCTGATTTACTTCCAAAAAATAATAATGAGTTACTGAAAAATACAACCATTGACGAATTATCCAAGACATGGTCACTAATATTGGAAGAAGAAATTTTTAAAATGTACCCGGTTTTCGAATCACAGATTTCGGAATATACCAAGAAATGTAGAAGCTTGTTAATGAATTTCAAAGTTTCAAACTTGGTGGATAAAGTTGTTAATCATGTTTTTGAATTAAAAGAATTACCTCATTTAACTGAAGAACAAATGCTCAGTGATGAAAATAAAATATTGGCTGACGAAGTTAGGAAAAAATCGATTACTCAGACTGTTTTGAAAACTCCTGTTGATTCTGGTGTTAAAATTAGAAGAACGCACAAAGGCGAAGAAATTATAGAAGACAATGATTATCAGTTTGATAATATCAACAGTAAACTAGCGGATGATGCTAGAATCGAAGAAATTGAGAGACTAAAAGAGGAAAATGATAAAAAAAAAAAACTGAAAGAAGACCTTTTAAAAAAATCGGTCACAGAAGTGTCTGAATATGGGATCAATGATGAATCTAAAATTGAACAGCATAGTTATATCCAATCAGATATTTTCAATACCCATAACGAAGAAGACTTTGATTCAATTAATGTTGAAGAAACTAATAATGAGGATAATATGTTACTAGATGATGAAGATGATTTTAATAAGATTCTGGGGAAGCAACTAATGTCTGAGCCCACTCAGCAAGAAGAAAAAAGAAATATTGGGGAGAACAAGAACAAAACTAAAAAAAGTCATAATAAGTCTATTGCTCTTGAAGAAATGAAGGAAGCTAGAGATGATTATGAAGATGATGATTATGACCCAATTGATTTTGCACCTTTAGATCCTCATGTTTGGGATGGTTCTGTCGATTTTCCAAACGTGACAGATGTTAAATTAAGTGCAACATTAGTGACTGCAACAATCAGTGATAACACAAATGAATTAATTTTAAGATCTAAGAGAATGATTACTGATACTGCTAACTTGAAAAGGAAGTTAGATGTTACAGGCAGGTTGCAGTCGTCTATTGCCGACGATTATTTGGAGAAAATTACACAGACAAGAGATTTATATTTGATTGAGCTGAAACCATTTGAAGATGATGAGAAGTACAAATTTATAAAAGCTTGGGAGTATTTTCAATCAAGGTCTAAATATGGCGTTGTTAGATCAAAGCCTGACTATATTAAAGATGGATATATCTTAAGCTTCTCCAAAGAAAAAATGATAAATAGAGATTACCCAGAATTCTTTAGGTATTTTAATCTTAATGATATAATAAATCATTTAAACGAAGAACCTGAAGATGCTAAACTCTATGTCTTGTTTGTTGCCAAGAAAGATTTGGATACAATTTTTAAAAGCATTGATGAGTCTGAAAATGATACATCCACTGTTGCCAATAATCCACTAACAGATATTATGAATAAATTAAGTTGACTAAGCAATTACCATTGTATATTTAGTGTTAAATTATATAATTAATTTTAAATTTTAAAGAAAATATTTTACAACTATTTGATTCATTTCAAATTTATTAAAAGAAATGTATATGAGAAAATTGGGGGTTTATATTTTGTATAGCATAAAGAAAGTAAAGAACCAAAAAATTAAAAGATACAAATAAAAACAAACTGTTAAACATTATATTATAATTATATTCATTTTAGATTTGAGTTTATTTAAGCCTTAGCCAAAGCTTTCTTGACAGCATAGTTTCTTTGCTTCTTTAAGACCAAAACTTGGAATCTTTCGAAATCAGATAATTGAGATCTTGTTTCTCTTTGAGCAATCTTCTTAGCCCAGCTGGTTTTAGCCCATTTAGCATCAATGTCAGCAACTGCCCATTTCTTTGAAACAGTACCGGTTCTAGCACCTCTTGGTAATTTTTCTAAAACAATTGGAGTTAAAACAACTTTACCTAAAGCAATAGCTTGTCTTTGAACGGATGGACCGTCAATTAAAACCTAAAATAAGTGATATAAATGTTAGTATATTATGGTTCATAAATAAAAGCAAGGAGTTAGAACGGAAGGCTATAATATGATACGAAAATTTCTATAATAATTGATTTAACAATATTGTATTCTTCAAACTAATATTTTATCAAAAGCAATTAATTAACTAATATTTATTCAATAATTGATAGTTTTATTAAGACATTCTTCAATTTCATACTAATTTCCATTTAAATTTTGATATCAAATTTCTTATTGAAAATATCTACACTTAAATTCTTTCAAATGTGTTGCATATTTACATATGGTTTAAATTCACTAAAATTTCAACGTCCTATTAAATATAGCATTCATTTGTAATTTCTAACATATTGATGGATTATAAAATACATACTCTCTTTTGGTCAATGATTTCAACAATAGTGGCCAATTTGTTTTGAACTAAAACGATTCTACCGACTTGAACTAATCTCCAGTTAGTGGAAACAACCTTGGATTCTGCAGACATCTTGACTTGTATTATATGGTAAGATCAATTGATATGGTATCTAAACTTTACAAATAGATTAGATGAAAAGTTCAAGTAAAAAATTTGCTTTGGTTTTCCGCACAGTGAGAACCAAGCTTGGGAAGCGAGGGAATCCAGCAGATTGGGACTAGGGTAGTTTGAGGGCAAGTGGTGCGAAAGTTTTTCACAGTCATAAAGATTTTCTTGTGTGAGGTGCGAGAAGGTTTTACATACATTAATGCTTGGTATAGGTATTGAAATTTATCAACAGTTAAGCAAACAGTTACTGTATTGCAAGGGTTTTGATTATATCAAAATACTATTAATTTGCATAATGTATAGCAGACCAAGAAAAATACAGAAAGAAAAATAATAATATAGAAAATTCCAACCCTTGAACAAAACACGTGCAAACCCTTTTATTGTTTTACGCGATTCAAATTTGGTTAATTTCAACTTTCTCGAATTGGTATATGTTGATATTAAATTAACAGGAAATCTAGTATCCTCTTATTATTTTTAATGATCAGTAAGATAGAATACAGTTGAACAAATAGTATGTACACAAATATATAATCGAACAATCCCAATATTTTCCTTATACTAGATGATGATTTTTAATTTGCGTTCTAGAAACAAGTTTCTTCGAAACACGCCTAGTTTCATTATGGAGGATTTGTATACCATGCGACCAACTTTTCAACTGATAAATAATATTGATATATTGTGGATTTTTTTTTTATTTAGTTTATGTTTGAATTAATTTACTAACAAGCTTTATTTACTTCAGTTTTTGAATACCAGATTTGTGTTCGCTTACGCAAACCACGTAAGATGTTATAGACTAAATAGTTTCTAAATGGTCAGGCGTAGAGGATTGAAACTTGTAAAAAATGAGAGGCTGCTATTGTGAGATGCAACGATAACCTTGGGTGACAAACTTTGGATATCGGGTATGGTCACCTCCGTTCAGGTAGTGAATTATCATCAGATTCGTAGCCGTGGTGTCATTATCGTTAATCGTTTTTTTATCAATGACTGTAATGTTTAAAATGTGAAACTTAACTTACCTTTTTTTATTGGATTTGATTTTATTTATTCAAACGACGAAAACTTGTAATCTCCAGGGCTCCAATTTCTGTACTATTGATAGACAAGAAAAGGACACGGTGTCCTTTTCTTGTTTAATTTAATGCGGAAACAAAAACAAAAACAAGGGAGTCGCAACATGTTTCTCCAATCTTTGCCTAGTTCAGATAAGGGGTAGATAAATCAGTTAAAATGTCTCGTGCTTCACAGTTAGAACAAGATAATGACCATGAGTTTCATCAACTTGCAAACAAGGTTTCTGCTTTTAAAAATATTGCCAACGAAATCAATAATTATGCCCAAGAGGATTCTAATACTTTAGGTAGTATAAATGACCAGATGTCGTTACTGTCTGAAAATATCAAGCATACAGCTACAAAATTGACGAGGATTATGTCTGCTAACCCGAAAATTACGAGGATGGTTTTTGCTGGATTTGTTATCTTTCTAATCATCTATTATTCAATGAGTTATCTTTTTTAAGAAATAATAATTTAGTACGGTCATTATATAAATGCTTTTATAACTTCTTTTCTTTTCAATACATCATCATATCACTATATATATTAATCTAATTCAAGAAGTATAAAAGTAATTTTAGGGGAAATAAATCTTTAATGTCTTCCACCAACAACATCTTGTCCTAATTTATAATTACCAATTGCTTTACCCCATTGAATTTTCGACCTACTGATAGGCAGTTGTCTTCTCAAATTCTTGAATTTTTCTTCATTCAATACAGTAAACTTCTTTAAAACTCCAATTTCAAAGTCATCTTCGAATTGCAAAATTTTCTTAACAACTTCGTCCACATCAACATTATCAAATTTGGAAGCTTTTTTGGTATTCAAGATAACATTACCATCTTCATAATAGTGGATTTTAACGGTAACTTCACCACTTAGTTCGCAATTTTTACTATCCCATTGATAAAATGATTGCCATTTACCATTATAGTAATTCGCATCGTTTAATTTCTCGTCAACGATTATTAGATAATAAATTCCATTATCACCCGGAACAACCAAGGATTTAAAAAAACTTGGAAAATGCTCGTGGGCATAAACTTCTAATGTGTTACTTAATTTACCTAACTCTGAATCAATTGCATCATTCAATGGTTCCATATCAATGACTTGTAACTTATCAAAATCATAATCAAATTTAACTCCATTTTCATAATCAATGAATTTAATACCTGATTGATTATATTTAGAAACAATACTAAACAAAGAATCATTCAATTTGACAAGCTTAAAATCTTTGTTTAAATAATATTCTCTTAATGATTCACTGATCAATTTACTTGAATTGGAATCATTTAAAATGGTTCTAATGTCGTTGATAAGATTTTTATCGTTTCCTGGAGGCGCATCGGCAATCATAGATTCCACTATATTTTCTAACGATTCGGACATTGTTATCTTATGTTAAAGTGTCTAGTATGGGCTGTATACTGATTTGATAATATATAGTTATCATGCGTAATATGGTTGATCAAAATGATGTGAGACCAGCTAACCACAACACTGCGTGTACGGATGTTTGTGCACAACTTTGTACTTGTCGTGATGATAATTCCTATTTTTATTTACTTTCCAGTTTTGCTGAGATACTCTAAGTTTTTTTAGTACAACTATTGATTTACTTTGAATAAGCATTTAAATTATTTTAAAAGTTATTTGAATATTCTAATTGTTCTTTGGGTTTAAAATAATTGCTGCCAACTATTTTTAGTTTGATGTGTCGTCTTTTTAATATCCTGCGCAGTTCTGATTTATAAAAGTTCAGAACAATACTTTTTCTATCTACATCTCAGTCGAGTTTTTAATAATTACTAAACAAAATTGAAAAAAATAAAAGTCAAGCATAATCATTAGTATGTTTAACTTCTATTAACAAAGATATGTACATCACTGCACTAATTATAAAATAGGCATAATTTTAAAATTATCTCGTAAGTAGTTGATTTATAATTCCTAGGAATATATAAAAAACAGGACAATCAACGTTAAGTTAGGAAAAGAACTATAACAATACAGAAAATGTAAACATAAATAAAGCCGTTAAATGCCCAAAAGAGTGTAAAATCTATAAATCTCTACTTTCAACTCCAGTGTTTATTCTAGGAATTAAACCACTTGGAGTTACAACAAACTCCTGTAAGCTTCTCTGAAAATGATGGACATATGAGTTTCCAACATGATTCAAATGCGTAATGACCTGTAAACATTGATGATGATTGACCACTTCAGCTTGTGATTGTGGCACATAATGTTCAATCTTATCAATAACAAGCCATTTACCCGACCATTTTTCATTAGACACCAACGTGGTCATACAGCGCAATGAATCGCGAATAATTTTACGCTGTGTAGGATATCCATGGAGTTCAATAAATGGTTTGTATTTTTCCAAATAATTTTCATATTCTAATAAATTCAAATCTAATATTTTGGAACAATTTTCGGTTGAAGTATTTGGAGTTGACTGATTTGCCAAAACTGTAGAACTATTTGATGTCGTCGAATTTGAAGATGTTGAAAGTCGTGGCAGGTGTGTAACCTTGTTTGATAATTTCTCACTCTGCAAATGAGTAACATTATTGTCCGTTAAAGCTGAAAATAATGAAGAACGTGGTAATGTTGATCTGCTAATGGTTAATTTATCTATTGGTAAAATATTGACGTCTTCATCTACAATTTTTGATGATACAGTTGAAACTAACAACTGCGGGGGTTGAAGTGGATCAATCTCCTCAGCTTCATCATCCAAATCATCGTCATCTTCGTCTATATCACCAAGTTGTTCATCCTCCTCCTCCTCTTCTTCAACTAAATGACTTAGATTCGCATCAAGATCTGAATCTTCATCATCGTCAGCTACGTCGTCATCATAATTTTCATCATCATGTGGAGGAAAATCTGAATGTCCGTTATCTAAGTTAATAGTTTCCTTTAACCTTGAGAAATCATTCCCCGGTTTTTTAATAGTAGTCCAGGTATTTGTACTTGCCTTTTCATGTTTTGAACCTAACTTTAGTTTGAATTTTGACATAATATTACCAATATCACCAGATGAAGAAGAGCTTGAATGTCTTCTAAATATATTTTCCAAAGAATGGTGCTTTTTATAGGTATTTAGTAATAAATTATTATGATTTGTTTTATTTCTCCTTCTTCTTCTTCTTCTTGGAACAGTTCTATATTTTGGCATTTCTCTTCTAGATAAATCTAAAGAATTATCAATAGCTAATGTAATTGAGATATACCATTCAATCATCGATTCAGGACTAGGAAATTCGAACAAGAATTGTTCAGCTTCGAATCTTATCCTTAAAACATATCTTTTTTTCTTATAGTCTATGGCAAGACCAATCTTCCCATATTGTAAAGAATATGATCTAACTATTTTATTTGATTCAAGGAGACCACTCTCTTTGAAAAACTTTAGAGCTCGTAAATCAGTCTTAGTTGTTAAGTTTGATTTATAATTATCTTCGTTATATTTATCAGCTTTTAAAGTACTTGTTAAATCATTGTTATTTCTTCTCAAATATAGATGATGATGATGATAAGGATGTAATAGAGAGGAAGAATTTGAGTTTGAATAAGAAGACTGAGTTTCTAATTTTTTTAAAATTGGATCATCATCCTTAAAAGGGCATTGATATAAATTTAACTGAGTAGAGTTTAATTCAACAACATACATTTTCCAATTTCTCTGACTTGACATTTCATAAGGTGAAACCCACTCCATCTTTCTTGACAACACCGCCAACTTATAAATCGTTGGCGTATAAAGTGGCAAAACTTCTGTCTTTGGCAATAAATCGTCAAATACAGGTTTTGGAGTCCCAGGCAAAGTTGTCGAATATGGAGGTGGCTCTATTGGCAGTGGCTCAACCAAAGAAAAATAACGAAAATCATTGTTATCAACAAAACTGGCATTGTAACTACTGTTATGACTATTGGCACAGTTAGCAGTTAATTTACTTACTGACTTGGAAGCTCTTCTGTTTTTTGTATTGGACCTTTTTGGTGAAGATTGTAAACTTCCGCAAGCATTCATATTAGACAATGAAGAATTTAAATTATTTTGAGCAGTCTTCGAAATAGGAACAGCTAGTTGTGATTCAATTTTGGTTGATCCACTTTGATCATTGCCTTTATTATCATCGAAACCTATGAAGCTAAGTGATCGAGGATGTTTATTTGACGTGTGCGGATCTGACGATAATTTCGATCTTGGTATAAGCTTAGTATTCGATGAAGAGGATAATGATGCAGGTGATGAAGATGAAGAAAAGATATCACCGAGAGATTTAAAACTTTTTTTCTTCTTCGGTTGATTTGTCATGGTTTTATTAAACAATATATAGATATATAGTGGTTAATGCAAACGCCAATTTTGATGTGATTTGGATGCTAAAATGTGGGGGAGCAAACTTGATAAAACAACAGATATTGTCAAGATATGTTTTTGATTTAATAGCGAAGAGAAACGCAAACTAAGAACCTTATCTTGTATATAATATATACGTTAATTATTAATGAAAAGATAGTGCAAGAAAACGAATTTTTCACTATGGTTTTAATATCTCATGGATAACCTCATGAAGTCCCTAATTTTTGTCGATTGGATGAATCGATTACGGAACCACGGAACCAGAAATTTTGAAAATCGTGAGTCCGTCGATCGACCTGAGTTGCTATAAGTAGTATCGGGAACACAGCCCAACGTGGGATTTCGTTTCCGCCAATGCAATAATTCAATTTAGTAATGGTTAGAAAATGATTATGGTTATACTAGCAGTAATTCAAACCAAACCGAATGCTTTATTGGCGATCCACTTGAGATAGTTTATCAAATTTTAGATTTTGACAAGTTTCCTTCCTAGTAATATTTTATATTTCCAAGAGACCTTTGCAGTTACATTTTAAAATTTAGCATCTGATTATATTTTTTGATCAATTGTCATTAATCATGGATCAGCTCAAATTTTCAAATAATAGCTCATCATCCAAGCCATGTCTCCCCAGGATTGTTGAAGGAATTACGACAAAACCAGATACGTTACCAAATGTTTCCATTTCACAGTATGGATCAATTCCCATGGAATCGAACAATGAAGATGACGACTCTATTGCTAGCAGTTCAAGTTCTTTTATGAATACTTCACATACATCGAATTTAAGAAATATACCACATACTAAATCTACAAATCAAATTTCTTTTTCTCAAAAATTGTTCTATTATATACCATGCTATAGTTGGTTAAAGGACTATACAGTGAAATATTGTATTTATGACTTGGTGGCCGGTCTTTCTTTAGCCTCATATCAAATTCCTTTGAGTATGTCATTTGCAACAGCTGTTGCACACGTTCCACCTTCTTGCGGGTTGCTGGGTTTATCCATAGGCCCTATGGTTTATATGATTATGGGTACTGTTCCTCAAATGATTGTCGGTCCAGAGGCTGCAGTTTCTATGATTATCGGTCAAACAATTGAAAGAATAACCAAGCATGATTCTTCTATTGATGCGGTTGATTTACTATCAGTTCTAACTTGTTTGTCGGGTATAATTTTGTTTATTTTTGGTATTTTGAGATTCGGATTTATTGATAATGTTTTATGCGGTACTTTATTAAAAGGTTTTATCACTGCAATTGGTTTATCAATGATTTTAAATTCAGCAATTGCAATGCTAGGTTTGAGCACAATTTTGAAACAGTTACCCTCAGATGTCCACATTCATTCTCCTTTTGAAAAATTTAAATTTTTATTAGAATATGGCAATCAATATCATAAATTAACTGCAATTATCGGCTTTTCATCATTTTTATTTTTAATAATTTTAAAAAGTATTAAAAAAGCATTTGCACGTAGAAAATATAAGTACGCATCATTTTTCCCTGAAATTTTAGTTATTGTTGTGATTTCCACAATTTTATCAGCAAAATTTAATTTCAAAAATTATGATATTGATATCGTTGGTAAAGTTGATCTGGATAATTTTACGATCAGGAATCCCTTTCAACCAAAACTGAGAAAGTGGTATTCAGAGTTATTTCCTGTTGCCTTTATATGTGCGATTTTAGGTTTTTTTGAAACATCCACCGCTGGTAAAACTTTAAGCTCGACTTTGAAAATGCCCATCTCTTCAAATAGAGAACTGGTAAGCTTAGGTACAGTCGGATTAACCGTTAGTTGGTTTGGTGCTTTACCTTCATTTGGTGGTTACGCAAGATCAAAGTTGAATTCTATGAACGGCGCAAAAACTCCAGTTTCTGGATTTTTTATGGGTTTATGTACCTTATTTGTCACATTCAGATTATTGGATTACTTACAGTATTTACCGCTCTGTGTTTTAAATGCCGTTATAGCAGTGGTTGGTATATCATTAATAGAGGAAACTCCAAAAGAGTTGAGGTTTCATTTTAGAACTAAAGGTTGGAATGAGCTTCTTACCTTCATTGTCACATTATTTGCATCTTTATTCTATTCAATTGAAATTGGTGTTGCAATGGGATGTTTTTATTCCTTAATGAGAGTGCTTAAACACTCGACAGAATCAAGAATTCAAATTCTGGCCAGAGTTGCAGGCACAGATACTTTCATTAATTCAGATATTGATGATACTCCAAATCAAGAGTTTTTCCAATTTCCGAGGAGATTTATCGTTCCTGGTTATAAAGAATTCAGAAGACAGTCAATGATTGAACATGGATATGCACCACCCATTTCGAGCGTTCCATTATCCCCTTCAAACACTACTCAAGCGACGAATAGCAACAATAACAGCCCTAGCCCTAATAATAGCAATAACAACTTAAGACCAGTCCCTATAACCAAGCAACCTTCTACAATGTCAGTTTTTCCAGATCTTGAAGATCGTGAAGGTTCTTTGATTGTTAAGGTTGCAGAGCCTTTAACGTTTTTTAATGCTAATGATATGAAGGCAAGATTAAAACGTATTGAACTGTATGGATCGGCCCATGGACATCCGGCATCAGCTAAAAGAGATACTCAATCTATTCGTCATGTGGTTTTTGACTTGCATGGTATGACATCTATTGATTCATCAGCTACACAAATATTATATGAAATAGTGGATGCTTACCAGAAAAGAGGTATAAATGTCTTTTTCTGTAGGGTTTTTAAAAGCAATGCATTACTCGAAAGATTTAAAGATTCTGGAATTCAACAGTTATTAGAATTGGTGGATGGTGAAGAATTTGGTATAAAACAGAAAATTAAACCATATTATGATGATATATTGGACGCATTAAAGGCAATCGATGTCATTGAAAGTAGTTGTGATTGGGAAACAAGATCTTATTTTTCTACGTTTGCTTATGATGGTAGCGTATGATTGTAGTTATGGTTTTTTGGAAAAAAGTACATTTAATTATTTAATTATATAGTTATTAAATATTAGAATTTAACCTTCTTGGTAGATCTTTCTTGATCGTCATCATCACTTAAATCTAACTCTTCTCCACTAATTTCATCTTGATCATCATCATCACCAATTCCCGGAGCTGCCAACGTATAATATTCCACTGCTAAAGGAAAAACATCCTCAGTCAGTAATTCCGCTAATTCTTCACCACTTCTAAACTCTTTGCCTGGCTTGTCACCAGTCCAACTCCAAAACGCAAAAAAACTTTTCATTCCAACTCTATACTTTTTCTTTTCATCATTTGTTAGTGATCTATGTTCAATTTTGCTCAATTGCTTAATCTTTATAGGATTAACATCGTCCAGTTCTTTGGGCCAAGCTATGTCGACCTTTTCACTTTTCAAACTTTTAACTCCAGTGTCTTTATTAATTTCCCACCAAAATCTTTTATCTACTTTTTGAGTATCAATTGTTCCATCATTACATTCAAACTCAACTGTAAATATATAATCATCATCCCTCCAAGTGACATAAATATTCGAAATATATTCAATAAACTTCATATCTTCCATACGTATATATTCTTGGAAATCATCATGCTGTGCAAGTACAATATACCAAAATTTTGGAATCGTTTTTAAAATTTTAGAACGTTGTTCATAAATTGGCTGTAATAAATTATGACGATATTTGTCAATCTTTTTTTCAGTTTCCTGAACTGAAGCCTCAAGGGATTGAAGCTCAGTCAATGATTTTTCGAGTTTTGGATCAGCAGGTATGTTTAACGTTACCTTCATTTTATCTGAAATAACGATTACCAAAAATTATCATATAAAAGCGAAAAAAATTTGAATCACACGTAGATCTGTATTAAATATTTTCGTGCGATGCGACGATAGCAAAAAGGTAATTAAATTCTATTATCTATATAATTATCTATGATTCATCATCGGTTAAAACATATTCATTAATTATATCATCTTTGCTGGGTCTAGTTGGCCAGCCAAATTCTGATACATGTGCAGAATTAAGTGATATTAGACAACCGTAACATAATTGAACCTGTTCCCCACATTTTGATACTTCTGCCAATGCTGTTTGTTGCAATTCAACTTGTGAATCCATATAACGTTGGAAATTAATTTTATCTTCTTCCTCAAATATTGGTGCATGATCTTTAACCGTGATCTGTTCAAGCCAAGATTTAGGATCATGATAAATTGGATTAGAACAAATTTTACACGTCATAAAAGATGTTTGTTTAATGGGATTGGATAATTTTGAGCCGATTTTAACAACAGTGGATATAACCTCTGGATAATTAAGTTCAATGGATTCAAAATATTCTGTAACTAGTTCGTCGACAGTCTTGTTTTTGGCCGATTTAAATGTAGCTTCCTTGGTTGAAACAAATTGGGTTAGATTAGAGATGCTGGCATAAGCATTGACTTCCGAAGTCAACACATCACGAAGTGGATTGATTATTTCTAATTCAGTGTTATAAACCGTATATTTACCATCTTCTAATTTATCAGGTATTTCAGCACCACGTCCACGAACCGTATCGGCAATAACATCGACAGCTAAAGTTGTCATAGAAAAAGGCAGTAAAATGACGGATGAATTCGTTTGTATTGAGGCACGAAGAAAAAGCTCATGCTGAATTATATCTGCAAGGTCTTCTTTAGTAGATTTATCTTGAATTTGAGAAAGTAAAGAATCAAAAGAGAACGTGGATGGTGTTGCATGTGAATATGTTTTGAAAGTTGGAGTTAAAATTAATTCCTCTATTGGGCCATTAGTAAACGAATCCAAATTTATTCTTAGAAAACTGATTTGCAGTCTATTCAATAATTCGGGAGTATAAAATTGCTTTATTTCATGCAATCTGAAATCTTCATCAATTAAGCAAACGGTTAATTTGAAACCAAGTCTAGCTCTTGGGCCCATATTAATTTGTTCCCGTAATAATGAAATAATAATATCAAATAAAACATATGATGAAGCATCATTTTTTAGACCCAATAAAACTTTTGGTTGTTCTTGTTTATCGTTGAACTTCACTTTAAATTTTTCATCTTGCATTTGCTTTCTTTGTTTGCCACGAATAAATCTTATGAAACAACTCCCACAAAAGTTATCATTTCTAGAGAAAACAACAGTAGGCTCCTTGTTGCAACGCTTACAAGGAGTACCAATACTGCTATGTGTTGTAGACATTATTTGTTTTAATTAGAAAAGGATCTGCTTTTGAAAAATAAGAAAAAAAAAACTTAAATTTTTTTTACGTTATAGGCAGTGTTTAAACAGTTGACTTTGATTATTTGATGATTTGATGATCTTTGTATTAGCAATTTAAAGCAGCAAAGCTCATTGCAGATGTAGTTTCTAAAAATAAGTATAGACGTCAATTTTTTTTTCAATTGCTGAAAATATAACAAACGGACTAACTATGGTGGTGAACCATTGCAATATATTGATCTCTTTTGAAGTTTCATAACGTTCAATATTCCATTCACCAGCCACAAAAATGTTCAAGATAAAATTAATTTGTTTCGTTTACTTTCTCATGAACTATCTAGCAATCTTCAAACAGTAACGATAGGAAAAATATAGATCAACAGCTATGTCAAGCAGCGGAGAAGATAAATCCAATACATTGAAAACGACTACAATTGCTCCGACCATAACTAAAGAGGAAATGGAGTACTTAGACAATAAGACACTACGTAGAATTGAATCTGCAGGTCCAGTTAAAGATTTTATTAAAAAAAGTGATGAAGGTATAACTGAAGTTAGATTTTATCCAGACAGACCAACCCAACGTATTCATAAAGACAGATTTATTACCAAAGAGCCGTCCAAATATTATGATCCTTGTGCAGAATCATCAAAAATGGCGGTCAGATGTATGGAAAATCATGATGAAGATTACAAAGATATATGTAGTGAATATTTCCAAGCATATAGAGAATGTAAAAAGGAATGGATGAGACAGAGAAGAAGTGATAATAGAAACGGGGGCATTTGGTGAGATTAATATGTTCTAAATATTCTTGTTATATATATGATAAAAAACTGTAAAAAAAAAAATGAAATTTATATGATATAAAACGTTTATACAGCTTGCCTAACTTATCATCAAGCTATACTATGCTTGATTTCATATCCTTCCTTATTGATAGGCAAATGAATAAAATGACCCAAATTTATTAATGCATCCTTTACCGATTTTACCTCTTTGTTGCCCATTGGGTTTAAACATTAAAACCTTGTTAGAATTATAAGAAAATCCAATTTTTTCATTAAAATAATTTACCATTTGATCCATTGATTCATTGGTGGTATTATAATCCCGACTTGGTTCACATTTCGTGGAATACTGAGTATCCAGTTTTTTAGATTTTTTGCTTTCATGAATATTATTTTTATTCCCGTTATCAGTGTTTGTCTTAAAGCTATCATTATTTTCCTTTCTATTCGATCTATTTAAGAGTTCCGGATTTGTTAGTAAATGTAAAAATAATAATTTCTGAATTTTCCTTTTTTCATCAGCTTTATTTTTATTTAAAAAATCTCTAAATTGATTCAAATGATACAGTTCTAACCTGCGTTCTTGATCTTCAAGATCATCATTAAAGTCCGAATCATTCATGAAAACCTCGTAAAGCCTGTGGAAAGTCTCGTAATCTTCAAATAATTCCCCATTGTTTTCTTCTGAGCTCCAATTATTCACATCTAAATTACCAGGGACTAAAAACAAATCTCCCGATAATCTATTGATACCAACAAATAAAATCAGCTTTAATTTACCATTGCTGTTCTTATAAAGTTTTTTAGCGCTAACAAAACCTCTTCTATGATGTTGTTGTTCTCTAGCAAAATTTCTTTCAAACAATAAGTTTTCAATTCTCCTAGATCTGCCGCTTGAGTATTCAACTTCATATAACTCATCAAAATCACTATAAAGTGAATCATCATCGTCATAATTGTCGTCATCATCATCATCATCGTTTTGAAAGTAATCATCATCATCATCGTCATCGTCGTCCTCGTCGCCACCGCCATGGCCATCATTATTATTGATATTGTCATCGTCATTAACAAAATTATTATACCTTGGTCGAAATAATCTGCTTTCATTAGAATAATAATTCGTTGATTCTTCGTTCATATTAAATTGATTCCATAATAATCCTAGCCTGAATTCATCGTCAGATTCATCCGAATCACTCGATAATTGGCTATTTTCAGTACTGTTCACTTCATCATTTCTTCTCTGACTAGTTCGTTCTGTTCTTCCTCTTCGTCTAGTGTGAAAATCTTGTAGCCAACGTAAAGAATCTGAATGGTTTGAATTTGTAGGTCTTAATCTTAAGGTATCCATCATTCTTGACCTACGTAAATATCCCGGATTAGTAAATGGAACGGGTATATTATCGTTTATAACGTCATTCCTTGAACCAACCCAGAATGACCCTATCGCTCTATTTCTGGTTTGGTTTGTTACCGAACTAGAAACAGGGGTCAAATCACTGGTGCCAAATAAATTAGAATTTAGGGAAGACCTTGAACGTAATCTACGACGACGTTTATAAAGCATATCATTTCTAATGTTTGAATCTTTTTTATTCTTACTCTCGTGCAACAATTTTTCTAAATCAATTTCTAGTTTCATGAATATAAAATTTTCCTTCATAATGTCAATACAATCGGAGCAAATTAAAAGATTTTCAGGATTGTTTGAACATTTCCTTTTGCCATTTGGTGGCGTTGGAGGGGAAGGAGTATTAATGAATTGATTAAAAGGTGGCATATCAAACCACTTTGATAATAATTTATAGGTTGAATACTTATTACCACACATATTTTCAATTTTATGAAAAATTGAGCTGTTAGGAAATTTGGTATTCTTAACTGGATTGATAATCGTACGATCATTTGTACTTCTAATCTCATTTTGTTGCAAATAGCCAAATTTATCCATATAGAAAGGTTTCCAAGATTGCGAATTATAGAATGGTTTGTCATGCCTACCAATAAACTTTCCTAATTCTTTGTCAAAACATAAGCTATTTCTTAACAAATTGCTAAAAATATTTGATTCTACAAGGACCTTTTTTTCATTAGAGCACCTTAGATCATTATTCACAAAATCAGCAATTTCACCAGTAAAAGGAATGGAAATGTTATTCAATTCAAACGATCCACAAACTTTTGATTTATCTTTTATAATCTCTGTAAATTTAATTGTGGGCTTTATATCATCCAAACTTAAAATAGTATAAACTAAACCAACTTTCAAAAAACTTGAGTCCAAAATTTTTGATTCATTATTATCATTATTATTATTTGTAATAATTTTACTATGAAGGTTACCATTTCCACCAAATATGGAATTCAAAATTGAGTCTTCCAGGCAAACGTCTGCGTAGCTCCTTTTCAAACAGGTTTTATTCGCTTTATCGTTTTCATTGCTATCAGTATGATTCAAAAAAAACTGTTTTCTTTGAAATATTGAATTATTCATCAAAGATATTAACCCATACTGTTGAATGGAAGATGATATACCATGCTCAAATTCATGTTCAGGATGGTATTTAAAAAAGGAAAATGAAGACGTGATCAAAGCAGATGAAGAATTTGCTGAAGTCCTAGGAATAATACTTAAGCTGTGGTCATCTGAAAATCTTAATCTTGAGGAATCTCTCGATCTGTTAACGTTATTATGACGAGAAGGATAATTATTGTTATCAGATTCGGCTATATTATCATCATTATTGTGAAAGATTGGAGTAGTTGAATTTGATTGGTTTTCATACTGATCATCTTGTAAATTTTCAATAGAGCTAGAGACACGATAGGGTATAGAAATAGCTGGATCATGAAACGAAATCCTATGATTCCTTCTTGAAGTAACATTTAAAGGTATTCTTATCTGGAAAGAATTATTTCCTCCGGAAGGAGAAGGATCACCAGATATGGTAGGGACTGGGTGTATAGGCATAAAAATTAATGATTTTTAGCGGTATAAATTCACTAAGTATTTCCTGAATATAAATTAACAAATAGTTAATAGTAAATGTAAAATTCATGTTAGTAGCAAGTGCTATTCTAAGACGATAACAAGCACTTGCCCCCTACTGCCATTGTCAGAAAGTGCCAGAAGCTGTAAGGAAACCTATAAAATGCCACATTTCCCTTCTACTCTTTTGCCCTCTAACCGTAAAGTTTTTCTTTCTTGAAGCTTTACTGTTCAATAAGATGTCAATAAACATTATTGGTATTATTATTGTTAGTGAAGGTAATACATTTCATAAGGTTAATACGAGGAGATTACTTCGTTAGGCTAGTATCAAAAATTTCTCCTTGGGTAACGTTAACCTTTTTGGACATGATCGCATTCAAGTTTACTTACATTTATGTCATATTTGTATTTATTGAATAAATTTGGATCAAAATTTTGGTTGATTTTTTTCCTCCATCTTCATCCTTCATTAAAGTCATCTATAGTTCTCATTGCTTGTCTCATTATCTGTTGATCTAATAGTGATATTAGTATATCCCTCAAGCTCTCCCACACCTTATATTAAATGGAACGTGTCACAGCGTATTCAGGAATCGAATATCCTTTGGTCAAAGGCCCTTTTTTATTTTATTGTTATTTCTTCATAACAGCCTTTGAAGTTATTTATGAATATCACCATTTGTGAAACTGACTAAACTCGTCTGATGATAAATCAATTTGGTAAGATTTTTGTCTTTATTCTTGATCATTTTTCTTGAAGCTTGCGTTTAATGTTTTTGGCTTTCGGCTTTCAAGCTCCAACTATCCATTTTCCGTTTATACTACTACCTTTCGTCTCACCTGGTTTACCAATTGCTTTATTTGAGATAAAATTAGTTTTATAAGTTGATTATACTCTGCAGAGTTCAGTTTTCTTTATCTTAAAAATTAACTGTCATTTTGGATTTTAATTAGACAAAGGGTTAGGATTATTTTGTACAGTTGGCGCCCTGTATCAGTGCATATTTCAAACCTATATTTCTCTGCTTTGATTTCTATATTGATTTCTCTCACTTTTTTGAGCTGGAAAGGTTAGTTATTTTTTGCCTATTACTAAATAAAGATAGAATACCCGACTCAAAGTAATCGTAACATCTGACAATCTAAAGTAAAATAAATAACCTCCACTTTTTATTAAAAAAAAGATGAAGTCGAGCGATTTCATATTTCCACTTCCCACCGACTTAATTGTTTTCTTTCTTCTTTCCACTCCTTCAACTTCTTTTATACTGCGCTTTGCAAACTTGTATCCCAATTCTACAATATTTACAACTTAATATTGTGACGGTATAGTTCATAGTCATCAGAAAAACAATCGAATTATCTGCTTTTGTTTAATTTTCATATTATTTTATCAATCTCACTGCGGCTACAAACTATACACCTTACTACTTTCAGCTCAGCAGTTATATATCTCTATATACCATAAATTACAGGTTTTATTCAGTTACTATTTCAGTTTAATATATCTTGCAAAAATAGTTGAAAATTAAAAGTCTCAAAAGACACGAAAAAAGAGTAGAAAATTAGACGAATAACACTACGTTCAATAATAGACCGAAAAAAAAAACTGAAAGTTTATTGTTTTTTTTTTTTTTTCATAGTTGCAAATAAATAAATAAAATTAATGTCAGTACAAGAAGATTTTGAAAATAATCCAGAATTATACGGTTTACGTCGTTCTGGACGTACTTTTAAACAAAATAGTGAATCTACATATAATGAATATTCAGACGATGAGGATGAAATCAGACCAAAGAAAAGGAAAGCCAAAGGACTAGACTCAGATTCCGAAAATGAAGACTACAATGATGACGATATTGAAGTCGATGAAGTGGAAAATCCAGTGGGAGATGACCTTGATGAAGATGATGAAGATGAAGATTTTTATGGCGGAAAAAAGACAAAGAAATCTAAAAAACGTTCACTAAAAAAGAGAAAAAATTCTGGTCTTGTTAAAAAGAAACTTGATCCGTCCGCTGAAATAAGATTTTCTAGTAGAAATAATAACAAGGCAGTTAACTATAATGTGGACGAAGGCGACGATGAAGATCTTCTTGAAAGTGACTTTGACGAAACTTCTAATGATTATGGCGATGAAAATCAATATTATGATGAGGATTATGTATTAACGACTCCACAACCAAGTGTTGATATGATTGTTGATCATAGAGTAATTGGGGATGATGAGACCGGCTCTGATGAAGAAGAAGGCAAAACGGAAGAGCAAATTAAACAAATTCACAATACACTTCAGAATGGTGATCCCCGAAAAGAATTTGAATTTTTAATTAAATGGACAGATACTTCTCATATACATAATACCTGGGAAACCTATCAAAACTTGAAGGAAAGAAACCTTAAAGGTTTCAAAAAATTAGAAAATTATATCAATCAATTCGTCATTCTTGATAGAGATGTTAGAAAAGACCCATATGTTACTAGGGAAGATATTGAGCAAATGGATATTGAAGCTGATACCAGGAAAGAAAATTTTGAAGAATATAAAAAAGTCGAAAGAATTGTTGAAAGTGAAAGAGTTACTCTTGATAATGGTGAATCAGAATTAAAGTATCTTATAAAATGGAAAAGATTAAACTATGACGAATGCACATGGGAATTAGCTTCAGAAATAGCGCCAATGGCTCCATTAGCGGTTAAGAATTTTCAAAATAGACAAAATTCCAAGATTTTACCTAATTATTCAGCTTCCTATGGCTCAAGTAGACCAAGATTTGAAAAATTAACTAGTCAACCTTTATTTATTAAAGGCGGTGAGTTAAGAGATTTCCAGTTGACTGGTTTAAATTGGATGGCCTTCTTATGGTCAAGGAATGAAAATGGTATTTTAGCGGATGAAATGGGTTTAGGTAAAACTGTCCAAACTGTTGCATTTTTATCTTGGATGATCTATGCTAGAAGGCAGAATGGTCCTCATATGGTTGTGGTTCCACTATCTACCGTTCCTGCTTGGCAAGAAACTTTCGAAAAATGGGCCCCTGATGTTAATGTTATTTATTATATGGGTAACACAAAAGCGAGAAAAATAATGAGAGATTATGAATTCTATATTGGAGGTAATAAAAAGAAGATCAAGTTCAACATTTTGTTAACAACCTACGAGTATATCTTAAAAGATAGATCTGAATTAGGTAGCTTCAGATGGCAGTACTTAGCCGTCGATGAAGCCCACAGATTAAAGAATGCAGAAAGCTCGTTATATGAAGCGTTATTTGAATTTAAAATCGCTAATAAATTATTAATTACTGGTACACCATTACAAAACAATTTGAAAGAATTGGCAGCATTATGCAATTTTTTGATGCCTGGTAAATTCAGTATTGATCAGGAAATTGATTTTGATACTCCAAATGTGGAGGCCGAATCTTATATTAAAGATTTACAAGATAAGATCAAACCATATATTTTGAGGAGGTTAAAAAAAGATGTCGAAACTTCATTACCTGGTAAAACTGAAAGAATCTTGAGAGTTGAATTATCAGATATTCAAACTGATTATTATAAAAACATTCTAACACGGAACTATGCTGCCTTAAATAAAGGTTCTAAGGGATCACCGATTTCTTTATTAAATGTTATGGCGGAATTAAAAAAAGCTTCCAATCACCCTTATTTATTTGATGGTGTTGAAGATAAAGTTTTAGCTAACGTTGGTTCAGCTTCAAGAGAAAATATCTTGAGAGGTTTAATCATGTCTTCAGGTAAGATGGTTTTATTAGATCAATTATTGAATAAGCTGAAAAGGGACGGTCATAGAGTATTGATTTTTTCTCAAATGGTTAGAATTTTAGATATAATTGGTGATTATTTACAGTTAAAGGGTCTCAATTTTCAAAGGTTAGATGGTACCATTAATTCACACAAGAGAAGAGTTGCCATTGATCATTTTAACAGTAAGGATTCCAAAGATTTTGTTTTTTTGTTGTCCACCAGAGCCGGTGGTCTTGGTATTAATTTGATGACGGCTGATACTGTTATTATTTTTGATTCAGATTGGAATCCCCAAGCCGATTTACAAGCAATGGCTAGAGCTCACAGAATCGGACAAAAGAATCACGTTATGGTTTACAGATTTGTTTCCAAAGATACTATTGAAGAACAAGTTTTAGAACGGGCTAGACGTAAAATGATTTTGGAATATGCAATTATTTCATTGGGTATTACTGATAATACCAAACAGAGGAATGCCAAGGCTGACCCATCTATGGGTGAGTTAAGTGAAATTTTAAAATTTGGTGCAAGCGCCATGTTTAAAGATAATGAAAATCAGAAAAAATTAGAAAATTTTGATTTGGAAGATGTTCTTAACCATGCAGAAGATCATATTACAACACCTGAATTGGGAGAATCTAATTTAGGTAGTGAGGAATTTTTGAAGCAATTTGAAGTTACCGATTATAAAGCTGATGTCGATTGGGATGACATTATTCCTGAAGAAGAGCTAAAGAAGATTAAAGAAGAAGAAGAGAAAAGAAGGGAGGATGCATTTTTACAAGAACAAATTGAAATGTCATCCAGGAAAAGATTGGCAGCAATTAAGAAACCGGAATATCAAGATAGTGATAGTGAACATGATTCTACGGAAAGAAGAAGAAGGAGTAGATTGGACATGAATAAATTGAATGAGGCTCAAATTAGAAGTGTTTATAAAGCAATTTTGAAATTTGGTGATGTTGTTGTCAGATTGGAAGAACTAGTTGGTGATGGTACTTTACCAAATAAAAACCCAGACATTTTGAAAAAATGTTACGATGACATGGTAAATATAGCAAGTGAGCTAGTGGAGGAAACGGAGATTAAGAAGAATGAGGAATTGAAGGATTTGGAGTCCAAAGCAGCTGATGAAAAGGAAAAAAATAATAAATTACATCCTAGATCTGATGGTACCCCACATCCAACCCCAGCATTACAAGCATTGAACGTTAAGAAGAGGGAGAAAAAGGCCATATTATTTGATTATGGTGGATGTAGAAATTTAAATGCTGAAATTATTTTGGCTAGGCCCAAGGAATTAGAAGTTTTGAGAAATTGTATACCAACCGACGATCCTATCAGATTTAGATTTAAAAGAGATCCAAAGGCGGTTCATGGATGGTCATGTGATTGGAATGTTGAGAATGATAGACATTTGTTGATAGGTATCTATAAATTTGGCTATGGATCTTGGACTCAAATCAGAGATGATCCAGTACTAAATCTACAAAATAAAATGTTTTTAGAGAGTGCCCCTGCTGGAGCATCAAAAGCGGAAAAGGAAAAATTCAGTAAAAGAACACCTGGAGCCGTCCATTTAGTTAGAAGAGCCGACTATTTGTTAGGTTTCTTAAAGGATACCTTAAATTTGCCGAGTAATGGTGTTCAAGAAAAGGAAAATGGTTCTCCAATACCCAGAGAAATTAAAAAGACAAACAGAGGTAGAAAAACTTTAAAGAAGTCTTCAACACCAGATGTCGACTCTGCAGCGGCTGCGTCCGTTCCAGCAGAAAACACATCTAGTTCCGCAAACTCATCATCAGGAGCTTCAGCTCCAAAGAGACTACCTGCTAAACCACAGTCAATGAGAGCTGCTAACACGCCTACTGGTCCCAAGAGACTGACCCCTGTTCATCCATTGCTTGGTTCTGTTGAAAAAGATCTTAGAATTTGGCAAAGTAAAGGAAAAGGTATGGATAAACATGTATGGGCTACTAAGTTGAAGGGTGCATTACTCCATATTGGTAGCCAAATTGAAAAAGTATCAAAAGGGGATTTAGGATTGAACAACGAGTTATGGTCGGAAGCCCAGAAGTCTTGGCCCAAGAAAGGTGTTTCTCCCGATATTATTAAAAATATGTACATTAAAAAAGCCCAGCAGAGCAAATAGGGTAACTAGATACAACGTTCTGTATATTTTGCGTCTGTATAATTGTGTTTATAATATTATTATTGAATTGTTATTATTAAACTATCTATAATGATAAAAACATATATGGAATGGTCGGATAATGTCCTTCAATTAACATCTGTGCACCGAATGAATTTTTCATTTGCTGAAAATTTTCACGAAAAATTTTTTAGTTAAAAAAAACTGAAAAAAAACAGTCTTGTTGCCCCTTGTTCACTGGAGGTTGCCCATTCAAGACAATATTGTTTCTTTCTATTTTCCTTTATTTCTTTTCGTAGATACTCACATATAGTTCAACTTACTTGTATCACATAAATCTTTTTTTCTATATAACAGGAATACCCATTATATCGAAAAAAAAATAAAAAAAAAGTAAAAAATTACAAAAAGTTTCAAAAAAAATACAAAAGTTTTTTAAAAAACATAAAGGTCAATTTTTTATTGCACTCTTTCTTTCAAATTAAGGATCATTTAATAAAAAAAAAGTTTAAAAAAAACATTTAAAAAAACTATCGAAGATGTCTGCTGCTGAGGTTAACCAACTTGCTGACGCTACTGAGAAATTATCAGTCACTGAATCAACCCCAACTGAAACACCAGCTACTACAACTGAAGAATCACCAGCTCCAGAATCTGCTCAACAACCCGATGTTTTGGCTTCTTTATATGTTGGTGAATTAGATCCATCTGTTAATGAATCCGATCTTTACGAAATCTTTTCTCAAATTGGTCAAGTTTCTTCCATTAGAGTTTGTAGAGATGCTGTTTCCAAGCAATCTTTAGGTTATGCTTACGTCAACTATCAAGATCATAACGATGGTGAAAAGGCTTTGGAGGAACTCAACTATTCTGAAATCAAAGGTAGACCATGTAGAATTATGTGGTCTCAAAGAGACCCTTCTCTGAGAAAAAACGGTGCAGGCAATATTTTCATCAAAAACTTACATCCAGCTATTGACAACAAGACTTTGCATGATACTTTTTCATCTTTTGGTAAAATTTTATCTTGTAAGATTGCTACAGATGAAAATGGAAATTCAAGAGGTTTTGGTTTCGTTCATTATGAGGATTCTGAATCTGCTCAGAATGCCATTGAAAACGTTAATGGTATGCTATTGAATGATTTAGAAGTGTATGTTGCTCTTCATGTTCCAAAGAAAGACAGAGAATCTAAAATGCAAGAATTAATTGATAACTTCACTAATATTTACGTCAAAAATTTTTCTTTAGAATGGTCCGAAGATGAATTAAAAAAAATGTTTGAAGCATATGGACCAATTACTTCCCTTTTCTTGTCCACTGATGAAGAAGGTAAATCTAGAGGTTTTGCTTTCATCAACTTTGAAAATCATGAAGATGCTTCCAAGGCCGTTGAGGAATTAAACTCTAAAGATTTTGATGGTAAGCCATTATATGTTGGTAGAGCTCAAAAAAAAAGAGAAAGAGTTGAACAATTGAAACAACAACATGAAGCTATTAAGCAGGAAAAAATGAGTAAATACCAAGGTGTCAACTTATTTGTCAAGAACTTAGATGACAATATTGATGATGAAAAATTAAAAGAAGAATTCTCCCCATATGGTGATATCACATCAGCGATTGTCATGAAAGATGAAGCTGGTAAATCTAAGGGTTTCGGTTTTGTTTGTTTTTCCACCCCAGAAGAGGCTACCAAAGCTATCAATGAAATGCACCAAAGAATTGTTGGTACTAAGCCACTGTATGTTGCTTTAGCTCAAAGAAAAGATGTTAGAAGAAACCAGCTTTCTCAACAAATTCAAGCTAGAAACCAAATGAGAATGCAACAAGCCGCCGTTCAAGGTAATATGGGTCAATTCGTTGCTCCACAAATGTTCTATGGTCAAAATGCATTTTTACCACCAATGCCCGCTGGTGTTAGAGGCGGTCCATTCCCTGGTGGTCCAAACCCAATGATGATGCAACAAGGTGCTCCAAGACCAGGTCAAGGCGTTCCAAATCAATTCAGAGTTGGTCCAAATGGTCAGCCAATTCCAGTTTACGTTCAACCAGTTTTTAATGATTACCAACAAGGTAGAATGCAACAACCACAAAGATATTACCAAAATAGACCAAATCAACCACAACAAAGAAAGCAAGGTAAACCAGATGAACAAAATTTGGCTCATACTTTGCCTCAACTTCCATTTGAACAACAAAAGAGAGTTTTAGGTGAAGAACTTTATCCTAAGATTGTTGAAACTGGTAAGGTTGCTGATCAAGAAGCTGTTGGTAAGATTACTGGTATGATGTTAAGCATGGATAACCAACAAATTCTTGCTATGTTGAAAGATGATGCTTTCTTCAATGCTCAATTAGATGAAGCTATGGCTGCTTATGAGAACTACAAGAAGAACCCTGAAGCGTCTGCTCCAGCTGCGTCAGCTCCTGCTTCAACCGAAGTTTAAGTCTCTAAATATTCGTTTTGGTTGTTTTTAATGTGTTTTGCTTTTAATTTATAGTGCAATTATATTGTTTTGGTCACACTATTAAGCTATTGATTATTCGATTCTTGATCCTACTTATTGGGGATGATTCAAATGACTTCTGATTCAGTTTTTTTTCTTTTATTAAATGTTCCTTCAATATTTTTTATTATTTTTTAATTTCATTTTTGATCCTCATGTTTGACTACCTAACTTATGTATAAACAGATTGAGTATGTAAGTTATTTGCTCAACCTTAATATATGTTTTTTATCGAACAAACAAGTAAAAAAAATTAACGAAATAAAACTTATAATTATAATTAAATCTATAAAGGAATTATCTAAAAAGGTAAAAACATCAATATTTTGTATTTTTATTATCATACATTTGGTTAAATAACTGACCAAATTCGTCGCCCATATCACTACCTAACCATACAGCTTGATTAGTAACATCTTTCCAAAGTTCTAAATCGTTTGCTGTAGAATGTAAAGCTTCAAAATTTGGAACGTCTTCAATTTGGTTCAACAAAGGTAATAAGCTAGGAGAAAAAATTTGTGAAATATTTAGAGGATCATTATTATTCAACCAATTATTTGGATTGACATCAGCAGAATTTGAAAAAATAGTGGGGTGATCATTCAACATACCATTATTCAATTTTAAATTAATTAGTTGTGGATTTGAAATTGCTGATTGTGATTGCAAGGAAGTTATAGAAGATGGAGGCTCCGTATTAGCAGATAAACCTGATTTCATTTGTGAAACTTTAGTTTTATTCATTGTGTATTTGTGCCCAAAAGATTCATCATTATTTGGGGATGAAACAGGTGCATGCCCATTATCATTGTGTTTCCGTATCAGTTCAGACATGGCACCATTAAAGTCTAGAATTGTCAAAAGTTTTAAAATCTGTTCACGACGAAGAGTTGCAGGATGATTCCCTAAATTACGCATTCTAGTAAACAGAGTCAAAGCATGATCTAAATGCTCTAAAGTTGCGTCATGAACTCCAAAAGTCGCATTAAATAAAACCAATGTTGCTGTAGCATTGAAAAGATATTCTCTATCCATGTAACCGAACATGGCAACCATATTCTCTGGAACCAATGCCCACAAAGAACGAATGGTGTTTATAGAAGCCTGAAAAGAAGCATTTAACAACGTCAGAATTACAGAAGAGTATTTAGAAAGATCAAGAAATGTGCCTTCTCTGGGGTTAGTTGATTTTAAATTGATTAAAACAAAATGGAAAAGTAATGGACGAACAGCCAAGTTGATACCCTGTAAATATTCCGTCATCATATTAACCACTAATCTACTAATATTTAATTCTGGTTGATTGTAATCACAGTTAATGTCCTCAGGTAAAGCTTTTTTCCAATTTAATAATGAAACAACTAATTGATGGACGATCGGTAAAATGTTGGTCGACGGTTGTCTAGTATATAAACGTCTTAAAATATTTGCGTTAATTTGAGTAATTTTAACACAATTACTAATGAACTCAGCTTCAGGAAAAATATAGTTTTCACATCCAGTAGGTGGATGTGACATATCAAAATCATTTGGTAGTTCGGTGGAAATATCTTCATCTGTTAGTGATAATGGTAATCCAGCTTTAGACGCAAGCATTCTCTCATACATATAAACAGTCCACCAAAGTCTTCTTCTGTGTTCTAACTCATATCTATTTAATGTATCCTTACCAACATCAACATGCAATCCAAGCAATAATGAGGCTCTCAATGCTATTCCAAAATAAAAATATGAAGCTGTTGTACAATCTGCAACTTGTAGGTAAAATGCATATAATAAAAGAACTTCAATACCACCCTCTCTAGTACAGTTATCAATAGATCCACTTGCAAACAAACCAGTAAACAATTCACTCGCTTGATTAAAGAATCCTGAACCAGGTAGTTTAGTAGTTGTAGTGCTGTTTTTTAATTTTTGTTTCTTCTTTTTGGGTTTTTCATTTATCTTGTTACCATTAAGATAATTTGCAGTACCTAAGTACATTTCACCAATAGCAAAAATTAACATGACTTTACAAAACCATATAGTTTCTAAAATTGATTCATTTTCAGTGGCATTATTTAGTGAGTCAATACCATAATCAGGTTTAAATCCTTTCTCAGAATCTTCATTGTATATTCTTCTTAAATTTTCTTTGACCAAACCTTCATTGAAAAAATAGAAACACCCATCATTATATGATATAAACGAATCAACTAATAGCATAGCATAACTGTAACTTGGTAAAGTAAAATTAACATTAATTCCAGGTCTGGAATGCGTTTTACCTAACATAATTCTATAAGCATTCCCTTCTTTTTCTAAAATAGTTTCTCTTTCAAAGTTAGTGGTACCAGAAGAGACAGAATCTGGAGACGCATCTGGGATAGTATTATCTTTATTATCAATATTAGTATTATTGAAATTACTCAACATGGGTGAAACTAATCTGTTAATTTCCAAACCAAAAAGAGTCATTGATGATGAACCAATATAAATTTTTTCACCTGTCCTTGAATGAATTAATCTACCATATTTATCCAAAAATGGGGGAATAATTTCCTGAGGTTTTTTATCAGAATTCATTGCTAGTGGATTAGAAGTATTTAAACGATTTTTCAATGTTGATTCTTCTGATGATAATATTTTGTTAATATTCTTTTTTATTGGAGTTTTCATTACTGGTATGCCACCTTGCACTTTCTTACTATCATCATCAAAAAACACCAGATCTTTATCAAGATCATCATCAGACGAAATATTTCCATTTTCAACGTCATTTATTGCTAAATTAGTACCAAATTTCTTTAACGCAGTTCTAAGATTTGCATTTTCAATTTTGAGTTTCGAAATTTCACTTTGCAACTTGTTCAAGTATTTGACGGAAACCACAACTTTTCTGTCTGCTTCAATGTATTCACATTCATAACCTAAAGAGACGCATCTAGAGCATGGCTTACCTAATCCATCACACTTGATATGTCTTTTGCGACATTTCAAGCAGGCCAATGTGGTTCGTTTTTTACGGTCGTCTGATTTGTCAAAAGTGGTACTGGAGCCCACTTCTTGGTACAAAGATCCGGACTCCAAACTATACAAATTTGCAGAAGTTCCCATCTATTTTTTTGATAATACAATATAGATGTTGCTCTTTATATTCAGTAATTTTGGGCCAAGTAAAAGATAAATAAAATTACCGTTGAACAGGCTCGCCGGTATCAAAAAAAATCTTTTTTTTGTTTTCATATCTCTTATCGACCCTTCCCTTAGTTAGTTAGAACTATTGATCTTGTAAGTAATATTATTCTGTTTTTTTGTTTACACATTATTAATTTATATATAGTGAATTTCTCAATTATAAATTATAGCTTAGTTTCTTCAAGCTTTTTAATAATTTCACTATCATCTCCTGGAGCTGAACTTCCTTCACCACTATTCTGACCTGGATATCTGCTACCTCTGTTTTTAACTTTCTTGGTTTTCTTCTTTTCGGCCACTGGAGCTGGATAACCTTTAGTTTCAGCATCTTTAAATTCGTCAGATGTTTTGTATTCTTCAATAATTGGCGCCAAGAGAGCGTTAATTGCATCAGCAACACCAGATTTCAAATCTACTGGAGATAATTCTTCCTGTTCAAAAGATTTTTCTAAAGATGCATAGGAGTCATAAGTAATTGGACCCCCATATTTTTCTGGTCTATCAATGAAAAATTCAAACTTACCTTCACCGTTCTTTAATTCATAGGCTGGACCAACAACATTCTTAACGAAAGCTAGTAAACCATTATCCGCAATGTTACCAGGTGCACAGAAAGCTTGAGAAATCTTCTTCTTGACAATTTTTGGTTCTTCTAAAATGTCTATTTTGGAATTTGGATCAGATGCTGACATTTTACCACCTTGCATCAAACCAGGAACCATTGGATTCATCAAGTGTGCTCTCTTTTTGTAACCTAAATTTTGTAGATTTTCTTCAGCTAAAACAAAAATCTTTCTTTGATCAACACCACCAAATTGAACATCAACTTTTAAATATTCTTCATCTAAAACTTGCATTAATGGATAGATTAATCCTGACAATAATGGATTTGCAACTTGCTTGACAACATCTGCACCAGCTCTTTTTGCATCGTTCTGAGAAACAACATTGGATAATTTAAAAAGATCCAAAGTATAGTCACTTGATAATTGATAAGTTGACCCAAGAACAAACTTCAATCTTTCGATCGGGACATTGATGGACTTAAGAATGGCCTTAACAACAGATTCATAATACTTAGCTCTATATTGGACAACTTCCAATGGAGCCTTCATATTGTCCAGAAAAGCATGCAAATCAGCAACTAAGACCGTAACTTCACAGCCAGCCTTTAATAGATGTGCTAACTTAATCATTGGAACGAAATAGCCACAATGTGGTTTTCCAGTTGGTGCAGTTCCCCAGTAAACCTTTAATGGTCGTTTTTCAACTTCTAAAACGTCTTTAATGATTTGCGCATTAAGGACTTCTTGTAAGTCTCTTGTTATAAGTTCATATTGCTGCTCAGGTGTTAAAGTGATTTCAGACATGACTAGTTTCAATCGAAAATTCTATTTATGTTTCAGTCATAAGTAAGTTAAAAGTTGAAAATAATTGATGTCTGTTAAATTTTCGTCGACGAGCAAAATATTTCACACATGCACGACAATTAATTCAGTCATAATTAACTAGTACTATCGAATTACTGCATTTTTCACCATTTAGTATGAAGAGTGCTATCAAGTCGGATAAAAGTGATTCCTTCGATATTGATCCTAACGATACAAATGCAAATTTTTATCTAAGATTTTATAGCGGTGGATACAAAGAAAAAAGCTATGGCCACGAATTTTTAGAATTTGACCTACGATACATTAAAGGTAATGACCATGCCACAATTCGTTACGCCAATCAATCGAACTATAGAAATGAAGAACTGATCAAGAAAACAGTTTGCATCTCTAAATTAGTATTGGAAGAATTCAAAAGGATAGTACGTGAAAGTCAAATTCTTTTGGAATCCGACAAAAGTTGGCCACGTCCTACTAGAGAATCAAAACAAGAGCTTGAAGTCAGATACGGAAATCGTTCTAAAATACTTAAAGCTCCTAATTTATTATCCATTAGCAAGATTCAAAAGTTACCTCATGCGGAAGGTTTGAAATCTTTTTATTATTTGGTTCAAGATTTGAAAGTTCTAGTGTTTTCATTAATTTCGTTACATTTCAAAGTTAAACCTGTCCATTGATAATACTTTAATATAACAACTGATATATATATATATATATGTACATATATATTGTATACCTAAAACTAATAGACATTATCCATGCAGGATGAATTCGTCAATGAACCATTTGTGCAAAGTATATTCATTGTCGACCAATTCTGGATGGAAAGAAGTTCCTAAAATATTGCCACTTTTAACACCTACAATCAAGTTTTCTCCATTTTTATTAGTTTCACATAATATTCTAACCGGTGCTTCAGTTTTATTATCTTTAACGCTTTCTGCATAAACAACCTTTTCTTCATCATATTTAACTTTCAAACCAATAGATTGAACAACAGGAGCTCTGATGAAAACACATTCAATCATACCAACACCTTTGAAGTTTAATGTTTCCACAAAAGATTCTGTCTGCCTACCAAAAGAATTTCTTTCAATGGTAACATCCAAGCCGCCAATCAATCGATACTTTAACTCTCCCAATTCAGAATCAGTATTCATAACTTTATTACTTAACAAAATCATCCCAGCACAAGTGCCCCAAACCGGTAATTTCTCAACATGAATCAAGTGTTGCAAAATATCTAATAATCCCTCTTTTTGGAGTAAAATGGACATTGTGGTTGATTCTCCACCACCAATAATGAGTCCATCCAACTTTGAATTGTCAATGTCTTCAGCAGTTTTGATCAGTTTCGTTCTGAATTTGTAATTCAAATAGTTGGTATCATGTTCTAATTTTTTAAATAGTTCATTGAGATGGCTTATATGTTCTTGGAATGCACCTTGCATTCCTAACACACCAATAGTTATCGTCTGTTGATTTTTTGTCATGATTCTCTGATATTTTAACTTCTCAGTATATACTGATAAATGGTACTTTTAAACTTATTTATACTTCCAAATTTGATGATCGAAGTCCTGACACTATATTTTTTTAAAGCATTATGAAATAATTCAGCTTTGTCAAAACTGATATTGGGATCAGGTTTGAAGACATGGATGGAGGATAATATATCGGGTTTCTCGAAGAACGCTTCCAAACCCGATAATATCCCATTTTATGGTTTAAGCAACCAATTATATGTCAATGCTAACATACTAGTCATCAGCTGCAAATTACTCATATTTTAGTTTGTATGATAATTTCTACCACCACGACAATTTCATAAAACTCTATAAAAAGGCACATAATTTTTCGAATACTCTCAGTTATTTATTTTACTTTTAATTTATTAAATCAAATATTCAACATTAATTATAGCATGGCTCCATTAGATATGAATCAAGTTAAGCAATCCAAAATTGGACTTGCTAAAATGTTAAAAAATGGTGTTATTATGGATGTTACTAACGTCGAAGAAGCTATAATTGCTCAAAATGCAGGCGCCGCAGCTGTCATGGCACTAGAAAGAGTTCCAGCAGATATTAGAAAAGAAGGTGGTGTTGCGAGAATGTCTGATCCATCAATGATCAAAGCGATTATGAAAGCTGTTTCAATTCCTGTTATGGCTAAAGTTCGTATTGGACATTTTGTTGAAGCGCAAATTTTGGAAAGTTTAGGTGTTGATTTTATTGACGAATCTGAAGTTTTAACTGTTGCTGACAGAGCTTATCATATTGAAAAACAAAAATTCAAAGTTCCTTTCGTTTGTGGCGCAAAAGACTTAGGTGAAGCTTTAAGAAGATACGAAGAGGGATCAGCAATGATTAGATCAAAAGGTGAAGCTGGTACGGGTGATATTAGTGAAGCTGTTTATCATGTTAGGAAAATTAAAGAACAGTTAGCTGACGTTGTTGCTCAATGTCAAAATTTGGATGCTAATGATCCGATTGTTTTGAAATTTGCTGAAACTTATCGAGTCAGACCTGAAACTATTCTTGAAATTTCCAAGTTGGGCGGTAGTTTTCCGCTCGTTAACTTTGCAGCTGGTGGTGTTGCATCGCCTGCTGATGCAGCTTTATGTATGCAGCTAGGCTGTGATGGAGTTTTTGTTGGATCAGGTATCTTTAAGAGTGAATATCCTGAAAAATTAGCAAGTGCAATTGTAAGTTCTGTTAAAAATTATGATGATCCTGCCTTATTATTGAGAAATAGCACTGGTCTAGGTGAATTGATGTTTGGTATACAAAACTGTGATCTTAAAGAAAGTGAAAAACTCTCATCTAGAGGCTGGTAATATAAAACGTAAATTAAGTAATTTTATCTTTATAGTACGTTAATTTTTATTTAAAAAAAAATTAAGATTATATATTAAATGCACCAAAAGGATGGAAGTTGTGCGGAGTGAATAAAAAAAAATCTAGTTAGAAAAGAGTAATAAAATAGTACTAGTAAGTTAGATCATTTTCACCTTGAAGTATAATAATTGCCTAACCCCCTAAAACCATAAATATTGTTGGACGAGTCGTCTCTTTTTAAATTTGTAGAAGATGAAATAAATGGGTTTTCTTCAATAGAAGAGTTATTGTGGCTAATCAATTGAGTCTGTGAATTGTTCATTGGAATATTTGACAATTCAATGCTACTTTTTTCAAAAGGTTTCTGGTAAATATTTCTTTCAGGATGATAGTCAAAATCTTCAGAAAATACATTATCGTAAGAATTCATGTTGGATGTTGCTACTAAATTTTCATTAAATGGGTCTTTATTATAATTATCGCTCTGGACAGTATGGCTAAAAGGATCTAATTCATTCAGATTACCAGAGACTGTTGAACCAAAAGATTGAGATTTAGGAATATTATCACAATTGTTGGTAGCTAAGTATGAATCATTGTAGCTATTATTAACTTCATATAAGTCTGTTTTTGAAGAAGCAACTTCTGTATATTTTTCATTAAATGATGAGTCTTTCAAAATATCGTAATTTGATAGAGAAGGAATATCCTGTTGATAAGTTGGTTCCGGTATGACGACTGATTCGTGTTTGATAATCGAAGGAATTTTTCTTCTCTTTTCCAACAGGATTCTATTCTTTCTTTCTTCATTGTTGTATAATTCCAGGACACTTTCTGCGACTAGTTCTTTACAATACTTATTAAATCCCTTTTCATGTGTACGTTTAACAGATGGGATAACACATAAGGAAGAAATAACAACAAATAGGTTTTTAGCAGTAAAAAATAGCCAAATAACGAATGAGAAGGTCATAAAAGATAATAAAACTGCTTCTTTATGATTATTAATAGCAATTGCACGAATGACTGCAGTAATATTAGACGACGTAAAATTATTTGAGATGGAATAGGCAATGGTGGCACCATTTAAAACCTGTCTTGGAGTGTCCGCAAGTAGCCAAGAAATAATTTCGTAGTGAAGAGTTTGATAAATACTTAAACATAGCCAACCATGAAAATTTTTAGTTGATATTTTTTCGTAAATACAAAATCTCTCATAAGCTTTTAAAGAATTAATCAGTCTGGCACCGTTGCTTAAATATGAACTAATAATCATATGTTTAGAATAAATAACCACCCCGTGAATCCAAGACACAATTAAAAACACAAACGAAATACCAATACAAGCTGTGAAAATAATCCTATAAGCCAAAATTGGAACATATGTAATAACGTGAAAATCATCCCAATTTTTCAAAGCGTAGATTTGAACGAGTGTATACACATCTGAAGCTAAAAAAAGAAACTGTAAGATCAAACCAATAAGCATGAAAATATAACTAAGAAGATTAACAAAGCTATATTTTTTGTACTGATGTTCCCCAGTAATATCTTCAAAGGTGATTTTAGTAGGATCCTCTATCGCCAGAGATGTCGTCTGTAGAGAATTTGAATGTAGCATCATATAGAAAGTAAAGAACGACTTTAAAAAGGAATGAAACTCACAAGACCATATATAGAAATCAATATATATACATATATATATATATATGTATTGTATATTTGTCTAATAATACAAATAAAATATATGATGAAAAAAACGTTAGAAATTAATATTGTTTCAAGATCATTTCATGTAAGCCTCCTGTATCCTCAAAGTGGGAGAATTAATTAGACGCGTCTAGCCGTTTTCGCTTCTATTGTTTACATATTCTATTTTTATCATCTAGATTTATACTTTGACTTCTTCAGGTTTTTATCACATTATCTATCCAGTTATTTACTACGAGTCACTTTCCTTCCTCTAGCACCTAGTGTACTGACCCTACCTCTACCACGTCCTCTACCACGTCCTCTACCTCTGCCGCGTGTACCCGTACTTGTAGTTGTACTTATTGCTATCTTAGTCTTTTTCTTTTTAGGTGATCCTTCTGCTTCGTTAGCAGATTTACGTTTTCTGTAGGTTTTCTTAGCCTTTGTGGATTCTACATTTCTTTTAAGATCACCTTTATCTTGTTCATCCTGTCCAGACTCTTCGTCATCTTGAACTTCCATATCCTCTTCTTCGGCCTCATCGTCCTCATCATCCTCATCTTCTTCCTCACCTTCTTCTTCCTCTTCATTTTCTTCTACAACTTCAACATCTTCTTGAGCCTGTTCTACATCCTGATCATTGGAATCGTTTCCATCGAATTCTTCGTCTTCAGTCCCTTGTTCTTTTTGTTCTTCTTCATCTGCAATCTCTTTATCATTTTTCAGGTCTTCAGAAACCTCAACCCTGTTCTTATGCTTCTCCTTTTGCATATCTTTCTGGGATTCCTCTTCATTCTCTCTTTTGCTACTTCTTGTCCTTGATCTCGAACTAATTCTTTTCTTACTCGGACTTTGCTCTTCTTCTTTGGTATCCTTTTCTTTCTTAACCGACCTAGTATTTCTGGTGATCATTTCAGATTCTTCTAATTTAACCGACTTTCTTCTTTTCCGACCTCTTTTTGAAACGTTACTTGAATCACTGTCATTTTCGTTATCTTCTTTGACTGCAGTTTCCGCCTCATCAGATGAAACACCACTTTTGTCTCCTCTCGAACTGCTTCTAGTGTTTCTAGTGGTCCTAATAGATTTATTTTTTTTGTCTTCATGTTCATTAGTTTCTTCACCATCAGACCGATTTTTTGTGAGCCTGTTGCTTCGTCTTGGTGTTATGTTTTCTACAATTTCAGATTTTGGTTTACGTCCTCTTTTCTTTGGTGTGATGTGCGGCTCATCTTTTTCAATGACGGAAACATCCGTTACCACATTCTCTTCTTCTATAGCATCTCTATCTTCAGTCGTTTCTGAATCATTTCTAGAGCTTCTTGTCTGTCTTCTGGATATTTTTACTTCATCATTATTATGGATCTTTGTTTTAATTTTCTTTTCTGAGTCAACATTTTCTATTTCTTCAGATTCATTAGCATCACTACTCTTTTTCTTTGTTCTAGATCTTGTCTGGTGCGCAGGTTCTTCCTTTTCTAATTCGTTTTGATCTTCATGCTCACCATCACTCTGAATTTCTTTTTGTTCCTGTTCATCTTCCTTTTTATGAACTTCTGAAGATTCTTCTATTCCATCAATGTGCTTTTTTTCTAAAGAGTCCAATTCATTGACTTCTGTCACATCAGTTACATTTCCCTTGATTTTCTCCTGTTTTTCATCAACTTCTTCCACACTAAGAATTTCATTTTTACCCTCGTCAATCAAGACATGTTTCACTCCTTCATTCTTATCCGTAGTCACCTCATTTATTATATTTTTCTCCTTGTGGTTTTCGTTTTCATTCTCCTTTTTGTTTTTGTTTTCGTCTTCGTCTTCATCTTCGTTTTCGTTTTCGTTTTCGTTTTCGTTTTCGTTTTCGTTTTCATGTCCATTTCCTTTTTCGCCTCGATTTTCGTTTTCGTTTTCATTTTTGTTTTTGTTTTTGTTTTTGTTTTTGTTTTCACTTTCGGTTTGAACATCATTATCATTATCATTATCGTTTGCGTTTTCTAATCCTTTTTCGTCTATTTTTTCGTCTTTGTTTTCGTTTTCTAATCCTTTTTCATCTATTTTTTCGTCTTTGTTTTCGTTTTCTTTTTCTTCAGCATCCTCAATCTCTAAATCTTCTTTATCAAACTTTTCTAAACCTTTTATATCATAAAACTCATCAAGTTTCTTTCTAATCTCTTGAAAATTAACTGTAAACCCTGGATATTTCTCGTCCAGTTTTTTCCCAATAACTTTATAATTATCCTTTCTTTTTATGCCAATTGGTTTATAGTAACAAACCAAATTGAGAAGGTCTCTAACCTTTTCTTGTGTCCATTCAACAGTCATAAATGGCGAATACTGCTATAGTTCAAAAATTAAACAAAATAAAAACAATGCTTAAAAATGGTTTATGCCACAAACATAGTGCGCTTGTTTTGATTCTTTTTTTTTCCTCGCCCAAAAATCATCATCAATCTAGCAAATTATTATTTTCAAGATACTCCATAATATTATTAATAATTTCAGTCTTATTTTTACCATTTTTTATTGCACCAGATTTGCTGCCAACATAATTTTTTAAATGATGAACAGTGAACGATGATAGGGAATGATTTTTAACTGCGACTATGATTATGTTATCCGTTAATTGTTTTTCTAGCTTAGCCATTTTTCTGGGTCTTGTATCAATATTATCATTACTGTATAATTCTTGTTCATTAGCAATTCTGTTGTATCTCGTGTTAAGATCTTTCATAAGTTGTGAAAGTTTTGGACTATCTTCAATCTTCTCCCTTACTTCCATAACCTTTTTCTGCAATTGGTCAATTTCATTTTGTTCATACTGCAATACTAGTTCCGCCGGCTTATCAGTTTTTGGAACTTCAACTTGAAGAATATGATCTTCGATAATCTTGAACTGCCAACTTAATTTAGGATTTTCCAAACTTTCAAATTTATCAAGTTTCAAACCCCTCAGTAATTCATTAAGCTTATGTGAATCATCAATTCCTTCAGGTGCATCTAGTTCATTAACATACTGTGGAGTTGTTTTTATTTCATCACCATATGGAATTTCCACCATAGCAAGACCTTGTGGGTAAGGGTCAATATTGGTATCAAATTTGAGTGATTTATCAGTTGGAATTAAATAATATAATCTAGGATAAGATGTTTTTCTAGGCAGCCCCCAACATAAGGCCATTTTTTTATTTTTAACTAATGATACATACAATGCCGAAAAAGTTCTTAAGGAATGTGAGTATTCGCCATATTCATCTGCCACCATTAATGTGGCTGCTTTCATTGTATATGATGGATTGAAGAACTTTAGATTACGCGTTCCCAAAATTTTCAAAATTGGCTTTTCAACTTCACCAAACATTGTCAAGTCATCGAAGTTATCGTTATCATATTTAACAGGTAAATATTGATCTGATATCTTAACGACTTTAACTGTATTTTCTTTATTAATTGTCTTATCTTCCACCATTTTTGTTATATTCTTTCTAACATATTTCAATCTATTATTGTAATTGTAAAATTTAACCTTTTTGTTATCTACTGAACTGAACATGCTTATACCTTTAACCGACATTTTAAGTGACGAAAATTCAAGTGGACAATGAAATGTGATTCTTTTAACCTCGGCAGTCTTCATAATTTTTTCTTCAATTTTATCTAATGAAATTTGTGCTGTTGACGGAATATAATTTGGGCTATCTCCATCACTATTGTGAGGAATTTCAAATAATATTTTGAATTCAGATGTATCTGTTTTATCTTTTGGATTTGGAACAAGAAAAGGATAGACAGTGACTCTATCTTGATCTAAGCCTTTCAATTTATTTTGTAATTCATTTCTCATTGTCAGATTTCCGTTGAAAGGTTTATAACAATCTGTAAATAAAAAAAGTTTCCTACTGTTATATTCAGAGACAAACTTTGGCAAAAATCTGAAATCATCTCCACATTGTTTGAGGACTCTAAATAACTGAGTGCTAAAATTATTAACTGGATTTTCATCTAACATTGGGAACATTGATTCCCATATATTACCTGTTGTATTGTAAAAAGAATCCATTCTTTTAGAATCTTTCAATATTCTATCTATAATTTTAAACGGTTCTTGATTTATATCTTGTAATCTGAATATTTTATAAACACCCTCTGGAATAATACGAATTGCATCCTTCCTTTTAGGATTTTCCTTACTGCAATTGAACAAATAACATCCTAGACCAGTATTAGGCAATGATTTGGCCAATTTTTTTAATAACTTTAGAATATTCTCAAATAAAATCTCTAAGTTTTGATACATGGATGGAGTCAAATGAATGGCAAAAATAATACCCTCGTGGACTTTAAATTCATCATTGTTACTATTATCAATTTCAGCATCGTTATCTCCTGAAGATGACGCTCCTTGATTGATAAACGAAGAGCCTGCACCTTGCATTTTTCTTTTCGTGCTTTAAGCCAATAACAGAAAATGATGTTTACTTGACCATACGCAAAGTGGATCAGCTTTCGCGTTATACTTCAGTCCTTATTACTATCTATTATTTTACCATTTGGAAATTAAATTTGGATATATTAAATACAAACATGCAAAACTCGGAATACTTTATCCTTAACCTGTATTTGAAGTGTTATGACTATAACTGAAATAGAATTCTAAATCCATTTTATAATTCATCTGGAGGTGTGTATTTTTTAGGATTATGACTGATTCCATATTTTTTCGGAACAAAAATCATTGGTTTAATCGATCCTGTCTCCCTAAACAATACACGCCAGAATGAATGATAAAAATTATTCCAGCATTAATATATGTTGAAGAACAAGTTCAATATCCTTGATTTTATACAATAATTTAATTGCTTTACCAGTAGCTAATATTACCAACATATTATAACTTTCATTACCTATTTAATTATTAATCTATTCTATAGAAATTTTTTCTAATCACTCTCATATCTTCATGATATTTATATCTTAAATCAAACAAAAGAATTAATCGACTTTTCCTGGAATACATTGATTATTGTTAATAATAAGTCCAGTGTGGAAACTATTTAATTAACCAACATTTTCTTGGATTCCTACAATAACAAAAAGCATTTGAAAAACTGCTCATGACGCATCCCCAGGATATCGTAATATAGCTCTGCCAATATTCCGCTTCAACAGCACTAATTGCACAAAGTAATTGATAAACCGGGAGAAAAATCATTTCCTTTTAACATTCTTAAAACTTGAAGACCTCAAAAACTAGGGTATACTATCATATCATCTGCCTGAAGACTAACAACCATACGTAAATGCAAGTCAATTTTACTGTTATATTAATTCATCTTTAGTTTTATTTGGATTAGTGGCACATTTGTTCTTCTCTCGTCAATTCTATTGGATAACTGCCGAATTTTATTTCTCCAATAAATTATTCACTAACACCTTTATCACTCAACAAAATAAATCAATTCGGGCTCCATTGACCATATGGCAGAAACTTCAGCTCTAGAAATTATTGTTTCAAATATTGGTTCCAGTTCTTAAAAAACTATATCTACAATTTTAATAGCCTAGTAACTTATTCCAATACACTTAAAAATAGCCAGAAAACAAATAAAAGGAATAAATCATCTCTTTAAATGCCATATTTATTGTAAATAGCTATATTTGGTCATTTTGATTTATTGATTGCATAAATTGAAATATGATAAGAAATCCTTCAATGATTTTAAAAATAGTAATGCGCTCGGCTATTCGGTTGGGCATCGCGTTGATTGGCTTTTTTTGTTAGCAGGCTCGGCGAGTGAAACTAATCGTCCTGACTGTCATATTGTATCTTTTGTGTACTTGAAATATATAGTGATAATTCTAAATCAACAGTTAAGTAATCTAAAAATCTAAATAACCAATATTTTGATATAATTTTCGTCTAAAAGAGCATCCCATAAAATACCTGGGTTCTCTTCTGTTCCCCAACAAGCTTGGAAAAATTTCAAAACTGTACGTAGAGAACCAGTTTTTAGGGCATCAGCAAAATTCCCAATTCTGCAAACAAAATACTCTCTCAGTTCCCTCTTTATTGTAGCACTACCAATAATTGCAAATGCCCATTTTGCAATAACAGCGGACTGACTGTGCAGATTTAATTTTAAAAGGTCGTTATAGACAGCGTCAACGGCACCTTGGATTTCTGGATCATCAGCCTTAGTTTCTGGCCATAACAATTTGGTTGAAAATATAAAAACTGCTTTAGCAATTATATCTGAAACATAACAACTCTCCATTAATCTGCGTTGTATATTTTTCGGTTCTCTTGAGCGAATTTCTGTTGGTAGAATAGGATGTAAATAGTACTTAGCTAATTTTCTAATTCTAAGAGCTGTGTTAAAGTCTTGCGGCGATAACGGTGTTCGAAGAGATAACCAATTAATTTTGGCCTGAAGTTCGACAATTGGTAATGCTGCGCCAACAACCGGATGGTTCATCCATGGAACAGCACATTTGTATAAAGGTTGAGTTAAGAATGGTGCTAATTCTTTGAAAACTTCGAATGGTGATGTTAAATATGGAATTAATGAACGTGGTGTAATAAACATTGAGCTTGAATAATTTAAAATAAATGTTTCAAGTAAAGGGCGTTCATATGGTAACAGTTTAATACCCGATATAGTTGTAATTTTAGTACTTAAAAGTTCAAATTCTAAATCAGTAACATCAAAACATTGAAGTGTGGTATTATTATTAAGCTTATTGTTTTGGACTGACTCTGTATGAACTGAACCTTTCAGTTTTCTAATTAACTTATTATAAACTTTACTTGATTCTGGATATGTTGTATTATCAAAATTAATTCCATCAAATTTATCAAAATTATCTTCTAAATGTTCGAAATTGAGTTGAGTAAAAGAATCAGGACTAACAGGCCACATCGATGTATCAAAAAGATTTATATCCTTGTACTCATCTTTGTTACTATCATTGTTAGTACTACTGATCTCATTCATTCTTCCAAGTTCTTCAACCCGTATTTGACCATTATTTTCTTTGATTTTATTATTTTTCCAAAGTTTAACAATCTCATAAGCACTAATCATATTCAAAGCTTGTGAAATTGCACCTTCGAAAAAAAATTTTTGTTTTAAACATGTAAGTAATAAAAAAATTAAAATCCAGGAGTTATTACCGGCAATGGGATTTAATTCAATAAAATTTTGAACTTCTTTAATGGTTTCATCGCCACTTGCAATGTTCAACCAATTTTCTTCAACGTTATTATTCAGTGCTTGACAAACAAAAGAGGCACCACAAGAGAGAAAAAATTTTCTTAAAATTGGATTATGGATTCCAGCTGGTATGAAAACTGTACCTGGTAATAAATTTTGATGCGCAATTTGTGGTGAAACTGAAATAATAAAGCCATTAATGAAGGCATTATAGAGATAGGCTTCTTCATTCGTAAACCTAACGCCTGGTATCCAAGTGTTAAAACCACGAACAGATGAGTTGCTTAGTGTTGATTCACGAAGAAATTTTCTGAACATTGCATCTTCGACAATTTCACCTTTGACATTCGAATTTTTTGGAGGATAAGAAACTGCACCATTGCCATTATCATCAATTTCCAACTCTGGATAAAGTAACATTTTTGATGGATCATGTATCGGACCTTTGAAAATGTCATCCATTGGCAGCTCAGACTCTGAAATCGGCGAATACAATATTTCAATTTTATTATGAGTTGAATCTGGTGATGATAATAAAGCTTTCAAAATATGATTTTTACTTTGATTGTTGCTAACATCATTTTCTGAATTATAGCCATCGACTTGGTCAGTGCTGTCAAAATTAACAAATAGACCCATTGGAGAAGATCCATTTGCAATTTTAGGCTTTTTATTTTTCGTATTATAATTTTCTAATGGGAATTTTATTTCAACAAATCTTGTTCTAGGTCTTTTAAGTCTAATGAGCTCAAAGTCATTTTTATGGGGTAGAGATTCTTGACCTCTTTCTGGCCAAATGCATTTGTAGTAACCTTTTTCGCATTTATTACAGTTTGGTTTCTTTTCATCACATCTAATTTTCCTTTTCCTACCTGGATATTTTTAATATTCATTTTTGTTAGTATTCAAGTTAGAAAATTGTAGTTATCAAAATACTTACAACAAAGACAACCGCGTTTGTTTCTGGGTGCCCTCTGTTTATGTTTCATTTGGACTGTTGGAAAATTAGGAGATGCTTCTGATTCGGAATTTGATGTGATCAAATTATTGTGGCTATTTGAAGACATTTTTATTATTATGAGAAAAGCATAAAATATTCTTTTTGAAAGAAAAAGCCGATTAATTACAAAGTATGCTCGTATATGCTGTTTAAAAAAGTTACCAAAATACTCTTTTAATTTAGGTAATTAAAATAGGGTACAATAATCCGAAGAAAAGTGTCCAGTAAACCAACAAAATGCATGTATGCCAACCGACGTTCCGTGCCATATCATTTGGCGCTGAAAATCCAAATTTCTTATCTTGCATACCGATTGAGTAGATCGTCCGCCAATGTTTTGTTTACAAGTGATCGTAGGCCTGCGTCTGGTTTATGTGATAGATGCTTATACATAGGAATATAATAGAAGTCATAAAAATATATTACGCCGATATTTTTCACCTTCAGCTATGCTATCTGTATTTCCACATATACCTAGAAAGATATTTTGGACGTGCAACAAGATCTTAAACCAAATGTGGAAAACAGATTTTACACTGTACTTTGCCTGACTATATTCTGTTGTATTGAGCCACCTATGTTGTTTGCTATATAAATTGTTTCACACTAACGTAAAAACACCACATAATATTAAGTTTTCCACGAGTCTACAAATAAAGAAAATACCACCTGAAAATATGAGTTGTTGTAAAATATAAGAAGGTAATTCATGATTCTTGTACGTATATATTTTTGATATTCCGAAATCAGTAGCTGCTTACGATAATTATACGAAGGGTGAATTTATTCGTATCATTGTAATACCTGTAGAGAGTTGTATTGTACGTGGCAAATCCAGATTAATGTTCGATGCTTAATTTTCCATGCCTTCTAATTTAGTAGTAACATGAAAATAATGGTAGCTAATACCTCTAGATATGTAAAATGATATTATATGTAAAAATTCACTTTTCTTTTTCATACATAAATGTATTTGGTGAATACCAGCAATAATTCTCTGTAAATAGATTAAACGAGCGCAACGAGTCGAAATCTCGATTTCAAAACTGGAAACACGTTAATTTTTTTTTCATAGAGACCTACATTTAATTTACTGAACATAGTTCTTCAAAGTATCTTATATCACTGTTCACTATGGGTAAAGCCTTACAATTACTTGCTCATCCTACAGAGTTTAAAGCTGCTGTTCAATTGTACGTTTTTTTTTTCCTTAAAATCTAATATTTTCAAACTGGTTTGACTAACAAATTTTTTTCAAACTATCTTCTTTTTGTTTGTTTATTTTTTTAATATAGAAAGTATTTCAGAAACTCTTTTTACCCATTAGAAATTACTAATGAATCAGAAAAAAAATGTTTTGATTTACTTGAAAAAACTTCAAGATCATTTGCTGCAGTTATTATGGAATTAAATCCTGAATTACGTAATGCCATTATGCTATTTTATTTAGTTCTCAGAGCTTTGGATACTGTTGAAGATGATATGACTATTGATCCAGAAACTAAAATTCCGTTATTAAGAAGTTTTGATGAAAAATTATTAACCAAAGATTGGACCTTTGATGGTAATTCGATTAATGAAAAAGATAGGATTGTTTTAGTTGAATTTGATCAAATTTTGATTGAATATCATAAACTAAAGCCAGAATATCAAGATGTTATTAAAGATACAACTAAAAAAATGGGTAATGGTATGGCCGATTATATTAACAATAAAGAATTTAATTTAAATGGTCTAAAAACTATCAAAGATTATGACTTGTATTGCCATTATGTTGCAGGGCTTGTTGGTGAAGGATTGACAAAATTAGGCGTTGCAGCTAATTTTAGCAGCCCATCACTATTGAAAGATATGTACTTGAGTGAATCAATGGGCCTATTTTTACAAAAGACTAATATTATCAGGGATTACAAAGAAGATTTAGATGATGGTAGATCATTCTGGCCACAAGAAATATGGTCAAAATATGCTAAGAAGCTATCTGATTTTTCAGAACCAGAAAATACTGAAAAAGGCCTACATTGTATTACTGAACTAGTTTTAAATGCAATGGACCATATTAAAGATGTTTTAATTTATTTATCATTAGTTGATGACTATTCAACTTTCAATTTCTGTGCAATTCCACAAGTTATGGCAATTGCAACTTTGGCTGAAGTTTTTCAAAATCCAAATATTTTTAAAAAGAGTGTTAAAATTAGGAAAGGTACTACTTGTCAATTAATTTTACAAGCAAGAACTTATGAGGGTGTCCTTAATGTTTTCAGTCACTATTTTAGAATTATTCATCATAAATGTCCAGTTTCTGATCCCCATTATCTAACCATTGGTATTAAATGTGGTGAATTAGAGCAATTCTTGGAAGAATTAAATCCAAATCCTGCACACTTACCAAAGGGTGTCAAACCATTGCAGACTGAAAATTATTTAAATGCTTTGAATAAAATGAAAAGTGATGAACCAATGAAAAACATTATTAAAATTGAAAATATTGGTTGTTCTATTACTTTTTGTTTAGTTGGCTTATCGCTTGTGTCAATTGTTTATTCCTGCATAAAGTATTTTGTTAATGGTGGTAATGGTGGTTTTTAACTATATTATTCCTAACATATATAGTCTTTACTTTTTTTATCCCTATATAAACCTTTCTGTTTATTTAAACTTTAAATATTATTATTATTTTACAATACTATCCGATTTATAAATATTTATATACTTCTTAATGACTGTTTTAATGCTAATGCTTCATGTTCAATGTTCTATATGATTTTTTATCCATTTTATATGAATAGGTGCCCAATCCTGATATTATTTTATGATTCTTTCTATTTCTTTCATACTCATCATCTAAATTTTTTTTTAAATACTTAATATCAATAATTTCGTTAAATTTATCAATATCTAAATTTTTGTTTAGTAAAAGTTTTACTTTTCTATCTTCAGTTTCATGAAATATCTTTTCTAAAAAAACAGTAATTTCACTATCAAAAGTTCCATGATTTTGTAAATACTCCATCGCAACTATGAATAAAGTGTCGAATTCTTTACCAAAACATTGAGTTTTCATTAGATAGTAGTAATTCTGCTTACTTAACTCGAATCCCCATTTTTGAAACATTTCTGACATCTTCAAACTAGTTAATTTTTGACCAAAATGTGACATTGAATGAAACATTATATCAATATGTTCTCGCGATAGTTTATCCGTCATTCTATGAATCATTAACCATCTTAATAAAAATATAAGTGAGCCTGAATGGCCCTGATTTTTGTCAATGGAAGATAATAAGCTATAAATGTAAAGTTTTTGAGTTTTTTCTTCTTTTAATAATTTTAAGTCTTCTAATAATAATTTTAAGTTATCATAGTCTTTTAAGTTCGGTATATTTAACAGTTTACCTGGTAATTCCGTGTAGTCTAAAGATTCAATTACTGGTTTCTTACCAAAGGATAGTTTTTCAATAATTTTGAAACTTTCAGAAAGTTCAAGATTGGAGATTAAAAGCAATGATAATTTTCTTTTAAGATCATCTGATGTAAGTTTTACTATAATATCGATTACAGCATCTTCCAATTGTTCTTTAATAAATATAAGACCAAGAGAATATAAGCATCCGTCTGACAGTTCAACATCATCTTTCAAGATTTCAAATATCTTCAAACAAATTCCAGAATTTGAATTATTAATTGCATATCCTAAGATCACTGAACAAAGTGAAGGTGATAATAAAGAATTTTGTTCTAATGTATCCAAAAGCTCCAGTGAGACTGTTGTATCATTACGCTTGGCGGATTCGAAAAGTAACTCAAAAAATTTCAATTGCTTTGCCAGTCTCTCTGATGATAGTATGGGATTTTGTGTTAATTCTTTATATTTCAAAGTGGCTAACGTATAGGCCATTTCATATTGATCGTTACGCAACAATCGGTTCACTTCAAAATAACACGTTTCTTTTTGATGTGAAGATAAAAAATCTTTATACATTTCTTGATATATTCCAATTTTATCTTTTAAAAAAATTTGATTAAGAACTGCTGATATTCTAAAATTCATGACTGAATTAAATTCTGGAGAATTACCCAGATGTTCTAACGCTCTCAAAGTATATTTAATGGATTCTTCACCTTTGAAATTATTCAAGACATTTTGAAATAAAATATTATAATCTACTGTTTGTGATTTGGTAATAGTTTTTAATCTTTTTAACATATCGATAATGGGGAAAGAAGATCTACAAAAATCAATTAGTTTTAAACTGATTTTGGCTCATTCATGCCTGAAAACTTAAAAAAATTACTGAAACAGTAATTTTTTTTCAGATTTTTCAATTCAGCGGAGAAAAATATTTGAAATCCGAGACGCTCTATTTGCTTCTTTATCTAATATTTTTACTCCAGTGGTAAAATTTGATATTAGAATACAGAAATATGATCAGAAGCTATTTATTTGGAAGGAGTTTTATAAGGTTGGCACATTCACAGGCAAGTAACCTTAAGGTGTTTGATCGTCAAGTGAAATTGCTTCAAAAGAATAGAGCTGCGAATAATCCAGAGTCTAAACTTACGGAATATTTGCGTGATGAAATTACACGTCGTACTATTGAGAGACTAGCATTTCTTAAAATAGACTTCAATAATGTTTTAGATTACGGCTCACATGCGGGAAATTTAGAAAGACTGCTATGCGATCCATCCGATGATAAAAGTAATCCACAATGGAAACAAGATAGAGAATTAGTTAAATCAAAAATTGGTCGTATATTAATGATTGATTCTTCAGAATCACTACTTTATAAGGATGCAAATCTGGAATTTAATAAAGAATTAAAAGTTGATAGAATAGTTGCTGACGATGAGGCATTTGATGTTGCAGAACTATCTCGTAAAAATCAATATGATTTAATTGTGTCAAACCTTTCGATGCATTGGATTAACGATTTACCACTAGTTTTTAATAAATTATATAATTGTTTGAAACCAGACGGATGTTTTATCGGCTCAATGTTTGGTGGTGATACATTATTCGAATTGCGTACTAGTTTGCAATTGGCTGAAATTGAAAGATATGGTGGTTTAGCTCCACGTATCTCACCATTTGTTGGATCTTCAGATGTCGGAAATTTGATGCAAAAAGCAGGATTCCAAATGTTAACTGTTGATGTTGAGGAATTAATTGTGGATTATCCAAATATTACAGCATTAATGAGTGATTTACAATTAATGGGCGAAAATAATTCGGTTTTATCAACCCCGCCGCCATTAACTAAAGATTTATTAATTGCAGCTGAATCAATTTATAAAGCATTACACGGTGATAAAGAAACTGGAAATCTGCCAGCAACATACAGGTTCGTGTACATGATTGGTTGGAAACAAGGTAAATACCTTGCAAAACCGGCTAAAAGAGGTAGCGCAGATATTAGTTTGAAAGATGCTTTGAATGGTACAATTACTCCAACAAGTTCTTTAACTGAAGATAAAGACCCAGAAAAGAAAGATTGATAAAACTTTGTTAGCGGGGTTTGGTTCCTCATGTTTAATTTTTCTTGTTTATAAATGATAAAATATTATATATTATATATTATTTTTACGATTAATGATCTCCAAACTTTCAATTGCAGCTTTTCTCACGATTTCATTATCAGAACTTGTACTAAGAGATTTTAATTTATTTTCCCAAAACATATCATCAATTTTTTTTTCGATAAATGATTCTGCAAAATTAATCAACAATAAAATCAAAAACGGATGAATTTGCTCAATCCTGGATTGTTTTAAAAATTCGTTTAATTTTTCATCCGATGCAGTTGAAAAATTCAAATTACTCTCAAATAGTAATCCAATACTTTTCCCAATGTATATTTCACCTTCAAAAATACCTCTATAAATATCTGAAACAATAATCGTTCTCCAATAATCGCCTATTTGGAAGACATTTTTTGCCCCATCATTGCCTGGTAACTCTAATTTAAATGAATGGGCTAGTTCGTTAATAAAAGATTCAACTTCCTCTTTTCTCTTTAAAGATTTCATTTTGTTATGTGCAATATTTTTTATTTGTTCCGAGTCATCAGTCTCTGATGCTTTTTTGCCATTTGGATATATCTTGATGCAAACTTTTAAATTTTCGTTACCTTGAATGGTAACTTCATTCGTTTTTATGACTTCTTTATTTTTTAATGGTATTTTGTGTCTTTTATAGTCTTGTAATGTTAGAGTTTTGATAGATTCTTTAACGTCGGTAAATTCAGCTTTATCAACCTCATTGAAATCATCTATTAGAAAATCATCTAAATTAATATCTAATATTTTATCATCAAAAATATCAGGGATGGGATTTTTCCTTTCTATACCCTTAATTGTATATCTATCTTTATATATATTATTGGTAACATTGTGATTGGTATTATCATTTTTCCTTTTATCTAATTGTGAAATTTGATTGTCATTTAAAAATATAATTTTTCTATCATTAATAAAAAAAAATCTATTATCAGTTAATTTTTCATTCCAAATATTAAAAAATGCACTTAAAGAAGATTTGTCAATCTTTAAATCATTATCAGTTAAACTAAATTTAAAAAAAAAATTCCAAAATTTAACTCTTGAACTTATTTTCAAAGCAACTAATGAGTTACTAAATATGATTAAAATCTGTTTGAAGCAGTCAGCTCGCGTGATTATCTTCCTAGTATCGAAACCAAATTCTTCATAATCACCATTATTATCGTTATCGTTATCATTATTATCAGTACTATTTTTATCATCATTATCATTATCATTATTATCATTATCATTATCATTACATTTTTCGTCAAATTTTAAAAGTTTTTCAAATAATTTTAAATTTTCTTTATTTATATTATCAAATGGCTTTTTAACGCATGATTTAATAATATTATACTTGATTAAATCATTTTCAAACATTTTTTGTAAATTTTTGTTTTTAATAACTAAGTTTGTTAAGATTATATTACCATTGTTGACTCTTTTGATAAAAACTTCTTTAAAATAATTTGACATTTTTGCATTTTTGAAGATAAATTCTAAGTCATCAAAAATTAACTCATCATTAAATCTAAACATATCAAAAATCATTAAATGTTGTTTATTCAAATTGAAATTTTTTTTAATTTTAATAATTGCATACAAAATATGAACATAAGATTTGACTAAATCTTTACTAGATAATGGATATAGAGGAGTCAAATCATCTAGAATGTTTTCAAAATTAATATTAATCTTTGAGTCAATAGATTTAAATAATAGAAATTCTGCAATTGAATATGCCAATATTATTTTGGTTTCGTTACTATTATTATCCTTGATAAAATATTTCTTATTTAAGTAAGAGATCAACGCTAAAACTTCTTTATTATTGTTTGATAATAAGTTTTTCAATGTTTCAATAAAATAATTTGCAATTTTAAAATTTTTAACAGTTAATAATGAATCAATTAACTCATGTTCAAAATCTTTCAAAAGGGAATTTGTAAATTCCCACGTAAACTTTATTGGGATTTGTAAATAATCAAATCCATGGAATGATTTTTCAATAATTTCTAAAAAGCTTCCCAATTGTGCCGTTGATAAAAACTCAGTTAAATTACTATTATCTTTATTATTATTGTTAATAATGCATTTTAAAGTTGTTAAAGACTTTTTCCTAATTTCAATATTTTCACAAGCACCTGAAAATATAATTAGCTTGCTGATTGATCTTTCATAAAAAAGCTCGGGTAATTCATTTAAAGTATAATTTAATGAAACAGACTCAATTAATGAACATAAAGTTAACTGTAATTTAACTTTAGTTTTATAATTCAAAAGAGATAAATCAAATTTTATAAAATGATTTATAATTAACATTAAAACAGACAGCAGATTCTTATTTAAAGATTTTGATTGAATTAGTTCCTGAAAAATTATTAAAATACATATAATTTCATTAAAGTCTATCTTTTCAGAATTTGGATTCAAAGTAATTCTTAAGTTTTTTACATTTTCAATTGATCCACATGTCATTGAACTAAGTAAATATTCAATTGAGTTTGTTCTCCAAACAACATCCACAGTGGATAGAACCTTAGCAAAATTTTCCGCAAAAATACCTATTAAATTTGGACTGATTTCACTTGATTGAAAATTTAACACTTTTATTATATTTGATAAAGTTATGAGATTATCAATATTAAAAGAGATTATTGCTAATTGCGCATAACATTGATAAGAGTATTTAATTAGGGTATCTGAATTTTCAAGTGAATTTGTAATATTATTGTGTATAAATTGGGTTAGATAATCTATCCTATCAATAGTAAATTTATCAGGAAAGTTGGATAATAAACCATTTAATAAACACAAATTATTGCAACGTTTATTATCCTTAAATTTTAAATCCCAAGAAATTTGTTTGAAACCGTGTTGGAAGAAACTTTCAAATAAATCATCATTCAGAGTGTAAAAAATTGAGTAGGTTTTAATTATTAGATCTCTATCTAAAGTAATTGTTATATTATTTGAAGAAAATTTTTGATTTAAAATCGACATTTGTCTTCCATTAATGTTATGAAATAATGATGGTAGTAGTAAAAACATCGTGTAATTAATTTGCCAAAATTTTGGATTGAAAGTTGTTCGGCTAATTATGATATCAAAGTAGTTGATCAAATCATTTGAGGGTATCAATTTTTTTGTGTAATCATCGCCCTTAACAATTGAAAATGAAGAGATTATACTGCATAAGTCGAATTCATATCTGTTAAATTTATTAACTGACTTCTTTATTCCATTTTTTGACAAGTTATCCAGTAAAATTTTAAAAATTTCAGGTAACGAATTAGTTAAGTAGTCATCAAGTAGATGTGGATTTGGTTGAAATTTATTTATTAGTGTAACAATTTTATTGATTGAAGTTTTTGCTTTATTATCTAAAAGTAAAAGCTCTATCGAATCACGCAGGTGCTTTAATAATTCATTAGACATAGTATTGCCTTCACCATATACAGACAAAGAAAGATATCTCATATCTAAGAATAGTGAATAATTTCAATCGAGATGTTGAGCGTAAATGAAATTGCCGTTTTGGGACACTTTATACAACATGTTTTATCAACTTATTTACAGTGCAATTAAATATTTACAAAACTAGTTTATATATGCTACCTACTTAGCAAAGAATACTAAAGATATATACATGTATATATACATGTACATGGGTATGTATATATATGTATATATATATATGTATATACATATATACCTAATTGCTTGCAGCAATTTCTTTTTCCAAGCGCTCAATCACCAGTTGACTCTGTTTTAGATCATTTTCATACTGAAAGAATTCGAATTTCTCAGCATTTGGTGGTTTTGATTCCAAATTCCTTAGAAGATCAGATTTTTGATTAACGGTATCAGCACGAAATGTCATTTCAATTTGGTTTAAATATATTTGAACACCGCTGGCCATCTTGAGAGGTATTTTAAAATCTACCAGTTTGTACGACGAGGCAGAATTCGAGTGCACTGTAAGCATGTGTTTGTATATTGACCACGCACCATCCTGCGTCTTAGGAGAAGGTTTGCTTCTGTATATGATACGATAGAGACCAGGCAAACATTGTATCATGGTACAACGTCTATATATGCCAGTGAGTATTGCAATGTCGATGTAATTCGAGGAAATAATTTAAAATTCTGTTAAACAACGCGGCCAAAGTTTTTTTTACTCGGAGCAGCCTATATGTGCCGGAATACCCAATTCGGCTGGCCTATGGCACCGATTGTGATTATTTTACCGTTATAGTTGCAATTACAATCTGTTTACAGTCTACGACTGTAAACACCCACAGTGAGGTTTTAATGTCGAAAATTCTTTTCCTGTTTTCTTTATTGCTTTCCAGATTATTTATTTCTTTCTTTCAGCTTAGAAACTGTTTGATACCCTTGTCTTAAATAATAGCTAATAACTAATAATTAATATAGAAGAAAAAATGTTATTAAAATCATCATTTATTTCTCTTATTCTTGCTACATCAGCTTTGAGTACTTCAATTTCAACAAAATTTGCTAAAAGAAGTGAAAAACCTCTAAACAGATATTCATCGGAAGCAAATATTTTACAGTTTTCAAATTTCGGATATGAAGGATTTTACTTCCCAATTTCAGAAGTTGAAGCAACAGACTCTGAAACCTGTAGATGTGTTAAAGATTTAGGCAACCCTGTTTCTTTTGAAGGTCCAATTGCTCCTTTAAGTGAAGAAGTGTCAGTTCATTTCAGAGGTCCATTAACTTTAGAAAGATTTGCATGGTACGTTTCAGACACGTATACTTATGGTGATTTAACCGGTAACTGGACAAGACAAGCTTTTTATGATGCATCTTCCGGTACAGCAGATAATATTACATTTTTAGGTAATGTTGGTGAAGATAATGCATGTTTAGGTAAAGCGCTAGATTTCGTTGACTCTTCTGGGTTAAGCTTAAGCAAAAATGCAACAGTCTTAGGAACTTCTGAAATTCCATCCGATGGAGAATTTGCTATTTTCTCTGGTGTCAAATGTGATGGTTCCGATGATTGTGGTGCTTACAGATCAGGTGCACAAGCTTATCACGGTTTCCCAGGTGCAATTAAGATGTTTTTGTTTGAGTTTTCTGCTCCAACTGATACTTCAGATGACTCAAACTCAACTAATTTTAACATGCCTGCAATTTGGTTATTAAATGCTCAAATTCCAAGAACTTCTCAATATCCTACGAACGCAAACTGTTCAGCTTGGGCTTCTGGTGCCGGTGAATTTGATATTTTCGAAGTTATGAACACCACCGAACCTAACCATTTCTACTCAACAATTCACAGTTTCCAAGGTACAAGTGATTTATCAACTGGTTTGCCAAATTTTGGATTCTTAGAAAGAACTCCAAATGCAACCATGAAAGGTGGTGTCGTTTTTGGTGGTGATGGTACTGCAACCGTCTTTTTATCAAACGGTACATCATTCAACCCAATGCTATTTGATTCCGATGTTAACAATTGGTTCATAAACTTGAGAGCAGACGGTGATGTGAGTGAAAGAAGTTTATTATCAGTCACCCAAATATCTCCAGCTGCTTCTTCAACTTCCGCCTCAAAATCAAGTAAAGGTGGCGCTGCAGGCCTAATGGACTTAAATCCTTCAATGGGTTGGTTATCAGCAATGGCTTCTATTATTTTAGGTGCTTTATACATTTAGGTCATCCAATTTTTCTCTCGTTTATGGCTTATAATTCTTACTATTATTATTACTCTATTTCCTCTTCTTTTTTTTCTCTCTCAAATATGGCTACATTAAAAATACATTGCATTAATATCAATATTATAACTTTCATTCGTTCATTGTTGGTAATAGTTGAATAAGAAAGCAAAAAAAAAACTTAAAAAAAGAGAACTCACGTTCATATAATCTTAGAATAAACATATATATCTACATATATATGTGTCTACGTTATTTATTAAAGACATTTATATACATAATATTATTTTACATTATTAACAACTTCTCTATTCTCGAATTGCCTGCTAGAAGCCTTGAAAATTTCACTAGTAATGTAATTAAAAACTAACTGAAATGTAAATAAATATCCGTACGCGATGTGCCAGCTGCAAATAATATCACCATCTCATATGGAAAACAATCGAATCTTCAAATTTACCTCACCGTTGATTCAAAATCATTTGCTCTGATCAATATATTTTTTTATATTACGAAATATTTAGCTATAAGTATCAAACTCCGGTAAGGCTCTAAATATTCTAACCAAATCTTTAAGCGGTTCCCTAATGGAAAGAAAACAAAAAAAAAGTAAATTTTGCGCCATAAAAGAGAAATAGTGTTTTTTTGAGGCTTAAAAAAGAAATTCTTTATATAAAACTCTGCTGTTTTTCTCCTGTGTTTATTTTAAGACTGATTCTAATATTTTGATAATTTATCTAAATTTTCTGAATTAGTTAATTTAGTTAACTTTTTTTAATATTATATACGCTCACCATGTTACATTCATTTATTCTAACATTGCTCTTGACGTCGAACGTTCTTTGTTCGTCTCAAATGAGAAAATTCGCCAAGAGAGACACAATTCATGCAGATTCCGTTTCAACCAGTGATCTTGATCCGTCTGAGGCGAATATTTTACAATTCTTAAATGTTGGTTTTGAAGGTAGTTATTATCCAGTTACAAAAATTGAAGCAACAAATTCGGAAAATTGTACTTGTGAAATTGACATGGATAACCCAACGGAGTTTGAAGGTGCGTTAAGCCCATTAAACGAAGAATTATCAGTCCATATTAGAGGTCCACTTAATCTATTAAAATTTGGTTGGTACGTTTCACCATCCTATGAAGCTGGCCAATCGACTGGTAATTGGACAAGAATGGCGTACTATGATGCAGTTGAAGGTACAGCAACTAATGTCACATTTTTAGGTAACGTTGGTACAAATAATTTATGTTTAGGTCAAGCATTAGATTATGTTGATTCGACCGGTCTAAAGTCTGCCAACTCTTCAACAATTCTAAGTAATACAACAATTCCATCAGCAAGAGAATTTGCGATTTTTTCAGGTCTTGAATGTGAAAATTCCGATGATTGTGGTGTTTATAGAGCGGATGCAAAAGCCTACCATGGATTCTATGGTGTCAATAAAATGTTTTTATTTGAATTCAATGCTCCAAACGATTTATCAGAAGAAACAAAAACAAATAAAACTGATAATTACGATTTAGCTGCAATTTGGTTATTAAACGCTCAAATTCCAAGAACATCTCAATATCCTACCAATGGTAATTGCTCGGCTTGGAATTCTGGTGCTGGTGAATTTGATATTTTTGAAGTTATGAATGTTACGGACAGAAACAATTTCTATTCAACAATTCATGATTTCCAAGGTACTGGTGAAATCGGTACAGGATTGCAAAATTTCGCCTACTTAGAAAGAACTCCAAATGCAACAATGAAAGGTGGTGTCGTTTTCGGTGAAGACGGTAGTGCAACTGTCTTTTTATCCAACAGTACAACATTTGGTAGTACACTAGATAATTCTGATTTAGAAACATGGTTAAATGACTTGGAATCCAATGGTACTATACATGAAGATACTTTAGCATCAGTTACAAGACAATCCACTGCAAGTTCTTCATCAACTTCAACTTCAACGAAATCAAGTAAAGCAGGTGCTGACGCCCTTTTCTTTAAATCATCCTCAAATTCTTTTGGTTGGTTATCAACTTTTGTTTCTATTGTCTTGGGTTCATTGTTTATTTAAAGGATTTGTTTTTAGATGTTTACCATTATTTATTAAATTATTTTTCTTTGATTTCTTTTCATTTTTAATATAATAATAACAGTTCAGACTATAATATCCAGATTGTGTTATTTTTCATCAGTAACGGTCTTCTCGCTTTCCGCTGATCGGTGCAAAGATGTGTGTCTCATCATATGAAAATTGATTTTTTCATCGCTGAAGCAGACAAAACTCATAAACAACACGTCTTCGCCAAAAATAATTATTTAGTATAGTTTTGATTTATCTTTGAAGTTATTGAATTTATAATATTAGTTTTTTTTTGAATATTTACCAAAATGTCAGATCAGTGGACTGTTGACCCAGACACTCGTCGTAAACTTTTAACACTACAAAAAATACCAACAAATAAGAAATGTTTTGATTGCCAGGCACCAAATCCACAGTGGGCATCACCAAAATTTGGTATTTTTATTTGTTTAGAATGTGCTGGAATTCACCGTGGTTTGGGTGTCCATGTTTCATTTGTTAGATCAATTACCATGGATCAATTCAAACCTGAGGAATTGAAAAGGATGGAATGTGGTGGTAATGAAAAATGTGGTGATTATTTTACATCACACGGATTGGACTTAAAACTACCAGCACAAAAGAAATATAACAACTATATTGCGGAAGATTATAAGTTGAAATTAAGCGCAGAAGTTGAAGGCAAAGAATGGAGCGAGCCTGATCATAGTGGTGACACATTATTTCCAAACAGTGGATCATCGTTACCATCACAGCAACAAAAGGAACAATTATTAGCATCATCATCGTCATCATCAACCCCAGATTCTAATTTAAAATCCAGCAATCCATCTATGTCATCCAATAAAGTCCAAAACGAATCATACTTTGCAAAACTTGGATCAATCAATGACAATAGGCCTGCGGATTTACCACCATCAAAAGGTGGTAAATATCAAGGATTTGGTAGTTCCCCTGTTCCAAATAATTCAAACCAAGGTGGCTCATTTGCAGGTTTTACATTAGAAGCGTTTCAAACAGACCCTGTTGGTACGTTTAGTAAAGGTTGGGGGTTGTTTTCTTCCACCGTTGCAAAGTCTGTTAAAGAAGTTAATGACACTGTAATTCAACCTGGTGTGAAACAGTTGGCAGAACAGGATTATACAACTCAGGCAAGGAGAGCAGTTGAGCAATTTGGACAAAAAGTTCAAGAAACAGGTACAGTTTTACAAAGTCAATTGTTGATGGATGAAACCCAGCCAGCAAATAATGAATATAGTAAATTATTTGATGATATTGATCAAAAAGAAGGTGACGAATTAAATGTTGAGCCAGCATTTGGATTACAAAAACCAGAAAAAAAAACTGATTTGCCAAGTCTTGGTGGTAATCTTAAAAAAAAAACTGACAATTGGGGTGCCGATGATGATAAATGGGAAAACTTTTAGAGAATTAGAGATATTCATATATATATATATTTATATGTATATATATGTATAAGACGAATTCGTCATAGTATATGTTTTTTTTAATATATTAAATTTTTAAATAAGATGCACAACAAGGAAATGGCTAGTACGGTGGGTATTTCTTTTTCAGACGTTGCGACAAGACAAGAAAGACAATAATAAGAAAAAAAGCTATTTCAAAAAGATATCATATGATTATTGATTTTATTATCAATAACGGTAATCTATTGTACATATACCTGAATTAGTGTCATGATCGTATTGAAATTAATATTGTACGCTAGCGGTAACAGAAACAAATCAAACCACATAATGAGATAACTGAACCCGAATGTTGATCGCTTACAGAAAGAAAAAGCGAGTTTCGCATGTTTCTCTTTTAGGCAAATGCCCCCAAAAAATAATTTTCTGATTATAAAAGGACACAATATTCCACATGAAGATTAGTTTATAACATGGAAGTCAGTTTAAAGAGTCAGTAAGTACCAGAAATACCAGAAATCGTCAGTAAATATAATGTCAACTACTAAAACAGAGGCTGCATCGTCAGCGCCAGCAAATGTTCCGGATAAAGTTAAACCTTCAACTGCGAAAGGTTATGCAGTTCAAACCCAAGGTGCTCATAATATTTCCATGGGTAATCCAATTCCACATGCCATTCCAGAATTCGACGATCCATACAAGAAAAGAGAATGGATTTTAGAACATATGGCAGGTGCATTCAGAGTTTTCGGTAGAAAAGGCTACACCGAAGGTTCAGCTGGACATATTTCTGTTAGAGATCCTGTTGAACCAACGACTTTTTGGATCAATCCATTAGGTATTCATTTTTCATTGTTGACAGCAGCAGACATGGTTAGAGTTGACGAAGAAGGTAACCTGGTTGGCGGTAACACTCAAGCACCAATCAATGCTGCTGGATTTGCGATCCATTCTGCCTTACACAAGGCCAGACCAGATGTCAACGCTGCTTGTCACACACATTCAACATATGGTAAGGCATTTTCTTGCTTTGGTAAGCCACTTGAAATGTTAAATCAGGATGCATGTACTTTATATGGTTCTCAAGCTGTTTACTCCGATTTTGGTGGTGTTGCAATTGAAAAGGAAGAAGGTCAAGCGATTGCGAAAGCCGCTGGTGAAAATAAAAAATGTATTATTTTACAAAATCACGGTCTATTGACTGCAGGTCAAACAGTTGATGAGGCTGCTTATTTATTTACACTAATGGAAAAAACCTGTGAAGTCCAATTAATGTGTGACGCTGCTGAAAACGCTGGTAAAAAGAAACAAATTATTGGTGATTCTGAAGCTGCTTATACCGCATTTATGAATGCTGATCCTGAAACTTTATATATGGAATTTCAACCTGATCTTAATCTCGAAACTCACAGAGATAATTCTTTCAAATCTTTTTCTAATGCTAAGGTTACCGCTTAAATTTTATATGTTCTTGGTATAAGTTAATAAAAATAATGATAATAGTAATACACGTAAATACGAAATATCTAAAACTTCTGAGAAAATTGAGAAACTCCATGGGATAAAATTAATTTTTTTTCTTATACTATGAATTTATAATACAAAATGTTTATTTAGAACAATGGTATTTAAAAATACAGTTCCTGGATTCGATGAAGAACACAACTTACATAATGGTTTACCGGTTGAGGACATGGATATCGACAACCAACAACAGATTTCAAAAATTACAAATTTAGTTTTAAATGCTCGTAATAATGAAATTGAATTACAAAATACATTTCAAAATAATTTGTCACTAAATTATAACAATAATAATAGTGGAATTAACTCAATAAGTAACAATAACAAATATATTTACCTAGTTGTTGATACTAATTTCATTATTTCACATTTACATATCCTTGATGAATTACAAAAAATTCATCAGAATTATAATGATATCTATAAAATTGTTATACCCAGACAAGTCATTCATGAATTAGATGGGTTGAAAGATTCAAATTCAAGTTCTGATATGCACATAAATTCTAGGTATTCAATTTCAAAGTTGTCTAGGACGGCAATTGATTGGTGTTACTCACATTTTCATAATTGTGATCCGATAGTTCAAGGGCAAAGACTGAATGAAATGATTGATAAAGATACAATCAAGGATAATTCTATTTTAGATTGCTGTTTATATTTAAAAAATATTGAAAATGGCGGTTTCAATATGGTTGTGTTGTTATCAAATGATAAAAATCTTTGTGTTAAAGCCTTGATTAATGAGATCTTAACAGTTAGTTATAGAAATGGTATGAATGCAAAATTGATCGCAGATAGGGTAGTAGTCTCTGAAAATATCATGGGTAGTAGCGGTAGAGAAAATTTAATTGACGATTATAATGAGCTACCACCTGACGCATATAATCATGATTTTGACTGTGATGATGTTATGGATATAGAGACTGATAGCATTACTAAAGAAAATACAGAAAACACAGAGAATATGCGTATAGAAAAGAAGCCGCTAGATGAGATATGTTTTACTATTTATTCACAAGTAACTACTTTAGTATTAGAAGCTATTAATTATGCAGTTAATGAGGTTTTTGGTGATGATAAAGAATTAATTGGATATGAAGAAAATAAAATTAAAAATTTAGTTGATGCATGCCATTATATTATAAAATTGGGAATATCAACATTCTCAGAATTTTTTCAAAAAAGTTATAGATTTAATCCGATGAATATTTTAAAGGATAAACAACAATTCAGAAAATTTTCACGGGTACCAGAGGAATTATCAGATTTATTAGAATTTAAAGAATTTTGGAGTAATTTCTTGAATAAGATTTACCAAAATAGAGATACTAATCAAAAACAAGCATTGGAATCAATCCTTGCGCATTGGGAAACCCTTATTAAAAATAGATGATTTGTTATATGTATATTATTTATTTTTCGATTTTTCGGTTTTTCCTTAATATACCTTTCAGTAACCTTTTATTATTTGCATTATTTCGCAAAGGCTTGTTAACTTTAGAACTAATACCTGTTTTGAGATTCTTATTCCCGTTTGTTTCTTTCAACTCAAAATTTGATTCACAGATCTCATTATTTATTCCATTAATTTCGTTACTTATATTATCCATCGCATTATTTGATTCATTGTTTTCATTATTTATTTCACTACTCGAATTCTTATTTTTCTCCTTTTTTGAATCACTTAAAACCCAATTCCACTCATTATCCCATTTCTTTTGGCAAATTTCTTTTAAAGAATTGTCATTATTTCTATCTAATTTTAACCATTTCTTAAATTTCTTATGTACAATATCATCAACATTTGTTTTTAATTTTGTCTTCATATTATTATTAACAAAAACGTCCTTAATAATATCATGATCTAAAATTTCATTATCATTTAATCCCTCCGTAAGTCTAATAGCATATGGTAAATTAGATTCAATTAATTTTCTGGAAATTTTCTGTATAATTATATTTTTATTTTCCAATTCGCCTTCGAATGACGAAACTAAGCTAGATTGTAGACAAGCAAATAATGATAAGTTATGATATAAATCTTTCATTATTTCAAATTTTAAACTAACCGGACTTTCAATTAATGGAAATTTAAATTGAAATTTTAGGTGTTTGATTAAAATACTATTATTGTTATCATTCAAACTCAACTTAAAATTAATGTCATTTGATGAAATTGTATTACTTAATGTTTTTTGAATTTTAATTAAATTTAACAAAATCTCATTTATGGTTTCAGCATCTTCAATAAAAATATCATTTTCCTTTAAAATTACTGAAAATGTTCCAATATCATTGGCAACATAATGTAAAAAAATATTCTTTGTATCAGTTATTAAAACTTTCACCAATGGTGATGATGTAATTTCATCTATATTGATACCTATTGAAATATAAAAAAGTTTACCATTATCCGATTCAAAAGGCTGATACGTCATTTATTGGGAAACTATCGGATATTTGTAGCTTTGAGTTATTTAATTTAAGTCAAGGTAAAATTAACTCTATGCACTTAAAAAAATCATGAAATAAACTAACGAAAATTATCAACTACCTTAATCTCTCTTCCAGTGTCAATCGCTTTTTATCAATGAATTTCTGTAAAGGAAACTATAATGAAGAGACATTTTTTTACACAGCCATATATATATTAAATTCGTTTTTTGCTTCAGAAAAATTTTTATTTGATTTTTCATTTTTTTATTTTTCTGAGTTTTCTTCTCCTGTTGGATATATAATAATATAGTATAATATAACAGAAAAGAATGTTAAGAAGGCAGGCACGTGAACGTAGAGAGTATCTCTATATGAAAGCACAACAACTTCGTGAACAGTCAACCATAGAGAAAAGACAACAACTGTCACAAGCGTTAGCAAGTGGTAAACCACTATCAAGAGAGATCGCAGATGATAAAGACTTACAAAAAGACTTTTTATATGATGAATCAATTCAGTCAACGAACGAAGAAATTGATGATGAATATTCAAAACTATCTGGGTTGGTTGAGCCTAGAATAATTATAACAACATCAAGAGATCCATCAACAAGACTTTTACAATTCACAAAAGAGATTAAATTGTTATTCCCAAATTCTATTAGAGTTAATCGTGGTAATTATATAATGTCAACATTAGTTGAAACATGTAAAAAATCAAATATAACGGATATAATTGTTTTACATGAACATAGGGGTATACCAACAACGATTACAATTTCACATTTACCACATGGTCCAACATTAACATTTACATTGCATAATGTTGTTTTAAGACATGATTTAATTAATTCAGATAACCAAAGTGAGGTTTATCCACATTTAATTTTTGAAAATTTTACATCAAAATTAGGTAAACGTTGTTCAACAGCTTTAAAAAATTTATTTCCATCAGGTACAAAATTGGATTCACCAAGAGTTATTTCATTTATAAACTCAGAGGATTTTATAAGTGTTAGACAGCATTTATATGCTAAAACTAGGGACGATGTAGAATTAAGTGAAGTTGGCCCAAGATTTGAAATGAGATTATTTGAAATTAAATTAGGCACGATGGATGATAAAGATGCAGATGTGGAATGGATGTTAAGAAGGTTTGTTAGAACTGGTAATAGAAAAAACTATTTAACGGAATAGGTAAGTTAATAAACTGATTAAATAAATAATATGAATGTAATATAATATTCTTTGTTATATAATATATAATATATAATAATTATAAAAAAACTTATATTTTTTTGTCTCAAATTGCTTTTGTGTTCTCAAAATAAATAGTGAAGAAATAAAGTTAAAAAATCATAAAAATAAGCTGCTCATTAGGAAATCTGTTAAAAAATAAGATAGGTAATAATAAAAATTAAAAACAGGACATCATTACTTCAATTTAAAAAAAGAAGTGAAGAAGAGATAAAATGAACAAGTTCCCACCACCTAAACACATTGTGATGTATTTTAAAAATATGAAACAAGCATAAAAACCAAAATTTGTCATAACCATACCATGTGAAAATAAGAAAAAAAATAAGTCGAAAAAGGCTTTGCGATATTAGGAAAAAGATTAAACGTAAATATAATATTTTGAATTTTTTGATCATTGAATAGTGTTATTTGGATTCTGGTCTTTATTAACCAATAAATTATCAATATTTTGAGATGTAATGCTGGAACTAACTTTCATTGAATAACTTGATCTACCAGGAAATCCATTATTGTTTGATTTTCTTGAGTTTGATTGTTCCATGCTAGTTGCAAAAATGGAATCACTATCAAAATCAGAATCCGAATCTAATGAAAAATTTTTATTGTTAATAGAACTTGTATTTGGAGATCTAATATTTGATCCACGTCTATTCTTAATATTATTTCTAAGGTTACCACCAAATGGGGAAATTGTAGTGGAATTCGAATTTGAAAGCGACATTGATATTGAATTTAGATTTGCATTTGCATTCGTAATTGGATTTGTTGGTGAACGTTGTATATTTGTTTGAGAAGAAACGGAATTTGTTCTGACCATTTTCTGGGTTGATAATGAAGCAGATAACGAAGGTCTTCTAATTGAATAACGCGAATCATAATCATCTTGGTTAATAATGTCAGCGTAGGAGCAAAAGGATCTATTGTGCTGCATTGATGGACTTGGTGGTGTATTAACATTATTTCTACTTGAAATACAAGGAGAGGTTAAACTTGTAGTTAACGAAGGTAGAGAATTGATTGAATTTGATTGTTGTTGCTGATTTGGGATTCTTTTTGGATTCGAATAAATTTTATTATTATTGTTATTATTGTTGTTATTAAGATTATTATTATTGATATTTTGAAATTGTTGAGTCAGATTTGAAAAACTGGAATTTGTATTTGTTCTTGATAAACTATTAGTTGAGATTGAATTCTTCCTGTACGAATTTGACTGTAAATTTAAATTAACGCAAGAAGACTTTCTTGAATTTGAGTTTGAATTTAAGGCGGCCTCTAAATTCGCAATTGATGATCTTCTTGAATTGAATCCAAATTCAATTGGTTCAAATCCTTCATTGTTGGAATCGGGATTATGAATTATATGGGTTGTTGTATCGAGTGAAGCAGGTATAAAAGTCTCACAAGAAATATGTCTTGGCAGAGAATGCGGAATTGGTTGGGCATCAATTAATGGATCCTGCACAAACCTTTCAAAAATCAAAGAATCATTACCGTCGATTTTGTTTGAAGAGGTAACAGAAATTGAAGACAATGACAATTCATCATTGTCAAGTTGGTTAATCTCGTTGCCTAATTGCTGTTGAGTATCTTTTTGTTGCTGGTTTGTTTGCTTCTTTTTAGTTTTACCAGCTTTATCTGCTAATGTCAAATCTTCAATATTCAAATCGTCAGAAAGTGACAAAGGAGAGCTCAAACCGATGTTGGATTTCAATTCTGTGCCATCAATCTTGCCGACGATACTGTTGTTAATGTCATTATTCTTGTTGTGGGAGACATTTTTCTTGTCAGAGAATTCGAAATTGTTGAAGCTGGTCTTGGAGTTTGAGTATCCGTTTTCAGAAGTTGGAGAAAACATTTTGAAAAAGTGAAATAATAAACTACGATTTAACTGAAAAAGAAATGTTAATATGCTAGTTCAGGATATATGGATGACTGGATAGTTGAATAGTTGGATAGTCAAATAGTTGAATAGTCGAATAGTCGAATGGTTGGAGTAAGAAATGAAGCCAAGAAGCAAAAGTACAAGAAAAGAGAAAAATACTAATAGTATAGTATAGTATCTCAACGCTTCGATGATATATACTGAAGCCAAAGTAAATTAAAATGCTCTCAATGGTGGGAGTTAACGAGAAATTAAAACCATATGCCGGAGCTACGTCGTTCGTCCACAATATTAAGAAACCGGAAACGCTCAACCGTATCTACAAACGTTGTTTTTTTTGTCTCCACCACCACAGTGTCTGTGTGTGTCTGCGTCTGTGTCGTCTGTGACGTCTGTGTCTTTATTCCATTACGAACCCATTCACCTTGTGTTGTTGATCTATTATTATTATCTCAGTTGACCAATAATTTAGTACTTTAGTATAATGCCTAGATATTTACAGGGGACAAATCGAGTCTATTACGATGCCGCTAATATAAATGGTAATTTACACAGTAATCAGCAAGAGTCCCCGCGAAACGACGTTTTCAGCCCAAACGATTATTTACTATCTAACATTTTATTAATCCTAACGTCTCCTGCCATTTTATGGTAATTTTGGTATGGGTTAACTGGATCATAGTATTTCATACTATTGCATGAAAGTTCTGTGTTTATATAAGCATAATACACAGAGTAATATTGCAAACATATCAGAGTATCCAAAGCATACAGGAATACGCAATGGGGGATAAATTCTAAATATAAACTGTGGTTATCATTGTTGTAATCGGCCGTTTGGAAATAGCCCTGCCTTAATTTTTTTGCCCCGTTTTGCCCCGTTTCGCTATCAGTTGTTTTCTAAGACCCCTACTCCAGCCACGGGAACCCCCAGGTTAAAAATAATTTCTCAGATTCCGATTGGCTCTAGGGGGAAAGGAAGGCGTCTGCGCCACACATTCCAAGATTCGAATTTTCCAGGATTTATCTGATTAGGCTCTCTCGAGCATTCACGTAAGATTACGTCAGCTTACGTAATCGGGCGCGCTTACATAAAGCTGGCGTCGATGGAGTCGATCAAGTCGATCAGTGGTACGATTGGTCACTTCACTACGTTGATAGCTCTGTTCTACAAGTTTTAGTTTTAGTTTAAGTTGTAAATTTTCAAATTTTCAAATTATTGCTAATATACAGATACACAAAAAAAATATCACACAAAAGATAAATGAACCAATAAAATAATTGTCAGGTTTAAGCAGAAGCTGAAGAAGTATACTTAGTAACAGCTCTAGTACCTTCAGAAACAGCATGCTTAGCTAATTCACCTGGTAAAATTAATCTAACAGCAGTTTGGATTTCTCTGGCAGAAATGGTGGATTTCTTGTTGTAAGCAGCTAACTTTGAGGCTTCAGATGCAATTCTTTCGAAAATATCGTTAACAAAAGAGTTCATAATGGACATTGCCTTTTGGGAAATACCGGTATCTGGGTGGGTTTGTTTTAAAACTTTGTAGATATAAGATGAGTAGGTTTCCTTTCTTGCCTTGGTTCTCTTCTTGTGTTCAGTTGGTGCAGCGGTTTTTTTACCTGCTGGCTTTTTTTCAGCTGGTGCTTTAGATGCAACTTTTTTTTCTGCTTTTGGTGCCATTTTAGAAATTAGTAACTTATTTGTTAAAATTAGATATAAAAATAAAATAATTGATGTAAATATTAGTTAAATTTTTGAATTGGGGAATTGGTTAACTTTATATAGATCCCAGGGCAGAATAGAGCATTTGCTAAACTCGATTGTTTACTAGAACCATGCAAAAAACGCGTTTTCGTTTTTACACATCGGATGTGTAAAAGTAGGTCTGAACACGCTTTTGGAGGAAAACAAGAAGACCAGGATTTACGCACGCATCAAGTAAACTTTGGTCCGTGCAATTTCGCACCATTATTTATGCTAATTATGAGGTTATCTTATTTCTCATAAAAAATATTTTTTTCATTATGTGTAAGGTAATAATAATTTTAATTAGTGTACCCTTATTAGAATGTTTCCGATAAACTTGATTTTAACATTATTATATTTAAACAACAATGTTTCCCAATTGCCTGTTGCTAAAATACATTTTTAACATTTTCATTTTAGATAATTAAATTATTAACCATAATATATACATAAATTAAAATGTCCGGCGGTAAAGGTGGTAAAGCAGGTTCAACCGAAAAAGCATCAACTTCAAGATCAGCTAAAGCTGGTTTAACTTTCCCTGTTGGTAGAGTTCACAGATTGTTGAGAAAAGGTAACTACGCTCAAAGAGTTGGTTCCGGTGCTCCAGTCTACTTAACTGCTGTTTTAGAGTATTTAGCTGCTGAAATTTTAGAATTGGCTGGTAACGCTGCTAGAGATAACAAAAAGACCAGAATTATCCCAAGACACTTGCAATTGGCCATCAGAAATGATGAAGAATTGAACAAGTTATTAGGTCACGTTACTATTGCCCAAGGTGGTGTTTTACCAAACATCCACCAATCATTATTACCAAAGAAGTCTGCTAAGGCTAAAGCTTCTCAAGAATTATAGTGATTTTCGCTATTGAAAAAATTATTGTTGTATATTAGTGTTTTGTTATAAGAGTTGAATTAATTATATAATTTTTTTATATTTTATAATTATAAATCTATTAAATTAAATCATACCAAATCAAATTAAATTTTATTTGTTTATCGTTTTTGGGCGTAGATATCAACGATTATATTAATCATTGAAACTAAAACTTCAGCTCCGATTAGTAAAATCACAATAAGTTCTAATTGTTCATCGTTATTATGACCTAACTGTTCTTTTAACATTTGTAATAAGTCAGAAACGATTTCTAATCTTTGATTTAATAGTGCAACTCTTTGATTAATCTCCAAATATCCTCTTGTAGCCTGATAAATTGGTTCTAATTGCGGTTCTGACCACATTAATTCTGGTGAATCTAAGATTGACCCATGCAAATTAATATTGATCCTCAAAATGAATAGCTCTCCAATACTTTTCATAATTTCCTCTCTTGACATTTCAACTTTACCAGTTCGTGAAATTTGCTGAGGAATATCTTGAGTATCTTCTATCGTATTATCCACTAATTCTTCAAATAATGAAATTTTGACACTTTGCGAAATAGCATATGATATGCTTAACTTTAGCATATGATTAGAATCATCTCTTAATGTAATAAAATCATTATAAATTCTTGGCTGATAACTTTGTGTTATATAATAGTTAAATTCTTCTGCCTGAACATCTTCGTATGACAATTTTTCGTTTTCAAATCTAGCTAAATCAATTAAAAATGCGTTCTCTTCCCTTTTACTAAACCCCCACATGACCACAACACCATATTCAAATATGAATAAGTCTGTTGATCTTTTACCCACATCAATCTCACCACCTTCATCATCTAACCTAATCAATTCCTGTTTAGTTTTTTTATCATTGTTTTCATTATTATTGCTGTTATTATTTGTATTATTATTACCATTATTTTCACTTTTATGCTTACTATTTGAACTGTTTCTTCTCCAGTCTTTATAGGTAAATGGTGTATATATACACTCATCAAACAATCTAGGTGCAGTTGAATGTATTCTTCTTTTATCTTTTAACCATCTTATTAAATCTCTCATCTTGTATGAACCAGCTGTACAATAAGCTGTAACTCTAGGTAGCATCGATCTATGCTTTTTACCTAAACGTTCCGCATCCTTCCTCGCCGGTCTATCTTTAATCTTTTGTAATGAGTACTGTCTTAATGCAGCTGCTTTATTCGTATTAATATTTTCATTTAATTCATTATCATTTGCTGGTGTATAGTCAAGTGATTCCGGTAACAACTTCAATTTCTGAATTGTCCGTGATGTACGTTGTGGGACCATATTCGGTCCGAGTGCTTTTGAGGAATTTTTTTTTGTACCATTAGTTGTATTAGTAGTAGTACTATTGTTACTATTTCCAGACATCGCATTGGATTTCATGGATTTACCTGTATGATTTTCTAATGATAAGTCTCCAGCTTCCGAACTATGGTTCGAAGATACATTGCTTAAATGGGCAAATGGATTATCGGACATCAATGATGTCCTTTCAGTGGGTTGCTGTGACATTTTCTTATCCTGAGTATTCACCAATGTCTGATTTTAAAAGCTGATAAATTGATTTAAGTGTTTAAAAAGCAGGATCCGTTTTTTCGTATTCTACGTCATTATCAGATACTAAAAACCAAAAAAAGAGGGAAAAAATTTATAATCATTAATCGGTGTAAGGATTTTTAAAAAAAAAAAAATTTTGAAAAATTTTGTTTTTTCTTATTTTACTTATTGTATGAATATCTATGAAACTTTCTTTTTGTTTTCCTTTTATATTGAGATTAAATATAGATTGAATTTCACTTGTATACGTATTTGAAGATGGTTAAAAGCATCGGCAAAACTCCATCCTCAAGAAAATGGTCCTATAAGTCTTTTAAAGACCATGTTGATTCAATCACTATTGATCCATTATCAGATTTGACTAAAAAATCTTTTCATAATGCTGAAATTTCACACTTTCTATCAACTTTAGATCATTGGAAAGAGGTCAATTTATCAAAGAATTTTTCAGAATTGGTGGAGGTTGTTGAACCAATTTCAATGAGTCTACCTCAACTTTTATACCACAAAGAAACAATTTTTAATGCACTTGATAAAACAATTTCTCTAAACGACCAACTTTCTTTACAACCTTCACTGGAACTATTGTCTCAGTTTTGTCATGATCTAGGACCAGATTTTATACCCTTTTACCAGAGATCTTTAGTTCTACTAAGAGATATTTCCTTAAATCAGTTAAATCCAGAATCTTTAGAGCTAATCTTTAATACTTTAGCTTATATTTTCAAGTATTTATCCAGATTATTATCGAAGGACTTGGTGCCAACTTTTAAAACTTTATTACCTTTGCTAACAATTAAAAATAAAAATTATATTACTAGATTTACATCTGAAGCTGTTTCATTCTTAGTTAGAAAAGCAAATTCTTCAAGTTTGGAAAACTTTTTAAATGATGCGTTTAATTGTAATGAAATTTTAGAGGATGAAAATATAAGTTATCACACCGGTTTATCAATTATTTTTTCTGAATCCTTAAAAAGTTCATCCGGTGCTTTGCACTCAAAATTAAATTTAATTTTATCTTCATTAACTAAAACTTGCTTAACAAATCCAAAATTTGAGTCAGTTTTATCTGATGTTTTAATGGAACTATTGTATTATACAGAAACAGCAGAAAATGCAAAACCAATGTACGATGCAGTTATAAGAATATTAAAAAATCAACTAGAAAATTCAGTTATTGAAGATTATGATTACCTGACTTCAATTGTCCAAGTTTTAATCACACTTTCATTTGGTGAATCTGGTAGAAAGGTTCCATCCTGGACGGATATATTATCTTTAGTTGAATTACTATATCACTCTTCAATGAAAATTATGGTTGAAGATGATTCTGATGAACTGAAAAAATATAACTTTAACGATTCAATGGGTTCTTGGTGTGCAATTCTTATTAGAAATTGTGATGCTTCGACATTAACAAAATTCCATATCAAGATATTCAATATTATGACGAATTTGGATAATGGATCAACATTTTTATCATTTTTAGATATAGCTACAAGCTTAACTAGAGTTAAAACAATGTCATATGCTAAAAAATATGTTTTATCATTTATTACTCAAAATTGGCAAAATCACTATAAAGAGATCGCTTATTTCCTGCAAAAAATGAATGACAGAGGTTTAGTTAATGATAGGGAGGATCTCAATGCCACTAAAATTGAAAATGAAATCGAAGCTAATTATCAAGATACTCTACGGATTGTTATACCATCTGAATTTAAAGGCTATATTCTAGAACCTTTTGAAAATATTAATTCAATTGAAAGTAAAGATGCATTATTAAATTATTATTGGAGACTACTGATTCTTCAAAACACATCAATTGCTATTGATCCTACATTATTAATCAAATTTTTAAACTTACTTCAAAATGTGGACAAAAATTTAAGAGACTTATTCTTAACCGATGTGATAGCGAATACAATAGGTGCATTATCCAAACAAAAATTATTAGATGACCAAATTATAACAATATTATCTTGTTGTAATAATGAAAATTTTGAAAGATTAATCCAAAGTACAACTTTCTTGTTCAATTTTAATAAATTTATTTCAGAAATTGATTCCAAACATAATAATTTTTCAAAATCAGTTATATACATCCAAAATCATAAAGAAGATATGATCATGAAATTGTCAAATATTTTAAAAACTCCATCACACGAAGCCAGAGAATTTACCCTTAATATTATAATTTCACTTCTTGAAAAATCAAATAATGAAATTCCAGAACCGATTTCAAGTTGTCGTGTCATTGAACAAGTCCCCCTTGATATTGAGAATGCAAGAGGTATACCACTTAGGTATAGATCAATGGCTAGTAATTATGTTTCAGATTCACCGCTAACAAATATTGTTGTGGTTAGTTTCTTATTCGGTCAAATAACAAATAAGTTTTCACCGACTTGGCAAGGTGTTACAGAATTCGTCACTGCTGTGATTAATAAAATAGCCGATTTATTTTGGAAATTAACTTTTGAAGCTATCTCAATGAAATATAACAAAAACAATTTAGAAGAAATCTATTTCGAATATGATTTTGATTCTTTAAATGCTTTAAGTGATATTTCGGATTGGCTTCCACAAGACTTTAGATTAGCTACGAATTTAGATAATGCTGAAAAAGTATTACAATCGTACCAACAGGTTGATCAATCATTAATTGAATTGGCTGATTCAAAACGGAAGTCAATTTTACCAACTGATTTCAGTAGATATCAAGCAATTAAATTACTCAATAAAGTTCCTCAAATTGCTGAATCAAATTTTAGAGAATTATTACCTTATATTATTAATAAAGATACCGATGATGTTTTGGACGCCGATGAAGGTTCACCTTTGGAAGGCTGGACAATTAATGATAGAAATGGCTTGGTTGAAGTTTTATCACATTTTAAGAAACTTAAATCTGTTCCTAGTATTGACCAGGTTAAAGATTTATTATTTGTTTTATTAATGAACAAACAAACTAGTATTCAAACTTTAGCGTTAAACTGTTTATTGAATTTGAAAGATCCAGTATACAATAAATATGAATCACATTTAAAAAACTTATTGGACGATACTCTGTTCAGGGACGAAATTATTGTATTTTTACAACATAGTGAAAAGAATATAATTGAAAATAATGATGTTTCAAAAATTATGCCTTTGGTTTTAAGAATTTTATTTGGAAGGGCTCAAACTTTAAAAACTAATAGTACAAAGCAAGGTAGAAAAGTTGCAGCAATTAAATCATTAAATAACTTTTCAGATAAATATATTGCTGAATTTTTAGAACTATCTTTCTATAAGTTTGATTATAGAGACTTATTCAATAATAAGAAAGAAATTACAAATGATAATATTAATCGAAGACTCTTGAGAAGCATCAATGGTTTTATAAATTTAAATTTGGATGTCACTCATACCTTAGGCAGAAATCATCGCTCTTGTTTGTCTGTTTTGGTTAAACCTTTAATCTATAGTCTTGCAGTTTCCGAATATGCAATTGCACATTCATATTCTCTAAGTGATGAAATTTTAGACAAGGCAGCTCGTAATGGAAGAAAGGGTGGTTTCAAATTACTTTATAATTTAACAATGTATCTTGGTGACGATTATAATTGGTTACATTATGGTGATATTATTTACGAAAGACTAGTGAAATCAAAACTTGCTAGATTTGGTGAAGAAAACTTACAGGGTCCATCATCGTTGATGAAAATTATGACTTCACTATGGCCTCAAAAAAATTTGTTATTCTTCCTTTTCTATGATGATAACTTACCTGTTAAAGCTTTGCTTTCCATTTTGCCTAACCCTAATGCTAAAGATTCTGTTTTACTTTTAGTTTTGAAATTTATTTTGTCTTTATTAAATAATAGTTCTAGAGATGAGAAATTTATTGAAGTCTTAACTTTAATTATCGGTGAATGTTTAAGTTCTTTGGTTTTAATTTTTGATCACAGTACAAATAGTGAAGTTAATTCCATGGTTGTTCAAATTTTACTTGGATTTGTTTCAAATGATTACATTACAGGAAATGATATTAGAAAAATTTTAATAGATGCTTTAACATCTGCCTTAGAAAAACCAAACTCTCAAATTGAATTAACTGTCAAAGCCGATATTGTTAAAATCATGTCTCTATTGGTTCAAGATTATGACTGTTCATTAAATGAAATTATACCGTTATTCAAGAATATTGCGAAATTATACGATCAATATGAACAACGTGAAATAAGAATTGTCGTTTCAGATGTTTTCACAAGTATTAGTAATAAGTTTGTTGAATTAGAAAAAATTGGTAAATTGATTTCAGACTTAAATTCCTATTCGACTAAAAAATTCAGGGAACCTGATTATGAAAAAAGATTGGATGCTTATAATGTTATTAATCAAACTGAATATTTGACTTTTTCAACTTTAGAATGGTTACCCATTTTATATACCGTTTTATTCTTCATTAATGATGAAGAGGATCAATCTATGAGGTCTTCTGCCTCCTATACATTGATTAGATATATTGATTGCCTATCAAATAGACCAGATGAGGAATCTGCTCTGGAATATGTTGATCAATTGAAAGAAATTATTCTACCAAGTTTGAGATCTGGCCTAAGAAAAAAGAATGAATTAATTAGATTTGAATATGTCAGTGTTATTAATCATATTGTGTCTACGGTTAAGTATTACCATGATATGGATGATATGAAGATTTTATTAGGAACTGAAATAAGTGTTGATGATAGTGATGAAAAGGATTTAAATTTTTTTGTTAATATTATGCATTTACAAACCCATAAAAGGCAGAAAGCTTTGAGAAGATTGGGTGAACTATGTCCGCAATTAAGCAGTAATAGCATCGCCCATTATATCTTACCAATTGTTGAACATTATGCATTTTGGACTGAAGAAAAGTATAGAAATGTTTCCAATGAAACCATTCCAACTATCAGGAAGTTGATGCAACATGTTACTTTTAACCAATTTAGAGCTATATATACTAGATACATGGGTTTGATGAATACTGCCAATAGTAAAAGGCAAAAAGGAAAATTAAGAGATTCTGTTCTATTGGTTGTCACCGTATCTGCCTCCATGAAAGAATGGTCCGTTGATGAGTCTGTAAAACCAAAAGACTATCCAAAAATTGAGAAAATTGATACTTATGTTACTAAAGATTTAATCCCAAAATTACAAAAAACTTTGACAGATAAAGATCAAGATAGTATTGTTCATAGAGTTCCATTAACAGAAGCTTTAATTTCTTTGATTATGTGTTGTTCATCTGAAATGATTAACACTGAATTGGCAGGTATCTTGACTGGCATTTGCCAAATTTTAAGAGCCAGGTCTGAAGAACTAAGAGACACTGTTAGAAAGCATTTAGGTAGGATCGCAGTTTCTTTAGGACCTGAATATTTAAAATTTATTATTAAAGAATTGAAAACGGCATTAACAAGAGGTCCACAAATTCATATTTTAAGTTTTACTATTCACTATATTCTTACTATTATGACTCCCTATTTAGAACATGGTTCGTTGGGAGAATCTGCTGGTTTGATTATGCAAGCGATCATGAACGACCTTTTTGGCGAAGCGTCCGAAGAAAAGGAAGCTGATGGCTATAGTAATAAAACTAAGGAAATTAAATATAACAAAAGTTTTGATACTGGTGAAATGATCGCAGCTAACATTTTTTTAAAAGATTTTTCACATTTGTTAACTCCTATTAAATATTTACTTAAAGAAAGATTATCATTCAAAACTCAAAATAAACTGGATCAATTGCTAAGAAGATTTTCACTTGGCTTGAATAAGAATGAAGAATCATCATCTACTGATATTTTAGTTTTATGTAACGAGATTTACAATCAAGCGATTAATATTGTTAATACAGAAGGATCTACCAAAAATAGGAAACCAATCAATGATAAGGAAGAACATTTTCTTGTTCAATTGGATGCTAGACCACAAAAAATACAAGTTGAATACTCTTTGTATATTAAAACATTACAAAAGTTTTCGTTTGAACTGTTAAGGACTGCCATTACAAGGCATCAATCATTATTTAAAGTTAATTACTTATCGTCATTTGTTCCGTTTTTGGAATCTAGTATATTATCAGAAGATGAAGGTGTTGTCGTTTCAGCTTTGAAAGTTTTCACATTATTGGTTAGATTGGATTTTCCAGAAGAAATAAACTCTAAGTTTACATCGGCTGCTAGAAGTGCCATAAAGATTTTAAAAGATATGCCAAGTACGAATAATGATTCATCGCAAGGATGTCTAAAATTTTTAAGCGGTGTTATTCGTTATAAGGAAGATTTGAAACTGAAAGAAACTGCATTAAGTTATATTTTAAAGAAAGTTGAACCAGATTTAGATGAACCACAAAGACAAGGTACTGCTTTTGGATTTTTAAAGAGTTTAATTTTTAAGCACTATATGATTGCCGAAATTTATGATTGTATGGAAACTGTTTCAAGATTGATGGTTACAAGTACAGCGAATGAAATTAGAGAAGTTGCAAGAAGTGTATTTTTTACATTCCTAATGGAATATGATCAGAGTAGGGGCAGACTAGAAAAGCAATTTAAATTAATGGTTAATAACTTGAAATACCCTGCGCAAGCGGGTAGATTATCTATTATGGAATTAATTCATATGGTTGTTAAGAAGGCAAGTAAGGATTTACTGGACCGATTAGCATCTTCATTTTTTATTGCATTAGCAAATGTTTCAGTTACGGATGCATCACCAAGTTGTAGAGAAAGTGCCAGTGAAGTTCTCGCTATGATTATTTCCAAATTAAAAAAAAATGGTAGTAGTTTAGCATTTATTGAAAAATATGTCGGATTATGGTTGAATCAAAATAAAAAAGTTTTATTAGTTAGATGTGGTTTGAATGTTTATAAAATTTTCATATCTTCAGTTGGATATGAAGAATCAGAATCTTTGAATAAGATTGCGTTGGACAGAATCAAGACAACTTTACAATCAGCCAAAAGATCAGATGACATTGATGATGACTCTGATGATGTTGATTGGCAATTAATTTATTCATGTTTGACGGTTTTTGAAACACTTACAGAAGAGGCCAATGTTTACAAAAATGAATTTGAAGAAATTTGGTCTAATATTATCGACTCATTATTATATCCACATTCATGGGTTAGATTGACATCAGCCAGGTCAATTGGAAAATTATTGAAAGAGTATATTGATAATGGACAGAAAAATATTGGATTTGAAATTCAAGATTCAGATTTACAAACGATTGCATATAGATCATTCCGTCAATTAGGAGCACCTGATCTATCTGATAAATTGGCAACTCAGGTTGCAAAAAATCTAGTTTTCATTTCACAAAAGTGGGATAGAGATAACACGCCATATATTCCGTTTAAAAAGGAAAATAATGAAGGGGCGGGTGAAGATGAAGGTGTTGATGGGGAAGCTAGAGACTTTAAAAGTGCTTTTGATTGGGCAATTAATAGATGTTCAGCAATTTTAAAGAATGATTCCAGGCCAAATAAAGATATGTTGGTTACAAAGAAGGCTATTATTCAATATTGTGCTTTCTTAACTAAATTTTTAAGTATTGAAAAATTGAAAGAAGCAGTTAGTGAAAAACTGCTAATTCCATTGATCCATTTGTCAGAACAAGAAATGTTATTTGAAGATAGTGAAAATAATTCTTTGCCACAAATGGCCACGACATGTATGGATTTAATTTCTAAGAAATTAGGTGTTTCTGAATATAATTTATTATATGCTGCGGCATATAAGATTATTCAAGAAAGAAGACAAGAAAGAAAGACCAAGAAAGCTCAGTTAAGCTTGAATAACCCAGCTATTGCGTTAAAAAGGAATTTCAAGAAGCATGCAAAGGTCAGAGAAAAGAGAAAATCTGAAAAAGATGAAAATGGTTTTTATAAGCCAAAACGTAAGAAGTTTAGTAGAGGTTAAAAATTTTATAGAATTCGTATATAAAGTAATTTATTTATTTATATCTCTTTTAATTGTCTAATGAAATTTAATATTAGAATTTTTGTTAATTTTGACAATTTAAAAACGCATTAAAATAAAATAACTGTTGAAATAACAACATAAATTATTATACAAATTACAATAAAAAACGATAACATTTTGAGCAGAACTTATTATTTTACATTAGTATCATCTTTACTTTCCTCTTCATCAACATCAATGTTAGTACTTGCAGGCTCAGAAGCCTTGTTGTCATCTGAATCTTGATCTTGGTCCCCATCATCAACTTCTTTTTCTGTTACAGCACTTTTTCCTTCCAGTTTTAGTAATGTATCGGACTCTTCAGTTTGCTTTTGATCCTCAATTTTTGCTTCTAATTGTACATGACCATCAATAATATTATCAGTATTATCATCGCTTAATTTATCATCCTCATTTTTAATTTCACTGAGGATATCGTCGGTTTGCTGACTTGAAGAAATTTTTGTATCTAAAATTAAATCATTATTTTCAGTCTCATTAGCAATGTTTTCGATTGTTGTGTCAGTGATATCCGCGTTGATTGGTTGTTTTTTATTATTATTATTATTAATGACAGCATTCGAAGATTCTGATTCCTTTTTAGCGGTATATTCTTCAACGGCTTTATGGTACCTAATTTTGTCCTTTTCATAGATTTCATAATATGGCTTTCTATCATCTTCAGATAATCTTTTCCAAGATTCTGTCATTGCTTTTGACATATCCAAATGTTCATCAGAATGATATAAAGACCACTCCTTTTTAACTCTGTCTTTTTCAACATCACAAAAAATCAAATATGCATTTGTCGGTCTTTTTGGCAAGTTTGGATCTTTGTATTTTTTTTTCGAAACTGGACCCGCTAAACTATTTAAACCATGACCTGAACTGCCTGTTGTTGCGCCACCTCTTTTCCTTTTACCTCTACCAGAAGTTGGCGTTGCTATATGGTTTGTTGTATGTTGATCATGACGTTTATTAAAATGATCAGTGATTGTAAATGGAGGTAAAGGTGAAGAATTAGCAATCGACAACGGGGTTATGGTCAATAAATTTGTAATGTCATTTAGAGATAATGACTCGATATTTTCAGCATCAAAATCTTGTGTTTCCAGTCTATCAAGATTTGGTATTGATAATTCTACACTTTTTTTTTCAAAGACTTCTAACAAAAGGGCATATTCAAATCGAAGTCTTTTTATTGTATTTTTAGCTCTTGAAACGGCAATTGACCTGATTTCATTCTGATTTTCAATATCATTAATTTTTTGTTTCAAGTCTTTACATTTTTGCTTTAATCTTAAAGCTGTTAAAAAAATTTCAATGTTATTGTTAGTATTATATATTATGCTGAAAATTTTGAAAATCAATTACTTACCTTCAGTTTCGTATGGTAAAATTTGCTTTGTACCTTTAGGTTTAATATCTTTTTCCTTTTCTTTTTCCTTTTCCTTTTCCTTGTCCTTGTCCTTATCCTTTGTCAGTTCATCATCCTTTTCTTTTTCGTTAGGCAAAGTTGAAGCATTTGATTTAAAAATGTGATTTGGAGAATCGTTGTTACTATTTGTAGCTAACATCGTGCAAAACTATATGATATAATGTATATGTATATATATATATATATATATATTTTAAATTGTATACTTCAGTTGAATTTCAATATGATAATTCCATAAATATGAATATAAATAATACACTTGATAAATTGATGAATGTAGATATATACAGAAAAAAAAACTATAATCACGCAGTTAATGTAAATATAAATTATAAACCAAAAAAAAAGGGTATAGTGTAAGTGTACAAATTATAACTGAATGCAATAAGTAGTAAATAATTATCACAGGAGGTGAGTGGTGGTGGTGGTGGGGAGTTATGAGTATTAATTAATATTTGGCGTACATACGTCCGTTCGTGGTTGAAATTAAAACGAGTTCTCGTTCGTTCATTCGGTCCTCGATTCTATTCGTTACCATTTTTTGTGTAACTAAAGCTGTATATTTGACTCACTAAATGGTTCCAATAGTCTAACATATATATATATCTATGATCATTGATCAATATATATTTCTTTCCAACAAATAAATTGGATTGCTACTATTTTAAAAGCCCGCCAGGTCTTAAAGGAAGCATTAATGTTGAACCTTGGAGACTGTCTGTTTACAAAACGTGCCAATTAAACAGGAGAATCATCATTAAAAATTATATATATTATAAATTACAAAACTAGAACGATCATAAGGGAAAAGACATAAAACGATGTATTAGAAAAATTAAAGCTCAGTTAGACTAGGATAAACTGTATTGTTTAATCTAAATTTTCTTCTTCTTCTTCTTCAAATAAACCTAATTTTTCACTTTCTTCTTCAATTTCTTTTGATGATAATTTTGGCAATTCACCTGCAACAATATAAGCAGGTTTATTTTCAACATATGCTTTGGCAAAAATAACATCGATTTCTTCTAATGTTCTTCCTGCAGTTTCAGGGTAGTAAAAGTAAATGATTGGAACATAAGCAAAATTCATTAAGGCAAAGAATAAATAACAACCCCATTTTGATTGGTTAATGAAAATTGGAGTAAACATAACAACTGCGAAATTTGATAACCAATTTGTACATGTTGAAACTGACGTTGCTAGAGTTCTTGTTCTATTTGAATTGATTTCTGGTGGGTAAACCCATGGTAATGGTAGAATTGTAAAGGCAAAGAAACAAATGAAAAGGAACAAACCGAATGCTGCACCTTTTGCAGTTTGTGGCGTATCATGAATTAAACAACCAAATGCGATTATAAATGCGACACCTTGACCAATAGCACCAATTAAAAATAGTGGTCTTCTACCTAACCTGTCTATCAGGAAGAACGAAGGGATTGTGAAAATTGCATAGACAGTCGCAAAAATACCACCTAAAACTAATGACAATCTTCTATCTAATCCAACTGTTGTTTCAAATAAAACAGTGGAATAGTAAATTGCAGCATTACAACCTGTAAATTGTTGGAAAAATTGTCCTGAGGAACCAATTAGCATCCTTTTCAAGTATTGGTGTTTGTTTGGTTTGAATAAGTCTTTGATTGCCAATTGTTTTTTGAATTTCTCAGCTGCATCTCTAACAACAACAACTTCTTGCATCAAATGTTCATCGTTAATTGAACGGTCGTTAACTTGGGATAAAATGTATCTTGCTTCATCGAGTCTACCTTTACTGATCAACCATCTTGGAGATTCTGGTAATCCAATCATGGTAATAAGAACAAAAGCTGCAAAAACGATTTGTAAAGAAATTGGTAATCTCCAAGAAACTGAAGAGTTAGCATATGATAATCCAAAATCAATCCAATAAGCAATGAAAGTACCAACGGCAACAAAAGAACCTTCTAAATTAACAAGTTTACCTCTATGTCTTGGATCGGATAATTCAGCTTGATAAATTGGAATAGTTGCTGTGTTGAATCCGTTACCAAAACCTGTGACGACTCTAGCAATAACAAAGTGACCTAATGGCCAGTGGTTGGAAAATGGGAAAATTGAAATAAACGTACCAATGATGATGACGACCGAACCGAAGATGATCAAATAACGTCTACCATATCTTGAACCAAAGTACATGGCGCACAACGCACCAAAAAAACAACCAATTTCATAACATGCTGTAACGGCACCTTGGATAACTGTTGCATGTTGTGTACCGTCTCCAAGGACAGGGAACATTGCAACGAATTGTGGAGCGGTAATAATACCTGCCATTAGACCTTGATCATAACCAAATAATGAGAATCCGATAACACAAGAAGCAGTTATCAGAAAACTTAATTTCTTACCTTTCAAACCAAATGTTGCATGAGAACTTGCCAATGAATACTTGACAACTTCAAAGCTTTCATCGCTTAGAAATTCAAGGTTCTCACTAATTCTGTTTTTATTTTCCACTTCGTCGTTGAGTGATTCTGATCCGTTTTCTAATTTGTTTGGATCTGAATAAACTTCATAGTATGAATTATTTGTAGACTCTTCGTGCATGACTGAAAAAAATTTTTTTTAAATGTATTTCAATAAATAGGATCTATTAGTATTAACTATATAATGGAGAAAAGAAAAATAAATAAAAACAAACATGACAATCTCTTTTATTAATGGGGAAATCCTTCGTTATTTATATAAGCAGAAAATCTCATAATGTTGAAACAGAATCGCTCTCCTTAGCTTTGAGACTCGAAAACTAATGATTCACATACAAATAGTAATGCATACGTAATACATTACAATTGAACAATAGTGACAACAACTTTGGCTGTGAAATTACAAACAAGTAAAGATCCTGGCGTCGGACTATTGCCATGCCTAAGATTAATTGACTGTTTGTTGACTTTAGATTGCTGCGACCTACTTTGGGCTTTAATTTTATTCCGGGTCTCTTTATTAGCCTTTATTTTTGTACCATTACCACTGATAATCCAGTCGCTGGTCAGCTAGATCTGCAATATTTGCGGAGTATCACTGTGAGTCTATGTGTATATCCATTAACCATTACACAAAGGAAACAAAGACGGTTGTGACGTATGCTGTGCAGACCCTGGAAAAATAACCGAACCGCAGATTAATCGCAAGTTCATCCATTGTTGTCTTGGCCAGGAGACTGGATTACACTTGCCTGACGTCAGCCATCCAAAGAATACGCGGCCACCACCACAATTGTGAAACATATTGATGCGCGGATAATCGTAATACAATAAAATTATAATAAGAAATTTATTCATACAGCATAAACAGATTTGAAGTCGGAAAAAAACCAATGATCCGAGATTACATAATATTTATTGCGAAGAATGATTAAAGTCCTTCAAATTTGGTAATACCATGGACATGGGTTTGGGCATTTTTCAATTGTTTGGCACTCAATTTTTTCTCTTTCTTCGTCTTCTTCTTTTGTTTTTTAGTTTTCGGTTCTTCAGACACGGACTCATCATCTGAATCATCTAACTGGGCTAGCAGTTTATGCCTGATATCTTTCAACTCGGTGGTTTCTTCTGCTCTTGTATTAGTATCCTTAACAGCTACGACTTCGTCGTCATTATCTTCAACTTCGACGACGTCAGTCGTAGTGTCGGTGTCTTTGTGGTCTACTAGGCCAGCAAGCCTTCTTTTTAGTGACTCTCTAGCGAGTTTTTTTCTATCCACCGGGTCTACTTGTTCTTCGAAATCGGAGTTTTCATCTGCTTCTGCTCCCGACTCTGATTCAGCTCCTGATTCTAGTTCTACTTCTCTATCTTCTGCCAGCTCTTCTTCTGCTGAACTCATAAACCTTTGGCTGTCGGAATCATTAAACTGATCGCTGTCCATTTCTTCCCCTTCATCGTCGTCATCTTCGTCTTCTTCGTCTTCTTCGTCTTCTCTTCCTTTTTCGTCATCACCAGTCCAGATTTTTAAACCATCCATACCTGCGCTAAGTAATCTATATTCGTAGTCCAAATCCAGCATGGCAACCTCGTCTGCTGCTTCATCGTTACTATGGAGTAATTGCTCAACAATTTTGCCAGCTTTAACGTCAACTTTACCCACAACACCATTCGAGCACCCACCCCAGACATACCTGCTATCGTTGTCCATTGCACTCATTACACTTTCAACTGCTTCCAGTTTGCACATCTTGATCCTACTGATTTGATCTTCCCACTCATTGATTTTTGGTTTCCAAACCGTGACAACTCCTTCACCCATACCACATAGCATAATGTCTTGCGTTTCCTGATCTAGCCATGTCGAACATAAAATCTCATCACCTTGATCCTCGCTTTCATGTAAAATCTTGTCTGCTTTACGTAAATCGATCTCGCAGACTGTCGTGCCACCAACGGTTATAAGTTTATAATCACTTTTCGGGCTGCAATGACTGATCGAATTGATGCTTTCACCTCCATGTAGATTTTTTATCGGCTCATAAGCTAAACTCAACCCTTTGGATCTTGTATCGTGGCACCTAATCGTACCCTTCTCATCTCCGACAATTAAAATCTCTTTATTTGGAACACTAATACACCTGGTCATTCTTAAATTCGAATTCTCTTTTTCGCCAATAAATTTTGAGATAACCTGACCTGTTTTAACGTCTGCCATTTTAATAACACCCTCGGACCCAATTGAATATAGCTTGTTACCGGATGAAGGCAAATCAAAGCACAAATCACGACATGATCCTTTATGCCTTTTAGTTTCCCAATTAACGATAATTGACTTTGAATCATCACCATGGTTATCTTTGGCGTTGCATGAAATCTTTATTAACTGTTCTGAATTAATTAATTTCTCAACGTCGTATCTAAATGACTGGACCTTACCAGTTGCTGATCCACTTATAATAATTGGTTCCGTTGGATGACATTTTGTTGCAAATAATGGATCAGTAGAATAATTAATTGATAGTATTGGCTTTTTTGAACTTATTAGTGAAGGATTAGATCTAATTTTAGATTTGGAATTAGCTTTGAGCTTTTTATTTATATTAGCCATTATTTGGTTGACCTTGCCTACTTAATTAGTTTAACAGTTGAATAATTTAGCAAGAGTGAAATTAATAAAAAAAAGTTTTTTTTTTTTTCAAAAATTTCACAGCCACATAATGTGTAATGATGTTTACAGACGCTAAAGTAGTAGAACGACATGCTTGTAGTTGTGCATTTTGAAGTTCAATTTTAACCAACTAATTGAGTTGTATATATGATAATTTAAAATATTATCTTAGTATTTGAATTTAACTTTTTTAAACGTTACTAAGCTAGTGAACTATTAACAATTAACATTCTACCATATACATTTTATTTAAATAGTTTATAGTATTCTAGAATACGACTACGATTTTGGCAAAATTTTCAATACAGTAAAATTTAAAAAATTTGTAAAAGTTATAAAATAACATATATTATATTTACTTTAGAGAAGATATAGTCAACAGGTACTACACTGAACATGTGAAGTTTTATTATATAGGATATATCTCGAAATTTACCCTTTTCGAATTTTAAAAAACAATAACAAATGAATGTTTACTTCTAAAAATAGAATTATTTTCATTTTCCATCTGTCATGGCTGCAAATTTGCTTTTAATTACTGTTCTTTTAATTGTCTCAATATGATAATAATGATATATAATATCTATAAAACTTTAATTATAAAAGCCTAACTAATGATAAAAAAAACTAAATTAGAATCCACTTGTTAAAAAAGAATAATGATGATGAAGAAATATTAAAAGTTAAAATTTTGGGTAGTTTAGTAATTTAATTTATATTGAAAAAAAAATCAACCTATAACTTCATCATAATTTATAAAGAATATAAGAAATAAAGAGAAAAGAGAAAGAAAGATATAGAGAAAGAGTAAAAGAAATAGAATTATAATGAAAAAACTAAATAATAATTTTTAATTAGTTTACAAGATAACACATTTCTTCTTCTTCTTCTCCTTTTCTTTAGTCTCCAATGCAGCTCTAGTTGCAGTTTCAAAAACCTCTCTAACACCTTGATTAAGTTTTGCAGAACATTCAAGATAAGTTAATGCTCTGATTTTTTCCGCAACTTCTTGACCTTCGGATGTTGACACTGGCTGTTCACCTAATTGAGATAGCTCTTCAATAGTTCTTGGATCATTTCTCAAATCAATTTTACAACCAACTAAAATAATAGGGACACCTTGGCAAAAATGTAAAACTTCTGAAATCCATTTTTCTTGGACATTGTCTAAAGTATCTGGAGAATCGACAGAAAAGCAAATTAAAATAACATTAGAGTCTGGGTATGATAGTGGTCTTAATCTATCATAATCTTCTTGACCAGCAGTATCCCATAATGCTAGTTCAACTCTTCTGCCATCAACTTCAACATCTGCAACATAGTTTTCAAAAACAGTTGGAACGTATAATTCAGGGAATGCACCTTTGGAAAAAACAATTAATAAACATGTTTTACCACATGCACCATCACCAACAATAACTAATTTCTTTCTAATTTCAGCTAAACCGGCCATTTTTGTAGTTAATAGTTATTTTAAATTAAATTTATATTTGTAGTAGGATTTGTAAGTGTATTAAAAAAAGAGAATATTCTGAATATAGTTAGTTAGTAAAACAAAAGTTATTCTTAGTTTGGGGAAAAATTTAAGACTTTTTAAAATCAGTTTGTTGTCAATTTTTTTTGGAGGCTTACAATGAACAAATTATAGATCAATGATAATCAAAAGGGTATAAAGTAATGATGAATGAATGAATAAATATTTTAACTCTTTATTTATTAGAAGGTAACTAAAGAATTAGACAAGTGGTCAAACAAGATATGAATATGATATAGAGAGTAAAGTAAGTCAACAGATAAAGAGATTGTGGATAATTTCTGTTTGATTTGTTTTCTTCTCATTTTTTCCTTTTCGCATGAGGAAAAAAAAAATGATATTTTTAATGAATGCTTTTTTCTCTCTTCGCGCAAGTTGAAAATTCGTTGCGTTTTCAACATTTGGTGTATTGCGTGTAAGGTAAATAAATGTAAATGATGTGAAAATGTTAAGAGAAGCAACAAGTATTGCCAGCGATAATTCATTATGAGATTAATGTAACAGTAGTTAATGTAGTCAAGGAATCGAATGTGTAGTTTGTAATTCAAGATCATCACGTAGATTAGCAAATACAAACTGTTTCGCAAATCAGTCTTATTCCAAATAGCATTCATTCAAATTGAAGCCTCCTTTTTGATGTAAATAAAATTGTTTGAATCAAAAGATAAACTGGCAAGAGTCCTGATAATAATAAAAAGTATTAAAAAAATAGCATAAAAAAAAACAATAACTTACCTTATATAGATTAATTTGATAAGAAAATTGTAATCAAAATTAAATATAGTATATAGGAAATAGAGTGCAGTAAATTATTGAACTTATTAAACAACTGGAGTTTCCTTGTTGAATTTAACTGTGGGTAGGTTTTAGAAAACAAAAGTTCAAGTGGAAATTATTTAGAGGTAATGAAAAGAAAACTTGAAGTATTGTGATGTTTGTTTATGGGCAACTCGAGGCTTCTAGAGGGGCAAAAAAAAAGAATCAAAAAATCCAGAATCGCTCTTTGTTAAGTTTTTTTTTTTCACTCACATTACTTATTTATTTATATTTATTTATTTTTTTTTTATTACACAAGTTAGATACCTACTTATCTGTCTACTTATCAGCCTGCTTATTATCTTGCTCTTTCATGAATTCTGCATAGTTAGAAGTAACGTGTATGCCACATTCGGTTTTCGCCTTACCCTTCCATCTACCACTTCTTTCATCTTCATCTTCTCCCACAGGTTCAGTAGAATGCCAGTCTCCAATCGACTTGTAACCTAAATCTAATAATTCATTATAAGGAACATGGTTTGCTTCAACGTACGACTTAACATCCTTGAAATCCCATGAAGCCAATGGATTAATTTTAATAACTTTCATGGTGTCATCGATTTCGACTATTGGCAGCTCTTTTCTATTTGCGCCTTGTGATCTTCTTCTACCGGTAAAAACGGCCATGATATTCAACTCATCGTACGCCCTTTTTAATGGTTCAACTTTAACCAAGTAGTCATATTTTAGTTCATCCTTAGACCAAAGTTCATCGCCGTATTTCTTGACAAACTCACTTTCATTTTCGCAATCTTTTGGTTTATACACATGTAGTTGAAACTTTTTGTAATTATTTTCAATTTTTTCAACCAAATCGGTAGTTTGTGGAAAATGATATAAAGTGTCAATGAAAACCAACTCGACTGGGAAAAATTCGTTCCCACTCTTGGTTTCATCACTAGCTGGCTGTAGTTTTGATAGCATATCCAGGATACATAATCCTGTTAAACCAAATGCTGTGGTTTGATATAAACCAGGGAAGGTTAAAATTGCCCATCTAAGAATTTCCTGTGGTTTCAAGTCTGTTAAAACTTCATTCCAATGATCTAGCAGCTTTGCATCGATTTCAAGTGACGATTTTTCTCCAGCAGCTGTCATACTATAAAAAGGGAATGAAATTATATTTAATATATAGAACTTTTATCAAACGGTGCTAGCAAACTGTGGCAAATATATCAGGAGAAAGCAAAACCAATATATTATTACATTTACTTCCTTTGATTAATAATGAAGAGTCTACGAATCAATGAAAAATATACAACTGTGGCCCAAATGTCGCAAACTCACGTGATTTATCAAGTTTTTTTTTTTTTTTTTTTTCTGTCGCAGATTCGATACAATAAAAATAATTTTTTCTTATTCTCAGACCTACAATCATGGGTCTATAATAACATAATCAGCAAAATAGAGATAAAGTAAGAAAATAATTAATGACAACAGAAGAGGCATATACTGATTTATCATCTCCTCTAGGATCGTTACAAGAGGAAATTTCAAATATAATTGAAACATTTATTCATTTAGGTGTTCAAGTTCATGATTTTCAAGGGACGGAAGAGGCCAAACAGGGGTTATCAAACAATATCAACAAAGTAATCTCGAAATTACAAACAATCAGCAATCGGCAAGACTTAAAAGATATCCAGATTCCTATGGATATTATAAGTTATATCGAAGATGGTAGAAATCCTGATGTTTATACTAGAGAATTTGTTGAGGTTGTGCGTAAAATAAATCAATACTTAAATGGTAAATCGTTGGCATTTGAAAAATTCAGAGACATCCTAGGCGATTCAATTAAACAAGAGTTTCCTGAATTATCAGGCGTAGTTGATGAAATTAAACTTAAAACAGACATTACTTCCTGAAGCAAGATTAATATCAATTGATTTATGACAAATGAGAAATGACTAATAATAGTTTATCTGTAAGCAAATTGCCATGAAAGATAAGTATTCAAGTGATCAGATAATTGAAACACGATGGCATGATATCACGATACCAAGATAGCACAATCAAAGCCTGCTATCAATAGGCTGCCAATATATATATGATATCGCTACAGCGTTTGGGCCAATAAGATAAGCCAGATGGTGCACAGAGGTTGTATTGGAAATGATTGTAAATATTATAAATTTAACACCATATTTAATATTTCCTATGTACAGCCTTAATTAAAATTCATTGGTTACCTACTTTTATTTATCTTTTTGATCGAAATAACATATTTCCATAAATTGGATTATGGATCCGTGACCCTCTATAACATAGATATTCCAAAGTCAATACCGGTAGAGCACCAAGTTGCCGGTTTGGGGCAGGGTTCGCTTGTCTGGCCTTGCATGTAACCCCCGGTTGACTATAAACAATATTTGGTTTCCAACCATAGTTAATACTGCCAGACATCCGCACCAGTGCGTTTAACAAACAGAAGCTGTTATATCTACGATATAACTAAAGTAAAGCTAAAATTGACAATAAAAAACTATCAGCAGTAAAATAGCTTAACCGTAACGGAACCATTTTAGAATTTTCACTGTTGTCTTTCTTTGTTATCCGGAAAGGTTAATTCCAAATGACAGATCAACTGATTAGGTAGGGTCCCCTAAAAAAGGACCAATTAAATGTTAGATCACTTGTTTTTTGTTCAATATCTATATAACTAGATGAGCCTGGAAATTGGTAGCCGATAACAATTAATCGACGCAGAATTTTTCGCACTGGTGTTTATCAACGCACAACTCAGCTACAGATAACTGCTTCGAGTAAATTAACCCGAACTTGGCTTATTTTTACTTGTTATGTTGAATTGTTGCTACTGATGATCGCTATTTAACTTGTAATCTCAATTGTGTTCAGCTGTGATTCATTATATTGGTCCATTATCTAAATTAAACTGAAATTATTAGATGTCATATCATTAGAATTGTGGACCCTTTTATTTAAGGATCTAGTTAGTATTTGCATCCGCTGGGTTGCATCCTGATGCCAACAAATGTTATAAAAACGTTCTGGTTTCCACCATTTTTAAGATTCTAAACTATTATCTTTTTCTTCAAAAAAATATTGTTAATCTATTATTAGTCTATTATTAGTCGTCATGGGTTATGCAAACTCAGGTTTAGGCTCAGCAGAGCTTATTATGAAAGCTCGTCGTGATTTATCCACATTGGCAGACGAGACTGCAACATTCTCTGCAGCAGATATGAGTTATGTTATGTTTTGTACAGTCGGTGTCATGATTTTAACACCAGCAATTGGTATGTTTTATGGTGGTACTTTGAAAAGAAAAAACATCATTCAGATTCTCTTCCAATCTTATATGGTTACGGCCGTTATAACGGTTCAGTGGTTTCTTTTTGGATATTCTCTTGCAGTTTCACCATCAAGTTCAAAAGTTATGGGCAATTTTGCATGGGGAGCTCTTCAAGGCTTAAGCGCAGGTCCATTTATTGAAGGTGGTACAATCCCATCAATTATTTACTTTACATTCTCTGCATTTTTCCCAATTGCAACTGTTCAAATTTTTGTTGGTGCAGTTAGTGAGCGTTCAAGAGTTTTACCTTCTATCGTTCTTGGCTTTGTTTGGTGTACAGTCGTCTATTGTCCACTTGCTTATAGTACTTGGTCTGGAAACGGTTTCTTATACAATTTAGGTGCTTTGGATTTTGCAGGTGGTGGACCTGTTCATATTGCATCGGGTGCAGCATCATTAGCTTACTCTTGGTTCATTGGCCCAAGAAAATATTGGAAAGATCCAAAAACCGGTGAAGACTATAGACCACAAAATCCTATCATTACTTTCATTGGAGTTTCCATCATTTGGTTTTCTTGGCTATGTTTTAATTCTGGTACTTTATTATCCGTTAGCGTTAGAACGGGTTATATCATGGCTAATACCCAAATTGCAGCTTCCGCTGCTTGTATTGCATTTGTCTTAGTCGATTATGCCTTCACTAGAAAATGGTCTTTGATTGCAGCTTGCGAAGGTGCAGTTGCAGGATTGGTTAACATTACTCCATCTTGTGGTTTTTATTCACCATATTGGGCATTTATTACATCCGTTTTTGTCGGTGTTTGTTGTAGATTGGCTTATAAGTTTAACGAGGCTGTCCATATAGATGATACGACTAGATCTTTCATTATTCATGGTTTTGGTGGTATTTTAGGTTCAATTTGCTTGGGTGTTTTTGCTTCTCCATATATTGCCGGCTTAGATGGTGTTACTGTCATCGATGGCGGCTGGATTTTTCACCATTGGAAACAAATGGGTTATCAATTTGCTGGTTGGATAACCTGTTTTGTTTGGTCTTTCGGCTGTACCTATATTATTTGTTTTATTATCGATAAAATTCCTGGGTTAAAAATGAAGGCAAATGATGAAATTGAACAAATGGGTCTTGATTTCTATGAAATGGCAGAAATTGATGGTAATTTAACTGATGGAATGTATCCCGAGTTTGGGGAAAGAAAAAATTCTGACTATGAATTTAAAAATCTTGAAGTCTTTGAAGGTGATCCTGTTGGTAGCTCTGGTAGCCATTTCCATGAATCAAAAGTTAATCATTCAGTTAAGGTTGAAGAAGTTTGAGTTTTGTCTCTGTCCTACTTAACTTTTATAGTTTTAGTTAAAGTTTCAATTTTGCCATCTTTTCTCCTTTTTCAATTTCTTTTCTACTGCCATCAAATTTCTTTAGTTCTTGTTTCAAATATATTCTACGTTTTCTTTTATATTATAATTGAGCTGCTTTCCTCATTAAGTTACTGATAGACTTATAAAAGCGGTAAACACCCGTACACATTTAAAATTTATACCTACCGCACACTCAACGCTGAAAATTGAAAATTTTTTTCCATATCGGATTTTTCAAATTTCAACCGCTGAGCGAGAAGTGAAAATTGGACAACGTAACTAACAAAAAGCAGTTTACATTGAAAATTTACAATTTGTTACTATCCTGCCTTGGAACCACGTTATTGACAATTGCACCGTTATAATGCTTTTTAGATCATTGTTTTCCGTTATTAAATCAAGTGGTGAACAACAACTTAGATCCTCTGTTAAGGTTTTAAATGTCATAAGATTTAATTCGAAATCTTCGAAGGAAGGAGAATTATCTGATAAACCAAAAACTAAAAATCAAGGTAAAAAGATCTTCTATGATGACTATGTTAGATCATTAAAAAAAGATGTTGATCAGGATGGTTATTATATTAAAGGAGAATTTTCAGAAGAAACTTTTAAACAATCGGCTTATGTTAAGCATGTTAATAAGATTAACAAAGAAAAGAATGAATTAGTTGAGAAAAAATTAAGAGCTTTAGCCGAATTAAATAATGTTACATATAAAGAATTAAAAAAACAATTCGATGAAAAAGTCCAATCTAAATTAAATTCAATAAAAGCTGAAACTAATGAAATTAATAAAGTTGTCAGCGATTTCACAACAGAATTAAGTTTGCCATTTGAAGGAAGCCACAATATTATTGAGGATCTTTTCGATTCCATTGCAAAATATGGCGAAAATTATAGAGATTCCCCAGCTTTCCAATATATTACTGAAATTGATCAAACATTTGCTAATGCATTTGGCAAAGTTCTTAGAAAAAAGGAACCAAGTCAAGATATTGTTAATGATTTTTCTGAACAACTTAAGCATGGTAAAATTTCCAAGATTACCGAAGATCAATATTTGAAGCTAAAAGAATTAATGAAAATTGAACCAAATTCAACTTCCTCCTCAACTCAGGCTGCTGAAACTGTGAAAGAAAAGAAACTTTCTGAAGAAATTGAATCTGAAGTTGACGGTCAAGTTGTTTTAGAATCAATATTTGCCAATTTGAATGCGTTCGAAAACATTGAAAAATCCCCATTATTGAAATTAATTAATGAAGTTGATCCAGCATTTGCAAATTTATTAAAAGGATACGAAACAATCGACCCGGAAAAAGAGACAGAATTGAAAAATCAATATGAAAAGATTTTGAATTATTGTTCAAACAAAGATTCCGCAATTTATAAAGCTTTTGGTGATGAAACTTCACCTGATTTTTCTAAAGTCAAGTCAATTCTTGAACAGCCAATGCCAATTGATTTGGTTGAAATTTATGAATGCTTTGAATTTTATCCAGATTACTTTACTAGTGATGCTTTTAAATCAATCACAGAGATCGATCCAAAATTTTCCGAATTATTGAAAGAATTAGAAACGATGCCAGAAGGTGAAGCATTAGATAAGAAGAATGATGAAATTGACGCTTATTTGAGTAATGAAAATTCTCCAATTTATGTTGCGATGAATAATGTTGACTCTGAACCTTTTAAGAAATTAAGAAAAGTTTTAGATATAGAATGGGAAAAAATTGAAAGTTCTCTCACTCCGGATAAATTGATTGAATATGTTGCCCAAAAGGGTTTAGACAGTGATGGTTTCAAATTGATTAAAAAAATTGATCCTGAATTTTCTGAAATTTTATCCACACTCTATTCTTCTGAAGATACCGAAAAGGCAATGGGAATTTATTCCAAACTTCAAGAATATTTTCAAGATGAATCCACGGCTATTAATGAAGCCTTAAGAGATTCTGAATCTTTGAATTATAAACTTTTATCAGAACAAATTATTCCAAAAGAGGAAAATGTTCTTGAAGAAATTGAAGAAGCCGAGGAAATTGAAAATATTGACTCAATTGTTACATCTGGAGTTACTTTAAAACAATCTGAATACCCGGAAGAAATTAAAAAATTTAAAGAAGAAGATCAATCTAAGTTATCAGAAGATGTCGTGAAAATGAACAAGATTTATGAAATGACCATGGAGGCCGTTGAAGAAATTCAATTAGAATTAGAAAATAATACTTTTATTCCACTTTCTAAGAAAGTTTCATCTAGCGTTCAACAGTTGCTTGGGTTCCAACCAACTACTGAACAAATCGAATCAGCCACTCCTCTAAAGGGGCAACCATTACCAAAACAAAGAGATGAAGTTTTAGAACTCTGTGTCAACCTTATAATGAGAGATGGTAAGAAAGAGGTTGCTAGAAGAAACTTAAACAGAGCTCTTTACTTGATTTTCTTGGAAACAAGAAAAAATCCGGTTGAATTATTGAAAGAAGCTTTAGATATGGCTGCACCTCTAGTTATCACTAAAACTGTCAAAACCGGGTTTGCTAAGAATTATACAGTTCCAATGCCATTGACAGAAAGACAAAGAAATAGAATGGCATTTTTATGGATATTAGATTCTTGTGATTCGAAGGCATCTAATGACTTTTCTGTCAGGTTGGCGGAAGAAATCTTACATGTTTTGAGTGGTAAGTCTAAGTTGATGGATAAGAGAATTTTGAATCACAAGATGGCTATCGCAAACAGATCTTACTTGAAGATCTAATCATAACTATACTAGATAGTTTTGTCGTTGTCGATTTCTCATGCGTTATACGTTGATAAACGAAGGTTGTATGTTTATATAGTTGTTTTAGTTTTCTTTGTACATATTTTATTGTAAGATACCATATCGTTATGGGATCTTAAGATTTTTCATTTCAAAATAAATTGAATTATCTACTTATTTATTTATCTTTTTATTTTTAGTTAATCATTCATAAGTATAACTTTTAAAAATTTGAAATCCAAAGATAAACAAGATATACCGAAAATAGTAGGGATTTAGTTTTAGTTCCTTTTAGCTGTAATTAGACTAAAGGAATTCGATAACATCGTGGCTCCTTAAGGTGGCTATATTAATAACAGAATTAATAATTAGGAAAATATCGGCGTAAAATTGATTAGTACATTTGTGGTAAAACTACAAGTAATTCCAGGTTTCAGTTAATTCAAAAGCGAAGATCATGGAAGACGTTTCGATTACACGTTTAACCATCAAGAAAGGATTTAAAAAACGGAACAATTTATTATTGTTAGGATAATAAATTTAAAAAGATATTTCAGTCTCTAGAATTAAGAAATCACACTACAAGAGTTACGTGACCAGCCCCGTTAACAGAAGATAATCAAAGTGATAACATATTGCCATTTAAGTTTTATTTTCTTCTTTTATATTTTCTTTTTAAATAGAACACAACACTATATACAATTTATATTTATGTTAATTTAAGCCTGCCATAATTTGACAACTAAATCACATAACCCATTTCCATCAGTTTCAATAACGTAAATACCATACAATGAAAAAGCGGTACCTAAATTCAACAGACCTAGGGCAATTTTATGCCAGATACCAAATTTTCTTAATGGAATATAATCAATAATACAACTTTGAAAACCATATCTGGAATGCAGCAATATTAAACTGCCTAGAGCTGCATCGATTAAAGGATAATCAACGCCAGCTATGAATGGAAAAACAACCAATGGAGTCATAGCCATAGTAATGATTCTTTCGTAAACCCAATGATATGAACCATGCTCAGGTTCAAAAGGTGGCGTAACATATGCATCATTCACCGTGCCAATAATATTACCAGGGGCATCTTGCTTTAGTTTGAATGATGGTAAGCTAGGCAGACGTGGTTTTAATGAAAAATTTCTTTGTTTATTCAGACTTGGTCTTATTAATGATGACACTGTTGAGTGTTTCATTTGAAACGATCTGAACACAGGATTAGATATTTTAAATGTAAACATTTTGCGTTCTTACTTTAAGAAGAAAATTGACATTAATGCTGGGTCTACTAATGTTGACAAAAAGTTCTCAACATGGAAATTTTTTTAAAGTGTGTTTCGGGCCTTTATCTGCCCTATGATTTTATGACAAAAGCTAATTCTGAACTTTTACCGGTTTAAATAATTGAAGAAATGATGAAATGCTTTTCATCATCATCTAAGTTTTTGTAACTCCGATCTAATTATTTATTAGACGAAAAGTCGGACATCTTCATAAACTATTCGAATCCTAGACTATTTTACTGATGTTTCTGTCAGTGAAGACAATATTTCTGGAAACATATTAGCGGATATAAATCCATATAGCTCAAGACGGGTTAAATTAAAGTATAAATAGAAAACAAAGATAGCTTTTAACATATTTCTAGGTTTTTTATGTTAATAAGTTATTGTTTAAATAACAATTCTATATATCAATTTATTCTTTACAGTGATAATATAAAATAAATTAGGCTAACTCCAAGATACTGGTCCAACTTCGTTTTCATCTGAAAAGGGATCATAGTCATCCTGAGCTTTTCTTAATGGTTTACTTGGCTCAACTGGCTTAATTTTTGGGCTTAATAGTACTGATTTTTTTGGTGGAATTGGTGGCGGTCTTTTTTTAGCAGCATTACTAGATAATGTGGAATTAGAAGAGTAATTTTCAGTTCTTCTTGAATTTATTAGTGGGGGATCCTCCCTGACATATCTATTATCATTATCAATCGATTGATTTAAACCGGAAATAGAGCTTTGAGCATCATCAGATTCATAATCTGCCAATGAATCGTAATCGTTATCATCCCGGTCATCGCCATCACCATTATTTTTAGATCTAAAGTCAGATGGAACACTTAATTCTTCATATTTTTTTAAACTTGCAACCAAATCATCATTACATTTTAATAATGGGCCTAGTAATTCTTCTTTCTGGACTAATTGTAAATATCTAAGAATTTTTCTTCTAATAGCACGACATTTATCAAAAGCTTCATTCGATTTAACAGAATGAATTGATAGTTCATTTTTATCTAGAGAATCCAAAATATTCTGTAAATTGGTGGATAAAATATTAGCTTGAGCAATGATCTGTAAAATTTTTGGAGTTTCTTTAGAATAATCAATTCTTGGAATTTTAAATTTTTTGTCCAGTTCTTTGTTAGTCTTAGGACGTGATGATGAAACGGATAATGAGCTAGAGTAATAAGGCAGGTCCAATTCAGATTCTGAATCTGAAACACGTCTTCTATTCAATGAAGAATCAGGATAATCATATTCTTCATCAAAAGTAGTTGACATATCAGCTTCATCATTCATAAAATCAGGAACATCTGAATTATATCTTCTACTTGCTGCCGACTTCTTTTGTCTTGCTCCACGTGAATACCTATTGTATAGTGCAACCAAGTTTTTCATGTGATCATCATCACCATATTCTGATGCCCAAGATGACATAATTGAAATTGCATATTTTTTAACTTTTGGTTGAACATCAACAACACCGCTACTGTTCTTACTGTTATCAGAAGCTAAGATATATTGCAATCTATCTAATAACTTATCATCATTGTATAGTCCACTTAATCTTGAATTACCATTTACAACCAATAGGTCTAAAGTTTTCAATGCATTGTATTGTTCCTTTGGTGAACCATATTTCAATTTTTTTCTAATTGCCCTAGCAGCTTCAACTGGCCCTGGCTCAGAATAATTTTTTTGTATTTTAATTGCTTCTAAAATGGCGGAAAGCTGGGACTCAATTAAAAAATCGTCATCATCTGGTTCCGCACGTTCTGCACAGTTATTGATAATCGAAGTAACTGCAGTATGAGGATGGTTGTCTAAAAATCCCATTTCCTATAAAATCAATCAAAAATATGGTAATAAACGTATAGTTATAGTAGATTGTTGCAGTGAAAAGGGTGGAGACACGTATAAGAAGGACATTATCTGCGATTGTCAAACAGATTTTGAGGGTGATAAGTACGTAGATTTGTGTGGCTGATACACTGATTAAAATCTGAAACTGATTCTCAATTTACAATTACAGTATAGCGATTGGCTTTATAGAAAATCATCGACATCGTTGCCTTGGCTTAATTTTTCACTGCTGAGCTCATACAGGAAGTGCTTACAGATGTGAAAACCCATGGTAATCAGATAAGTGGTTGGAAATCGAATTTACCACTTCCATGCACCAATATAATAATCATTCGAGCAGGGAATATGAATTTTCTGTACAGGCAATTAATAGAATCAAAATCGAACAATAAGGTAATCAGATTATAGGGAATATATAATAGAACACATTATTTTTATTCTTGATTGGAATAAAATTCCAGTAAAGTAGTGTTTGATCATAAGTTGATATCATAATCCTTGTAATCGTTATCGGTAAAATGTTCACCAGCCACCAATAATAATAAATGTCCCACGTGGCGCAGTTTTTTTAAAATTAAATGGTCGTGTAGACCACAAACATGAGAGTCAAAGTTGAAATTTTTTCGTCGAAAAATTTATTTCTCCTTTCTCTACGCTTTTTCTTGATTTATAGTCTGTACAACTAATCATCAAGTTAAACACAACAAATATACAGTCAGAATGGTATGTTTATTTCAGTAATTTTATTAATTAACTTTTAGTTATGGCTAAAGGATCTAAAGACAGTTTTTTGAGTATCTTGTTACCATTTACTTTCAAATATTCTTCAGTTTCAGTTTATTCTTCTATTATTTCTCCACAGATTTTTATATTCAGAAGAATGATTGGATTGGGATTTCCTTGAAAGGATGCGGACATGTATATTTCGATATAACTACTTTAGTTTCCTTATGATTCATTTTGTTTTGATTCATATATTACGAAAAGTCTTTTACTTTCGTTATATACTTGTCTTTCTTCTTTCTTTGAGATACTACTCCATCATTTTTTTTCACTATGTTAAAATTTGGATGGAATATTAGGCTGGGTTTTTTAGAAACCAGTAGAGGATTAAATTTATAGAAGATTTTTTTAAGTGATTAGGTTAACTTTTACTCGATGACCCTTTTTATTAAGGAATATCCAAATTTCTTTATTTCCCGTAAGAAATAATTAAATTCAGTTTTTATTTGGATATTTTAGAGTGAAGTTATACTAACATTAATCTTCTCCTCAATGACACAGCCAGCAAAGAAAGTCGCAGCAGCTCCTTTAGCCACCAAGAAGTCAAAGTCCGTTACTTCGAAGAATCCATTATTGGAATCTACTCCAAAAAGTTTTGGCTTAGGTCAAGCCGTTCAACCAAAGAGAAATCTATCTAGATTTGTGAGGTGGCCTGAATATGTCAGACTTCAAAGACAAAAGAAGATCTTGTCTTTAAGATTAAAGGTTCCTCCAGCTATTTCTCAATTCTCCAATACTTTGGATAAGAATACTGCAGCAGAAACTTTTAAATTGTTGAACAAATACAGACCAGAAACTACTGCCGAAAAGAAAGAGAGATTAACTAAAGAAGCAGCTGCTATAGCTGAAGGTAAGAAGAAGGAAGACGTTTCCGAGAAACCTTATGTTATCAAATATGGTTTAAACCATGTTGTCTCTTTAATTGAAAACAAAAAGGCTACACTGGTTTTGATTGCTAATGATGTCGATCCAATTGAATTAGTCGTTTTCTTACCAGCTTTATGTAAAAAAATGGGTATTCCATATGCTATCGTTAAAGGTAAAGCTAGATTGGGTACCTTAGTTCACAAGAAGACTTCCTCTGTTGCCGCTCTAGTGGATGTCAAGCCTGAAGATGAACCAACTTTGGCTAAATTAATTTCTACAATCAATGCCAATTTTGTTGATAAATACGAAGATAGTAGAAGACACTGGGGTGGTGGTATTATGGGTGCCAAAGCTCAAGCTCAGATTGCTAAGAAAGCTAAGGCTGCAACTAAAGCCATTTCTGCTGCTAAATAAGTGGATTTACAGTTACATTCCATTTACTGTTTTAATTTTTGTAATTTTGTTTTTAAATAGCAAGTTTATAATTTGCGTTGTTTGTGTAATTAATAAAAATTATTTTGGTTCAAATTTACCTTTACGTTAATAGTGTTTATTTCCTCTTCATCAACTTGCTGAAGTACAATTCATGTTTGAAAATTGGCTTTAACCATTTTGGTACTACTCAAAACGCGGAAAAAACAAGTGACTGCTAAAACACACCTCGCACCGGTAACAATCAATATTTTGTTATACGTGAGGGAGAAACGTTCAGCATTCGCGGATTGTAGGAAAATCCAGTTTCACTTTCCACGTCTCACAAAAATTTTAATTGGATTTTTCATCTTCCTCTAAACTTTTAAAAGCTTCGTTTAAAGTAGCAAGAACTATAATTATTCAAGTATGTCTGTTCATGGATTAAATTTGGGAGGATAAATTTATATTGCTGTGGTTGTATCGTCAATGAAGATGTTTTATTCAAGTGGAAAGTTATCTAAAGATTTCACAAATTAAAGATTTACAATATTTAACGTTTAAATCAGATTGACGGTAGTATTTTGAGCCAATACATAATATATGTCAAGATATATATTATTTATTGCGAACAGTGCTATTTCAAATATGAAGTATAGTGTTGGAAATAAACTTTTTTTGTTATGACTATCTTACAAGTGTACAATGACTCAATATGAACAGAATTGTTTTCATTAATGTGATCTCTTACACCACATGTTTTTAATAATTTCTCCTATTAACCTACCATTATTTTTTTAATAAATACTAACATTGTCAATTTTTGACGTTTTATTATAGAGATGTCTAAGTCCAAGAACCATACAGCTCATAACCAAACCAAAAAGGCTCACAAAAACGGTATTAAGAAGCCAAAGACTCACAGATACCCATCATCAAAGGGTGTTGACTCTAAGTTCAAAAGAAACCACAGATATGCTTTGCACGGTACTGCTAAGGCTTTAGCTGCTAAGAAAGCTGAAGGAAAATAAATAGGTCATTCTTAATTATTTGATTTTATAGTTTTGATAGTGTATTTAATGGGCTAATATAAACCTTAGTGTTATCTCTAATTTAAATGTATCTTATTGTAGTCGATTAGGTAAAAAAAAAGTTTTATTTTAGTTGACATGAAATCTTGGTAGATTTGAGACATTAATATACCACACCAAAAATGTCGTAAATCGTGCCCCTTTCTGGATCTTTGTGATTTGATTAATTGTTGTCCAAATTTGTTTTGAATTGCCCCTTTATGCCATCAGTTGCCTATTTCTAGGATTTGTATCTTTTTTATTCATTAAATTCAGTTTTGATTTATAACAAGTGTATCAATCTTTCAGTAAAACAGCTAGATTTTATATATCATGAATTCGAATCAAGTTCAACTAAAGGAAATCGAAACCAACAAGTTAAAGGATGCATTGATGTCTAGAGAAGAATTACGCTCTAATAAAATTGACTCTTGCTCAGGTGATGATATTGTTGAAAAGGTCACTGAAGAATTGAAGCGATTGGTAAATATTACCTTACTGTCTTTAACATTTTAATACTTTATTTTTTATCTTAGAGTTACTAACTATTAAATCTGTAGATTACTGGTGATCCCGACGAAAATATATCTGAATTAGATAAAATTGAAAATAATGGAACGCAAAATGCGAGATCTAAAATTAAAGACAAAGGTGAAGGTGAAGTTGAAATTGAAGTTGAAGTTTTTGTTGATGCTTCTACAGTTTTACTTGATTCTAAACATGAAGTTAGTGCAGAAAGTAAAGGTGAACCTAAGGAGACATCAATTGAAATTGGTGAACCCAAAGAAAGGGATACCTTGAAAGTTTTGGATAAAAAGAAAGCAAAAAATTTTAGGAAAAAAAGTTCCTTTAAGAAGAAAAGAAATACTTTAGATAAAAAACCAAAAAAAGGGAAGGAAAATGAAGGGGAAGGTAATGAACATCTTACTCCAGAACCAAAGGAACAATCTGAAGCTACAGAGGGTGAATTAAAAATTTGTAAAGTTAGAAACAACCCCGTGTCTAAGCCTTATTTCAATAAGCAAAACGTCTATAGAAATTATTATCCATTGAATAGTAAAGACAGAAAGACTAGTTATGGTATTTATTTTGACGATACCCCTCAAATGATGGTGAGGGACTTCAGTGATGGATTTGCTTCTCGACCAAGATATAATAATTTTAAGCATGCTCAGTATAATAGCTACAGACCAAATTATCAGCATAATAATTTTGCTAATCATGGTGCTCCAGTGACTATTCATCCTAATCGAATCCACAGTAACCCTAACCAGCCATTTAGACCTGTTAGAAGAAGAAATGCTAGTCAATACAATCAATGGAGTTATTATACACCTTTAGATAATAGAGATCAATTTTATGGTCATAACCCTTTTCAAAAAAATAATAAAAAGAAGACTAAGGATTCCAAATCCCAAGATGATAAGGAAAACTTTGAATCGTTTAATAAAAAGGGAAATATTCCAAAATGTCATAGAAAACGTTCATTTAATCAAGAAGCATCTTCTAAAAATGTTGCTGAGACTCCTGCTGCTGAAGAAAGTAATCTCAAAAATGAACCTGTTGTCAAAGTTGAGCAAGAGCAGAAATCAGAAGATAAAGAGCCTGAATCTGAGGTTGATCTTGCTACTGTGTCGCATCCAGATTTTGAAACCACATGTTAAGTCAAGATTGGATGACAAAAATTGCTTATATATTAGAAAACTTATTTGTTGTTATACCGCTGTATGGCTAAATTTGTGATATTTTTTTTCCAGTTTGTCATTTATTTTGTAGTATTTCTGCTTTCATATTTTATTTTTATAAAATTAATTAACTAAAAAATATATTGAATATATTTAAACATTATTAGAATTTAATATAGATATTTTAGAAGTACCCTAATTAAACATAGAAGATTTCATTTTAGCGGAAGATATAAGAAAAGAAGAGAAAAAAAAAATAAAAACAATACAGGTTAATTAATCTAATCATCGTTCTTATCCTTAGAACCTCTCAACAAACCAGTTCTTCTAGCAGCAATCAAACCAGCCTTTTGACCAGCAACTGCACCTCTAGACATAGTAGAAGCCTTACCAATATGTTGATGGTTACCACCACCGTGAGGGTGATCAACTGGATTCATAGCAACACCTCTAGTCTTTGGCCAAGAGTTTCTCTTAACCTTGTATTTGTGGAAAGCTCTACCAGCCTTTAATAATGGTTTATCAATTCTACCACCACCAGCAACAACACCAATAACACCTCTGGCATCAGAAGAGATGATCTTCTTAGCACCAGATGGTAATTTAACTCTAGTTTTGTTTTCATCTGGGTTGTGACCAACAATAATAACATAGTTACCGGAAGTTCTACCTAATGCACCTCTGTCACCAACTTTTTCTTCAACATTGGAAACAATGGTACCTTCTGGTAAAGAGCCTAAGGGTAAAACATTACCGATGTTTAAAGAAGCAGACTTACCACAGTAGATAAATTGACCGGTGTAAACACCTTCATTGGCAATAAAAACTTCTTCTCTTAATTTGTACTTGTATGGGTCTCTGAAAGCAACCTTAGCTAATGGAGCACCTCTACCTGGATCATGAATGATTTGCTTGACGACACCTCTAATGTAACCATGTCTTTCAGCATAATCTAAGGTTCTTAACTTAGCCGCACCTTTTCTTAATCTGGTGTGAGAGGTGAAAATGGATCCAGCACCCTTTCTTTGGTTTCTAATAACTCTACCTATATTAAAAATACAAATAAATTGTTAGTATATATTGATCGAATATCGAAGTTATGTCAATTTTTATTATGATTTTAGTTACATATAGCATTCAAAATAAGATACAAAGTGATATGAACACAATATATGATAATAAGATGCAAGGACTAATTCAGAGCTGCAATGTGCAATATAGTTGAATTTTCAAATGACAATTTTAGTCTAATTTGATATTAAATTGATAAGCGTATAAGAAAAGATATATGCAAAACATACAACATTAATTACGTTGATCTGTTTTTAAGTCACTGTGATATTTCAAACTACGTGCTTGGGTAAAATTTCAAGAAAATACCAGATTATCATCTCATTGAAAATTGACTATTGAATATTAGCGTGTTTCGTTCGTTTTAAATTCTTTGTAGCTTTATTCATAATAATTTAACATAATGGAATAACATGGACTTACCCATTATTGAAGTTTGTTGATAGGAACTGTAACTATTTTGTTAGAGCAATTAGAAGTTGAAAATTATTGAAAAATGGTTTTTCGGTTAGCGTGAAAATTTTTTGGGTTCGAGAGTTTGGATAGATTATGTCGTGAGAAATTCAAAAACGTTTCCCTGTTTTTACCACGTGATAAAAAAAGGGTTAGAACCCTAAAAAAATTTAAGGTCTGGTGTAGAGGTGCACATATGCACTTGCATTTCATTCTACTGAGGATTTGTCGAAGTTGACTTTAAACATGTAATTCTTTTATTGTACATCAGATGAAGAGTAATAAATAAAAAGATTAAGTCTAATAAAAGCGATTAATTTTAAGCACAGTTTTTTAAGGTATGGATACTCCCAAACCCTAGAAATGCTAGCAAACTTTAGTTGAAACTTGATTTACAAATAACTACTGGATGATATGAAAAAGTTGAATTCATGTAAATTCCTCAGGCTTATAAGATCCTTATCATTGCCCATATCAGTTTTGTAAAGAACACCGAATAACCTAAGTAATGGCTAAACTATAAATATTCTTATATGTCTGTTGATAAACACTAGAAAGGGAAAAAGGTCTAAAAATCCTCGGAATTTTTTTCAGGGGCGGCACTTTCCTTATCACTAACCTTTACCTGAGTAGCATAAAGGTGAAGCAGTTCCTATAATTTTTGGACTAACAAAGAATGTAGGATTTGTTTGAAAACGCATAGCTCAACTATGAAACTTATTGAATTATATTCATTATTTGCTACATTAGCTACATCATCTACAACATTCGCATCACCACTAAACCCTTGGGATTCATCGCAATTTCAATTCTCAGATAAGAATTTATTTTCCAATAAGCTTGAACCTACTCTGGAAGATCTTTGGTCCCAAGAATGGCCTTTTCAAGGTATTTCAACCTTTGCTCATTTGAACCATACCCGCTGTTTGCTTTCACCAGAAACTAATTATGATATTGGTATTGTTGGTCTCCCCTTTGATACTGCAACAACTTATAGAACGGGAGCTCGTTTTGGACCACGTTCAATTCGTGATGCATCACAGAGACAAACCTCATTACGTGGTTTTAATACCCGTGCAGGTATCAACCCATACCAGAATTGGGCAACTTTTATGGATTGCGGTGATATTCCAATTACACCAATGGATAATTCTGTTGCATTGAAGCAGATGACTAAAGGTTTTGAGGAACTTTTATTACGTCGTAACTCAAGCATTGATTCTAGTCATCCACCTCGTTACATTGCATTAGGTGGTGATCATTCAATTACATTACCACATTTAAGATCTTTGAAGAAATTATATGGTAAGATCGCTGTGATTCATTTTGATGCTCACTTAGATACTTGGTCACCAGCGGGCTATCCGAGCTATTGGTCCAGTAATCAAACTGACTTTACCCATGGTTCTATGTTGTGGATGGCTAATAATGAAGATTTAATAACTGATGACTCTAATGTTCATATTGGTATTAGAACCAGAATTTCAGGAACCGACTGGGAAGATTTTGATGATGATTCTAGGCAAGGTTGGATTAGATATAGTGCTGATGATGTTTGGTTAGATGGTAGGGCAGGGTTAGACAGAATGATCGACGAAATTAAAGAAAGAATCGGTGATTGTCCAACATTTATTAGTTTAGATGTTGATTGCATGGATCCCGGCTTTACACCTGGTACTGGTACAATTGAACCTGGAGGAATGTTACCAAGGGAAGTTATTTATTTATTAAGACATTTAAATTTAAATTTAGTTGGTGCTGATGTTGTTGAAGTGGCACCAAGTTTTGATCATGCTGAAATTACTAGTACTAATGCCGCCCAGGTTGTTTTTGAATTAGTCACTACCATGGTTCAAAAAGGCAAACCATTACCATTGATTGATGCCGCTAAAAATTAAGATTCCTATAAAAATAAATTATTAATAAAATCAGTTAAATTTTGTAAAAGAGAAAAATAGTTATATATCCATATAATATTATGTAATAAGCTAAAACCACACAAAATTAATTAATTATCGGCCAAAAGAAAAGAAGCAAAATACTTAACAGATGAATAAATTTCCCCACCAACAGGCACAATATATTTCGAAGGTAGCAAGAAACCATGATTACCAGAATCTCTCAATTTCAAAACAAATGCCCAATAAGCTTTATTATGATACATATAATCTAAAGCGGAACCAGCACCCATACTTGGTAACAAATCGGCTCCTTTATCTTGACAAGCAGAAATAACATCATAGGCCTTTCCAGAATTTAATCTAATCGCTTGTCGCAAACCGTAAGCCAACTCTAATAAATTTTCTTCATCCCTTGGTAAAATATCACAGGTATAGGCGTAAGGATATAAAACTTCTTCAGCATAAGAATGTAAATCAATATAAGCATAAATTGGATGTGAATGTTTTGTCTGGTTCAAATATTTATCCCAGTTATAACTTTCTAAAGATTCAAAAGCACCTTCACCTGAATAATCTTCACTACAAGGAGATTCATAACTTTTAGTAAAATGAAAATCAAAGGAATGATCAATATCAATACCAAAGCATCTTGGATGGTAAGTTTCTTGTCTATTTTTACGCCATAATCTTTCACTATTCCAGGTATAAGCATAACCGTCAGGATTCATAACAGGTAAGAAAAAGAAATCTAGGTTTTTTAAATATTTGACAACACGTGGATCACCAGCTTCATAATCAGAAAGCAGGCTGTATAAAATGTAACAAGAGGTTGAAACACTAACCCATTCACGTGCATGAATACCACCTGTTATAACAACAGTTTTGATACTATCAGATTTTGAATTATTATGAACAGAAAGACGCAAAGCCTTCATATCACGACCCTCATAAGTTTGACCAATCCATTCCACTGTTAATATATCTGGATAAGAGCTAACTAATAGATCAAACCATGCATATATTGTATCCAAATCACGATAGTATTTGAAAAATAATTCTGTATTTGTGGATAGATCTTGAACATTAAAATCATCAATTGAAAATTCTGGGTCTGATTGCGGCAAAGTTTCAAAAATAGTTTGCGGTAAATCAATTATCATTATTGAACTTTCAAAATCCCCATCTTTTGGATAAGATTTAGTGAGAATTGATAATAAGTCAATACCCTGGTTTTTATCAACTTGGATATCAATAAATTTATGACGAATTGATTTTTCCCAAATTTTTAAATTCATCTGGTGTGCAGTTAATAAAGCCATTTGAAAAAAATCAGAATCATTCTTCCATTTGCTTAAACGAATAACATAGTTGCCAATATACTGCTCCAAATGCAAATCATCATTAGAACTGTGTTGGGTATAATGTTTAATATTGTTATCATTCAAATACATAATGTTTGTATCAGCGTTATGCAGTTCAATTTCTGAAATAAACTCTGTAACTTTATTGTTATAGTTCCACGATTTTAACTCTGTCACCTGAGGGAAATTAAAACCAACAAATTTCTGTTTCAAAGCACCTATATCGTCCACTATACTAGCCAAGGAGTATGCATGTGTATAGCACACCAGAAATGTTGTAAATAGTCCTATAATGATATCGAGCTTCATATTTCTTAGTATAATAGACTGTATAATAACCTTTAATTGACAATACGATGTTTAACAATTTAGAGGCAACCGTCCGCACCAAATGATAATGGCCCCGGTTGATCAGAAATTTTCTGTAATTTTTTTTTGTTCGCTGTAGTTGTCTGATTAACAAATGGGATTTTCAACCGCATACGTTAGCAGAATAATAATATAATAAAGAATACTTTATTTATTTACTTAATTATTTATATCTATCTATATATCAAGTAAATAAACATTCTAAAATAAATCTATTCATTTTTGGGAAATTTCTTTTCAGTTTCTTCCATTTCCGGAAGAAATTCTGGATGTAATATTTTACCAAGACAAAAAGCTCCGAAGGCAACAGTGCTAATTATTATAAATATTATGATTCTCGGACCTGTTTCAACGTTCAAGAACGGATAGGGATAACTAGCTTCACCTTGTAATAAATATTCTAGCCAAAACCAGTATGCAACTGCAAAAACTCCAATAATTAAATATCCTTGTAAGTATGAAATTGACCATCTATCCATAAAACAAAAATAATCGATTGCAACAAAAATTACAGGTAATGCATGAATTCTAAGATCTAAATCAAATGCGAAGTGGTCATCTTCAGACATAATCAACTCTGGAATAGTTAATTTCAAACCCCAGTAAACCGAAGAAACAACGAAATTTAGTGACAAACATATTGCCGACAGGTATTCTCTAACATGCCTCATCTTTGGTGGTATATACCCATATGCATGATACAGTTGAAGAAATGTGAAATAAACCGTAGAGAAAATTAATGCTAGATTGGTCAAAAACTGATAATGACCACCTTTTAATAGATAATCAGGAAGTACTAAGTTGCTTAAATCATGGAATGATTTAAATGCAATAGGGACAAAAATAAATGCCAGAAAATATGAGTACTGATTGCCTGGGTTCCTGTTAAAAAACTTTGAATTCATTTTAGATAACTATAACCAGCAGAAAGACTGTGTCAAGAATCTTGCTAGTTACCAAAAAAGAAAGGGTATACCAGGGTAGAGAAAAAAATATATCACAATCCGAGCCTCAATGTCATGTTATCATATTACATAAAGGGGACGAGGGGGGGACAATCTTCGTATTACGAGAACTGCATAGAATGGATCAATAGAACACCGTTAGAAATAATCAAGTCTTGATTAAGAAACGTGCTATGAAAATTGTATTAAGTTGGATTCAACTTCTATATATTTCTATATGCATCATAAACTGAAGAGCCAACCTATCCCGCCAATGTATCCCAAATAGGACAAAATGCCGACAGTTTTATTCAAAAGATTTCAAACAAATTTCGAAGTTTCAAAACGTCAAACATTTCTTTTCCCTCGGTCGAGACGCCAAGATGACTTTTCTTTTTCCTATTTAATCGTTCAATCATTGCACTTACTCGCTAAAAGAAACGATGAACGTTTCAGAATATGACAAATCGTTATCTTTGCTGACAGATGCATATCCCAGATAAAATAATCGGACCGATCCATTATTAATATATTCTAAAATAGGTCGTGGAGGTTTGAAAAAATCTCTGTAAACAGCAGAAGGATAGAAAAAGAAAAAAGAGATCCGTGGCGCATAGACTTATCATACGGAATTCCAGTCAACCTTTACCCCCACAATGTTGAACGGATTTACTTGTATTCATGAGTATAAAAAGATATAAGTTTCCAGGAAATAATCTTTCTTCAAGCTAGCAGGATAAGTTAACTATTAATTATTTAAATTTGGCATTAATAAGCGTCTACTATAGATCTTCTTCTAAAATAAAAAATTAAAATGTCCGTTCAAATCCCTACCTTCAAGTTAACCAATGAATTAACCATCGTCACCGGTGCATGTGGTGGTTTATCAGATTCTCTTATCAAAGGTATGTTGGCCTATGAAGCACCTTTAGCATTATTAGATAGAAACCTAGAATCCATTAAAAAGACAAAGGAAGATATGATCAAATTTTGTATAGAAGAATTAAAGGTTAAAGAGGAAGCCGTTCCAAGAATGGAATGTTATGCCTGTGATATTGCAGATTCCCAACACGTTGAAGAAGTGTGTGAACAAATCTACAAAGATTTTGGTACTTATCCATTACATTTAGTTAATACTGCTGGTTACTGTGAAAACTATCCCGCCGAAGAATATCCTTCTGCAAACGCCGAAAACCTAGTTAAAGTTAATCTTTTAGGTTCATTATACATTGCTCAGTCTTTTGCAAAACCTTTAATTAAAAATGGTATCAAAGGCGGTTCTGCTGTCATGATCGGTTCAATGTCCGGTGTTATTGTTAATGACCCACAACCTCAAATCTGTTACAATATGTCCAAAGCTGGTGTTATCCACATGGTTAAATCTTTGGGTGCTGAATGGGCCAAGTATAATATCAGAGTCAATACCCTGTCTCCAGGCTATATTGCAACTCCATTAACCAAGAATGTTATTAATGGTAATGAAGAATTATACAACAGATGGATGTCCATGGTTCCAATGCACAGAATGTCAGACCCATCTGAATTTACTGGTACTGTTCTGTACCTTTTATCAAATTCAGCCTCTTCTTATACCACAGGTGAAAATATTGTTGTTGATGGTGGTTACGCTTGTTGGTAATTTATTTTGAAGTTAAACTTTTCTTTAATATCCTGCTTTTCTTAGATAATGAATATTTTTTTATAAATTTAGAGTAACCGAATCATAGTGTTCTGCATTTTTTATTTCTGTTTAATAATTAATTATACTGTACTATTGCTAATATGACGAATCTCTAACATCGTGGAATAATCGCGTTAAAAATTTCGATTTCTGCCATATCCATATCAAAATAATTTACTGCTCTTTCTGTTTTTCTAAGAACTATAGAGCAATGACACAACAAGAAGAAGGAATATCGTTAGCAGAACTTACTGATATTTTAAATGCTCCACATAAATTTAAGAATCCTAATAGAGTGGTGAAAAATCGTCGTTACAAAGCTGGTAGAATTTTACTCAACGAGGAGATCAGACGTATCCAACAGGTTCAAGAAGAGGAAAAATTGGCAAACCCTGACTTACCAGCAAAGGATAAAGTTACCTATTTTACATTAGCTGCTCCTCCTTCGTTAAGACCAATTAGAACATATTGTGATATCACTGGTTTGCCAACCCAATACAAAAGTCCACATAATCAAATCAGATATTTTGATAAAGAATGTTACGACGTCGTTAAATCAATGCCACCAGGAGTTGATCAACAGTATTTATCATTAAGAGGTGCTAATATTATCTTAAAATAGAAGTTTTTTGCTATATTTTCTACCGTGATAATTATTTTAATTCACAATATTCTTTTTGTGTAAACCTTTAATCCCTTTACTTCACATAGATACCACATATATATATATATATATATCTAAATCTCATTTTATAAAACGTGCTTTCCTTGATTATCATTCTATATGATTCTTTGAATTCCAATTTTCCACTAGTGATTTGATTTTATCATCAAACCTATCGTTTTTGATTTCATCTTCACTTTTTTCCGAACTTAAAAAGGGGTTACATGTTAATTTTAGATACTCTTTTCTCACAGCATCAAATAATTTCTTTAATTCGTTCAATTCTAAATCATCATTCTCATCCGTAAAATCTTCTTTTCCTCTAATGCATCCGATTACAATCTTTAAACCAATGTTAGTCTCCCCTCCATACACTTGGATACCCTCCTGAACAAAAAAAAGTGATGGGGATGCATTTGAAGTAGGTCTAAATGGAGATTCAAATATATCCAAAGACATGTGTGACAGAAAATTATATTTTAGTAATTCATTCATACAGTTTGTATCATCCGTGGTTGAGTCCACTGATGGGAATGGTTGTGTATATAATGGCCGATTCTAATGCTATGTTAGTACCAATTTTCAGTTAATCTAAATACAAAAAGGAAACTTACATCACGAGATATGAGTGATACAAATACAACTTTCATTGGATATCTCTATAGTCTTTATCTAGTAATCTTGCTTAACAAGGAAGTGAAATCAATCAAGAAATCCAGGAAAGGTGCGCGTATGGATTTTCTCACTTTTAAATTTTTCTGGAATAATAATTATCATAGTGACCAGCTTAAGAAGTTTTCCTTGAAACATTTGAAAGCTTATCGACTTATAGATTTAAAAATCAGAAATAATGCTGATAAACCAAGTAAAACGTGTACTGAAAATTAATTTAGCTTATTTCTTAGATAAACTTATAATTTAAATCATTTGAAATTCTACGGTTTATAGAGGATGATGACTTACAACCACAGAAACATTATTTTGCAGAAACAACATAATTTTTTCTTCAAAATCTTGTTAATGTATTATAAAAAAATGGTCTATTAAGAGTTATGAGTGTTGGATATAATTTGCAAACAGAAACAATGTAATTACTTCTGAATCAAACTATAGTTCTTCTGAACAACAATAAGTTGTAGTTAACTACTATATTAATAACGTTGGGATATAAATGTGAAAAATGGTATTAAAATCCAGATTTGTGACTACCTAACTCTTAAGATATCCCCAACTTTTAGAAAACTTCCATCCTCCACATATTCAACATTCAAATTAATACCGAAATAAACTTTACCATCAAATTTTCGGGTTTTAGACAAGTTCATAAAAAAATCTGTATCCCTCGTACCGTTGTTGGATATTGTGATCATTTGACATCTATCACAATTACTTAACTTAATTAACTTCATCTTCGAATTACTCACCTCAGTCCAATGATCTTCATCAAACGATTGTGGGTAACTAATCACAATATTAGCTCTAAATCTTGAAATATCTCCTTCATCATTTTTGGGAAAAACCTTTTTAAAACTCTGTTTATTTACTAACAAATATGCAGACTTACTTTGGTTTTGCTCATGTTTTATGGATTTCCCCAAAGTACAGGGAATACCAAGATGTTCAGTAAAGAAAGTTCTAATTTTTTGATCCATTATTACAGAAAATTCACCCATAATCTTATCACCTTTTATATCCATGCTTATCAATATAGAATCACCAGAATTATTATCTACTATTCTTAAATTTTCTGATTCAAGTTTTGGATACAAGAAAATCATCATTGGAAATCTCTTTAGAGTTAAGGTTTTGCCAGATATCAAATCTATAACGACAAATTGTCTATCATATTTCAGCCCATTTTCACCTACGTTTGAAGTTTCAACATTAATACCAGGGAGACTTTTCACAGGATAAATTGTTAATTTCTCTATTCTGCATTCAGAAATGTATGATGCACCTCTATTTTTTATGAACCCGTTGCCTTCATTAACTAAAAATTCTTTAACGATACTAACAAAATACTCCACTTCCTTAATGGTATTCATTGCACCAAAACTAACTCTTACAACACCAGTTGGTTTCCCATTTAGGAGATCCATTTGATCGCCACACCTGTGTCCCAATTTGTACATTTGCTTAATGTCCTTATCATCTAATCCTGTCCATTCTTGAACACCTCCGATATTACACAAAGTACCGCATCTGATAAAAATATTCTTCATCCCCGTGTAGGTTTGAAACCCATAATATCCAACATAACCACCATTCTCATCCAACAAACTTAACGCTATGATTGGGCCATAATCTTTATCATTATGATTTGCTTTTTCATGTAACAAGACCATTTCCTTACCATTATCATATTTCAATTTACGTAACATTTCCACACACTTATTTCTTAACATCATAGTATGTTGTCTAATATTTTGCCAATTTCCAAATAACTTCATATGAGTATCCAAAGCACAGGATAATTGTAAAATGGAATGAACAGGAAGAGTTCCATCTTCCAATATTTCCCATAGTGCACCTTTTTTCTTTTTAACAAATTCAGAACCGGAAATTAAAGCATCAACTGTTCCTCCACCAAAATAAGATTTGGAGCTTAGTAGTTTTTTCACTAATGGATTACTGTGTCTATATATTATAGCCCCTAAATCTGGCAATCCAAAAATTTTATGAAAAGATAAAACCATGAGATCGACAGGATTTTCAACAAGATCTGGAGGAGAACTAGTACAAATTGAAGCTGCATCAAGAAGGGTTAATAAATTGGAATTACCAGTATTGGAATTTGCCACAGATAAATAATCGTTTGTTGGAGGTCTTAACCCATTGAAGTTTGATTGAGCTGGCCATGATATTATGGTTAATGGGGTAACCTTGTTAAAATTTGATAACTCATCAGTTAACGTTTCTGCAGAGGAAAATGTGGAATGATACTTAGCCACAGATCGCACTCCAATCAATGAAGTGTGCGAATTGTTATGATAGATGTATCTGAATTCATCAGTAAATGCTTGAGCTGATAGTGAAACGAGATGCAATGCATGTGTTGCATTAAGCGTGAAAGCAACAGAATAATTTGCCGGGTCAGCTCTGAATAATTCCAAAACACGGGTTCGTGTTTGAGTCAAAAGGGTATCTGTTTCAGTTGGTTGAGAATGTGGATTTGTCAAAATGTGTGTTGTTAAATATTTTGTGGTCTCATCTAGTAGAAGTTTTGAATAAATGGTTAGTCCAGCATGATCTAGGTAAGTAGTTGATTCCAGATGCGGATAGTATTTTGCTCTAATTTCTTCTAGTTGATCTGGATAGTAGTTCATTTTATATCAGTCCAGAAGAAAGGACTAACATTGGGGAATATAAGTTTCATTGATTTTTAAGGTCATCGCATGAATAGAACAAACCATGATGAGTTCACTTTCATTGCCAGAAAAAAAATTCGGCATGCCGAGTACCTAAAAGGAAATTTTCTTATCTACAGTAAACTAATTTATCAAATTCAATTTCCCTATAATAGTAACACACTAAATATAGATATGTGTATTTATACAATTATCTAGTTGTCTGAATTTAAAATAATATTTCTTATTCTTACAATTTTTGTAGCAAATAATATTTTACGCAATCAACAAATGTGTTAATATCTTCAAAGGTTGTCATCGCACCAAAGCTGATCCTGATAACACCTCTAGAAACATCGTCAATAATATCCATTTCATCACCACAGGTATGACCAACTTCCAAGCCTTTCTTAATATCACTACTTGAAATGCCTGTCCACTTTTGGAATGCGCCTGCGTTGCACATAGCACCACATCTGAAAAAAATGTTTCTTTCTGATGCAAATGTTTGGAAATCATAATAGCCGACTTGCGAGCCATTGTCTTTCAAAAGTGTTAAAGCGATAATTGGACCATGAGGTTCACTTTCACGCTCATGAAACTCCACCATTGGATTTCGATTTGAATATTGCAATGATGATAAGCTATTATGAGCGTAATCACGAAGTATTTTCATATTGTGTTTAATGTTATCAAATGAACCAAAAGTTTCTTCATGAATTTCAATTGCATGCGATAATTGAATAATTGAATGGATTGGAAGTGTACCATCTTCTAGAATTGTATGAGGTTCTGTCATACGGACATTGTAGTCTTCCTCAAAAATTAAAGCATCCACTGTACCACCGCCAAAGTATTGTTTACTTTGTAAAATCTTAATAACTTTTGGGCATGATTTTTTGAATATTAATCCACCTATATCTGGCAAACCAAAAGTCTTATAGAAAGAAAGTGAAACAAAATCAGGTTTTAAAACTGATAAGTCTGCAGGAGAAGTGGTAGAGAGAGACGCAGCATCAAGCAATGTGTAACAATTAGGTTTTGAAGATAATATTTCTAAGAAACTCTGATTTGGTGGACGATAGCCACTAAAGTTAGATTGACCAGGCCATGCAACTAAATTTGGGACTTCAGAATCCAAAGCATTTGCAAGATCTTCAACGTCATCAAAAGTTTTAAAAGTTTTAGATAATCTTCTTACACCAAGAACTGAGGTATGGCATTCTGTGTGGTAGATATAATTAAAATTAGGGTACTTATCCTTCATGCACTGAGCAAGTAATCTGATAGAACCAGATGCATTTGAAGTGAAAGCAACATCGTACTCTTTGGGATTGGCATTAAAAACTTTCAAAACAGCAAGTCTAGTTTCATCAACAATAGCTTCAGTATTGGCAACAGATTTCGCATTTGACATACTTTCAGAGGCTGATTGTGAATGTGGGTTGAATAAAAGATGTGATTTAAAGTAGTCAGCGGTTCTATCGACTAAAGCGTTAGAGTAGATACTCATACCTGCGTGATCTAGATAAACCTTGTTGTTCATGTGGGGGTAGTATAAATCCCTGATTTGAGAAAGTGGTTGAGGGTAGTTTTCAATATTGTAGTCAATAATAGGCATTTTATTTGTTAGCTTGTATATTTATATAAAGAAAATAAGAGAGGTCTGACTTAGATATTAATAAATACAAAGGGGATTTTAAAGTCTTTATAACTAGTGAGAGGGATTGACTATTTTTATAACTTTGATTATAAATAGTCATCACATAAGGAAACAAAGATAAGAAGTCACTGTAAAACAAATGCGATTGGCTACTTTGCATCCAACCAACCAATCACATAATGTAACGTGTCGGTATTAGAGAAGGGCGCTAGGATTCTGACCAATTTTAGAGTAGGAAACCCGCAAATATAGCGTAATAGAGATAAGAAACTCTGATAAAATTTGTATAGTGTCCAAAAATGACAGCCGAGACCGGGCCAATCAGTAAACAGTAGCGAGTGCACAATTTGGCATTACATAAAGTAACATTTAAAATTTTAGGACTGAAAGCATCATTTAAATGATTTTTAAACCAATTGGCAAGACAACCAACAAATTAGGTGTTGAAGCAGAAGATTTGGAGGTTCACATCATCGACGACGATAAGCAGAGCCATGTAATTCGGCGTTGTGAGCAACTATAGTAGATCAGAGCCATAGTTTACGACTTCTTCTTTGAATTCGCTATAATAATACAGCATATCGTAATTGCACGTGATTTGAGTATGACAATACATGAGCAAAAGTTCACGTGACTTGTATATTTTTTTGAATATTATTTTTGCGGTTTGGATTTTGGTACACGACTATATGGAACACGTTTCAAGTTTTTCACCACGTAAAATCCGTATCGAAGACATGTTTATGGAGGCAAAGTTGATTCTGATTCACATTTACATAGTTTGCACATTACAAGATGTCTCAATCAAGATATGAGTATGATGAAAATTCGGAGACTTGGCCATACTTTGTTCTTACGGTTGTCCTCGTGCCATTGGTCCCTGCAACAATTTCTTTGGTGTATTCTCAATTTTCATCAACTTTATCAGTTTCAAATAAGTCAACTTTCAAATCTGTGAGCGATTGGTTTCAACCTTACAATGAAAAATATCTTTCTAGATATAGATCAGATCAAAAGAAGTCAAGTTTATTCAATCTTTACAATTTTTTCATAGTTTTAGGTTGGATTATTGTAGGCTTGCTGGTTCTACTAATTTCTTCAATAGACATCAAAGTTTCTGACGTAAATTTTGATCCATGGAAAATTTTAAGCATTGATGAGTCTGCTACTGAAAAACTTATCAAAACTGCCTACAGAAAACTTTCGTTGAAATATCACCCTGATAAGGTTGATACTTCTTCCATGTCTCAAAAGGAGATCGATGAAGTTGATGCATCTTATGTCTTAATTAATAAAGCTTACAAAGCTTTAACCGATGAAACTGTAAAGGAGAATTTTCTTAAATATGGTAATCCAGATGGTCCAAACGAGATTAAGCATGGAATTGCGTTGCCTAAATTTTTGATTGATGGTCCAACTTCGCCATTTTTGGTTTTTGTTTATGTTTTATTGATTGCCGTCATTTTACCATTGGTCGTTGGCTCTTGGTGGAATGGTGTCAGATCCACAACAAAACAGGGTTTACAAGTTAATACTGCTGATTATTTCATGAAAGTTATGATCAACTATAATCCAGCCAAGCTAATTTTGGTTAAGGATATCTTTGGATATCTTTCAAATGCTGATGAATATAAAGAATTAGACTCTTCTCTTAATCCAGAAAAAATTCAATCCTTATTAATGTCCTATATCAATAGAGAAACTGTTAAAGAAGAATTATTAAGATTAAAAGTTGTGGCAATTACGCCTAAATTAATATTAGGTTTTTTGGACATTGCAGCTGCTTTTAGAAATACAGATATCTGTTTAGAGTTAATTGAAGCCCACAGATCCATAGTTCAGGCGTTGAATATTCAAGACAATGCAAAAGCAAACAAGTTTTCTCAAATTTTGCAATTACCTGGGGTAGAATTAGAAAAATTAGATACAAAACAAAATATTTTAACCTTAGGTAAGTTACTAAAAAAACCAACTATTGAACCTTCCAAATTTTTGAACCTTGATAAAGAAAAAACTGAAAAAGTTTTAGATTATGCTGCTTCGATCCCATTGATTGAACCGCTTGAATGTAAATTTAAAGTTCCAGGTGAAGATTTTGTTCCACCTATGTCAACTGTTCATGTTGATCTCAAATTTATTATCAAATCTCCGAAACACAAATCCAAACCTTCAATTAATGATTTGTCAAAAGAAGTCATGGCTACTCAATTTAAAGAACCGGAAACAATGGAATATTTAAGAAATCCTTTGAAAATTTTAGAAGATCAAGCTGAATTGCAGCTTGATAACCTACCACCATATTTCCCCGACGAGAGTTATTTGAAAGAAAATTGTGGTTGGGTAGCATTTGTTATTGTTCAAAGAGATAACAAACTAGGTGAAGCTCCTAATTTTATCAAAAGAGCTGATTTGAGTAACTTAAAATTATCACAGGAAGCATATTCAAAATCAGAATGTAAAGTGTCCACATTTAAACTACCTTTTCAGGTTCCAACTCCAAAAGAGGTTGGTAACTATCAATTCAGATTAGTTTTAAGAAATATGGTTTATTTTGGAAGCGATGTTGACATTCCAATTGTCATGAATGTTGAAGACAAACCGATGGAAACTTCCAATAGAGACCTTTATGAGATTGAAGATCCCGATGAGGATTCACTTGCAGGTGCAATGGCACAAATTAGGGGTCAACCAGTCAAGAGAATCGATCAAATATTTGAAAATGAATACGAAAGTTCGGAGGATGAAAATTCTGACGATGAAGAAGAACTCGATTGGACTGATATGGACACTGATACTGATATTGAAGAAGGTGACATTAAAAAGTGAATGTGCTTTAGATTCTGTTTATAAAATATATTTTACCTTTTTCCTTGTTAGTTTTTTATCACTCCTTAATTTCATTGTTATTATGAAAAATATTTTTCAAAAAAAAAAAGAAAAAAAAAAGATTTAAAAGTTTATCAGTTAGTATCTATACAATTGTAATGTTATAATTTTCTATATATATATATATATATAATTGTTATGCTGGTGTGCCTGTTCTGGGTGTGTTAGATCCATTCCTAATAATTCTATTTGCATATTCAATCAATTGAACATTACCTTCAGAAGTAACAAAAAACCTTCTTTTCACTTTATCCTTCCAAACAATAACCCCAATTTCTTCACCATAAGTTAATAACTTTTCAAATTCAAACTCATTGGCAAAATCTTTATACAGGTAACCTTTAAATGCCTGCACTCTATCCAACTCCAATTGCCATAGTTTAATTTGATCTATCACTGTAGGGGGTAAAATTTCTAATTTAAGTTGTTCCAAAGCAGTATTATTACCAATGGAACTCTCAAATTCAAATTTCTTTGCATATTCTTCCTCCGCCAATTTAATCATTCCGCTGTGAGCATGTGCTTCTAAGTAGTTAATGATTTGTTCAGAAGTTATACCATTATTAAGAGCAGCACGAACTGATTCTCTAGTTATCACACCAACAACTAAATTAGAAAATCTGGCTTTCATATGAACAAACAAATTTAAAATTGCAATTTGTAATGGTGATGACGTATAACAATAGATTTTGAAATTAGTTTCGATAATAATTGTACCTTGGCTTGAATTTTTTTCTGTACGAGGTTGGGAAATTTCTTGATCGATTGCAGTCGATGGCGTTTTAAATGTTGTGGTTTCAGAAGTCAATGCAGTTGATAATCTTGTTGGATAAAAAATTGGAGAGTTTGAATTATGATAAATCAAGCCATAATCTATTAAGTCGTCCAACATAACTTGTTGCGTCTTAGATAACATACTTATGGGGTATCCTTGACCTAACTCTAAACTACCTAACAAGAAAACAAAATTTAAAACATCAACAGGATTCATATGTAACTTTTCAGACATCATCAAATATTGTAAAAGTAAGGTCCAAATTTGAGAGTTAATATCCTGTAACAAAAATTGAAATCCATTTTTTGTAATCATCAATTTTATCAATACATGAATAGAAGTGACATCGTCTTCATCCCGATAATCTGGATCATAATTGGCTCCAAATGATGAATTTAAAATTTCTCTACGTTCTCTATCAGCTGGTAATTCCATTAACCCGGAGTATCTAAGCAATGTTAGCACACCAATGGATGGAGTATCGTTTGTATCTGAACCAACCATAAAATGTAAAATGTTTTCCCATTTAGAAAGGCAGTAATGATCAAGATAATCAATAGTAATCTTGCTATCTTCATCATCAGCAAATATACCTGTAAGTTTATCATTTATTTCATGTGTATCCGTATTTGCAGGTGTTGGTGTCGCCGATTGGTCTTGCACAGTGGTCGAATCTGGTGGATAACCTGTAAGTGCATCTCTAAAAGATTGACGAAAAATTGGATTAAGTTGAACAAATACCACATTTGTGGGTTGTTTAGTCGTCGGATGTATTATTTGTCTTTTCATGTCTTTTAATAAATTCAAGGACTTAAGTCTCTTAATGGAATCATTCTGGTATATTTTACTGGGATTTCTGTTGAGAGTTGTCATCGAATTAGATTTTGGATTTTTAATCCATCTATTCAAATCAGAAAATGGAATTGCAGTTTCCTGGAAAAGTAATGTCATGATGTAAAACTTGGCTAGAGATGGCAAAAGCCTGAATATTGCAAGGCATGTTTCTGGCGATTTGTATAGTTGTGAATGAACTGTTTCAGGCAAATTGTCCAAATACTCGTTAATAGTAGATTTAAAATAATCCTCATTATCCTCAGGTATGGAAACTAATGCAGTAGGTAGTTGAGGAACTGACATTGGTATGTTGTATCAACAAATACTAAACTAAGTGTAAGACAAAAAAGATCTTAAAGATATTCCTCTTGATACTCTTGGTCGTGGACATGATCTAATCTGAAAACCCTCACCTAAGGCCAAAAAATTTTTCTCCATGAACTTTCTTTTCATGTATTTTCTTGATCTGATTTAGTAAGCAAATACGATTTTAAGATCAATATATAATGCCTGAATCTGTAAAAATTGAACAGCAAGATGCATTTGATGAACTTCTTAATCCTATGTTTAAGGGAAAGTCTCTAACTGATCCAATTAATACTGCCGAAGACAAATGGAATTTGTTACCAGCTTTTTTAAAAGTTAAAGGTTTAGTTAAACAGCATTTAGACTCGTATAATTACTTCGTGGATGTTGATTTAAAAAAAATTATTAAAGCAAATGAAAAGGTTTTAAGTGATGTTGATCCTGAATTTTATTTGAAATATCTAGATATCAGAGTCGGTTACAAAAGTAATGGTGATCCGAATACCATTGAAGTTCTATTACCTCCCCATGAATGTAGGTTGAGAGATTTGACTTACAGTGCACCAATTTATGTTGATGTTGAGTATACAAGAGGTAGAAAGATTATTATTCACAGAGATTTGGAGATAGGTAGAATGCCAATTATGTTGAGATCAAACAAATGTGTTTTAAAAGGGAGATCTGAGAACGAAATGGCTTATTTAAATGAATGTCCTCTAGATCCAGGTGGATATTTTATTGTCAATGGTACAGAGAAAGTTATATTGGTTCAAGAGCAATTGAGTAAAAATAGAATTATCGTGGAAGCCGATGAAAAGAAGGGCATAGTTCAAGCATCAGTTACTTCTTCTACTCACGAAAGAAAATCTAAAACCTACGTTGTTACCAAGAATGATAAAATTTATTTGAAACATAATTCTATTAGTGAAGAAGTTCCTATCGTTATTGTTCTCAAAGCTGCAGGCATAGTTTCTGATTTGGAAGTTTTACAATTAGTTTGCGGTGATGATTCTGTTTACCAGGATATATTTGCTGTTAATTTTGAAGAAACCGCAAAATTGGGTATTTACACACAAAAGGAAGCATTAGAATACATTGGAAGAAAAGTCAAAACAGTGAGAAGATTAAATGCTCCAAAATTAAGTATTCTTCAAGAAGGTATTGAAGCTATCGCTACTACTCTTATTGCTCATTTATCAGTTGAAAATCTAGATTTCAGTGAAAAGGCATTATACATAGCAATTATGACTAGAAGAGTTGTGATGGCTATGCATAACTCAAAACTGGTTGATGATAGAGATTATGTTGGTAACAAGCGTTTAGAACTTGCTGGACAATTGATGTCTCTATTATTTGAAGATTTATTCAAAAAGTTTAATAGCGATTTTAAGATTAATTTAGATAAGATTTTGAAGAAACCGAGCAGGGCGTCTGAATTTGACGCTCTTCTGCATATCAATATTCATTCTAATAATGTCACGACTGGTTTGAATAGGGCTATTTCAACTGGAAATTGGTCATTGAAAAGATTCAAGATGGAAAGAGCAGGGGTTACGCATGTTTTAAGTAGATTATCATATATCTCAGCGTTGGGTATGATGACAAGAATTTCATCACAGTTTGAAAAATCCAGAAAAGTTTCTGGTCCTAGAGCTTTACAACCTTCTCAATTTGGTATGTTGTGTACGTCGGATACACCAGAAGGTGAAGCTTGTGGTTTAGTTAAGAATCTAGCATTAATGACCCATATTACAACTGATGATGAAGAGGCTCCAATTAGAAAATTATGTTATATTTTGGGTGCGGAGAATATTAGTATTGCAGATAGTGCTGTTTTACATACACATGGTACATTCGGTGTTTATCTGAATGGTACATTAATTGCAACCACTAGATATCCAAGCAATTTTGTTAAAAAATTTAGGCATTTAAGAAGAACTGGAAAGATATCCGCCTTTGTTTCTATTTATACCAATGTTCATCAATCAGCTGTTCATATTGCGGCTGATGGTGGTCGTATCTGTAGACCATTAATCATTGTTCAAAACGGTGATTCAAAAGTTAAGGCCAAGCACTTGATAAAACTAAAAAAAGGTGAATGGGAATTTGATGATTTCTTGGTCAATGGGTTGGTTGAATATTTAGATGTCAATGAAGAAAATGATTCTTTAATAGCATTATATGAAAAAAATATTATCAAGGCCACCACACATTTAGAAATTGAGCCTTTTACTGTTTTGGGTGCAGTCGCAGGCTTAATTCCATATCCTCATCATAATCAATCTCCTAGAAATACTTACCAATGTGCGATGGGTAAACAGGCGATTGGTGCAATTGCTTATAACCAATTTAGAAGAATTGATACATTATTATATCTCATGTGTTATCCTCAACAACCTATGGTGAAATCAAAGACAATTGAGTTAATTCAGTATGATAAATTACCGGCTGGTCAAAATGCAACTGTTGCAGTTATGTCATATTCTGGTTATGATATTGAGGATGCGTTGGTTCTAAATAAATCGTCCATTGATCGAGGTTTTGGAAGGTGTCAAGTTTTAAGAAAAAATAGTACAGTCTTAAAAAGATATCCGAACCACTCAAAAGACATTTTGGCGGGTATGCGTGTTGATGAAAAGGGTGAACCAATTTTTCAACATAATGCGTTAGGTGCAGATGGTTTAGGTGAAGTTGGTATGAGGATTCAAAGTGGACAAATTTTTGTTAATAAATGTATTCCTACGAACGCCTCAGAAAATGTTGTTGGAGCCAATCCACAACAACAGCAGCATCAATCAGAGCAACAGCAAACTCATAGAGAACAACCGATGGTTTATCGTGCTCCAGAGGCAAGCTATATTGACCAGGTTATGATGTCTGTTAGTGATAATGATCAAGCGCTTATCAAAGTGTTATTGAGACAAACCCGTCGCCCAGAATTAGGTGATAAGTTTTCATCTCGTCATGGTCAGAAGGGTGTTTGTGGTATTATTGTTCAGCAAGAGGATATGCCATTTAATGATCAAGGTATTTGCCCTGATATTATTATGAACCCCCACGGTTTCCCATCTCGTATGACTGTTGGCAAGATGCTGGAATTGGTTTCAGGTAAAGCTGGTGTTTTGGATGGCTCATTACAATACGGCACTTGTTTTGGTGGCTCCAAATTAGAAGATATGTCAAAGATTTTGGTTGATAAGGGATTCAATTATAGTGGTAAAGATATGCTATATAGTGGTATTACCGGTGAATGTTTACAAGCCTATATTTTCTTTGGTCCAATTTATTATCAAAAATTGAAACACATGGTTCTAGATAAAATGCACGCAAGAGCCAGAGGTCCAAGAGCTGTTTTAACTAGACAGCCTACAGAAGGTAGATCTAGAGATGGTGGTTTAAGATTGGGTGAAATGGAAAGAGATTGTGTTATCGCTTATGGTGCTTCACAATTATTATTAGAAAGATTAATGTTAAGTTCGGATGCTTTTGATGTTGATGTTTGTAATCAATGTGGTTTAATGGGTTATTCTGGTTGGTGTCCAACGTGTAAAACTAGTGAAACCATAGTTAAAATGACGATTCCATATGCAGCTAAATTGTTGTTTCAGGAATTGATTTCTATGAATATTGCTCCTAGATTAAAACTGAGTGATGTTTTTTAGAAACATGGTTAATGGATTGTATAAAATAGTTTTGATTTTTGTGTTAGAAAAGTAATAAAATAAATGATAACGATTTCATATTAATTTTATAATAAACACAAGGTATTGTTAGCGAAGTTAACATCTATAAATGCAAATTAAAAGAAAAATATATATATATATATTATTTAGTATAGTTATCACTCATTAAAAACCAATTTATAATCAAGATTCATTTGTTTATAAAGTTCCTCCATTGTGAACTCTTGATCTTCATCATACTCATCCTTACCAAAGGATATTTCACCATTTTCAATCTTCTCACCCATTTTCTCGATTTCCACTTTTCTTGCTAGTATTTCTTGTTTATCATATTTATCCAGATTTTTGTATTCATCCGTTTCCATATAGTCAACAATTTTATAAAGCATATTGTCATCATATTCAAATTTCATTTTACGAAGTTTTGATTGTTTCTGCTTTCTACGATATTCTTCAATTCCACCCATTTTATTTATTTTGATGTGTGCTTCATTAAATAAATAATTTGAAGCCTTCTGAGCTACATCTCTCCATTTAATAATTAAATTGTTTAACTTTTCATCTTCTTTTGTATCTCTATATTTTTTAATTTTTTTCATATTTTCAATTTCTGATTCATATTTTAAGCATTCTCTCTTCAATTGCCTCTCAGATTCTTCAAAATATTCAATGGAAGATAATTGGTTTAATTTAAATTGAATTGCAGTTTTATTCATTTGGTTACATCTAACATCTGCCAATGGAGTTGAAAAGCTTCTAACAGCAAGAGGAGAGTTAAACTTGGTTTTCTCTAAAATTGGAGTAGTAACTATATTTTCTTTTGAATCCTTAAGTGGAGATAAATCCGGTATAGGTGACTCATTTAATGAAGCTATCCTAGTGGGTATTGGGCTACTGAATTTTCTACCTTCTTTACCAGAAGTTGATGGTCGCTTATGTTTGGCTCGAGGGGTCGTTAATTTACCAATCGGTGACGTTGGGTTAGACAATGTATGATTCTTTTTATTTGTATGTCTTTTCTTCGGAATAATGAGTTCTGACTCTAGTTTTGGTAATAATTTGGGTTCATTTGATTTTTCAGGAGCTGGCAGAATTGTTCCATAAAGTTCTTCTTGATTCATAAAGGAATCATTGTTGGTGTTTTCATTTGATGAGGTGTCAAGGTCTAAATAAGATACATTTACTGTACTTTCGGAATCTGAATTGAATTTGTTATTAGATTTTTTACTCATGTTATTGTTAACTAGAGAACGCAATAGAAAACAAGAAAAAAAAACTGAGTTAAGCCTATCTCACTGAGCAAGTTGCCTTCTAATTGATGATAACGCGTATTTTCTGTATAGCTTTTGTTTCATTTAAACTCTGAAGAAGTTATTAACTTTACAAAGAATTGTGGTCAATAAAAAGAAGCTGCATTCAAAAAACCATATTTACAATTATTTACCAAGCTGCATTATATACATCCTTTTAGATTTGAATTTACCTTGAATATATATATCCAATAATAAGATATCAGTTGCACATATGACTTTATGACGTCGATCGACGCTGAAAAAATTTTTCAGCCATAAAAAATTTAAAATTTTTTTTTATAAATTTTCCTACAATTGAATTCTAACTTCTCTAATTTTTCTTTGATATACATAAAGACATAATTCCAAATGGGTAAACTTGGTAAAGCAACAAAAAAGTTTCAATCGAAGCATTTGAAGCATACCATCGAGCAAAGAAAAAAGGTTCAAGACTATAAAAAGAAATTTGGAAAGAACAAGTCAAAAAAACATTCTAGTAAACCAACCGATTCAAATCCAGTTAATAATCACAATGATGGTGAAGTTTTTGAAGATATGGATGTTGAGCAGTATTTTGATGGTGGAATAAAGGTTCCAAAACAGAAAACTAAATCTAAAAAAATGGGAAAGCACAATGAAGTTAATGATGAAGATGAAGATGAAAATGGAGATGTCAACAAAGATGAAAATGAAAATGAAAATAATAATCCAAATGAATCCTCTTCTGAAGATGAATCTAATACACATCAGCAGGATTTGGAAGATTTGGCCAAAGACGATCCTGAATTTTATAACTACTTAAAAAATAACGATAAGGGGTTATTGGATTTTCAATCTATCAATCCATTAGATGCTATCAGCGATGACGATGATGACGAAGATAATGAAGATGGAGATGGAGGCAAAGAACTTCAAGCTAACGGTGAAAAAAAGGAGACAAAAAGGCTAATTTCTATTCCTGTCACTATAAAAATGGTTAAAGACTGGGAATCAAATTTTAGATCCGATCAGCCCAGTATTAAGAATTTGAAAAATGTAGTTATTGCATTTAAATCTGCAGTTAACGCTGATTCTGAAGAACATTATAAGTATTCTGTCACTGAGGAAAAAGTTTTCAACTATCTTATGATCCTTGTGCTTAAAGATTTTCCATTGGCTATTCAAAAATTAACCCCATACAAAATTTCTAAAAATGGTATCAGAAATATTCAAGCAAAAGATAAAAAAATTGCTCAAATCAGTTCAATTTTAAAGATTCATTCTGGCTCTTTATTGATTTTATTAGATGATGTTAACAATACCGAAACTGCTGCATTGGTTTTACAATCTATTCAAGAATTGTTACCATATTTAATTTCATTAAGAAAAATATTAAAGCAAATTGTCAATTCTATAGTTAATGCTTGGAGTTCTGCTAAAGATGTTGAAATACAAATTGCAGCATTTGCATTCATGAATAATGCAGCTAAAGAATATCCAAAATCAGTTTTGGAAATTATTTTAAAAGCAACGTATTCTAGTTTTATTCAAAATTGTAGAAAAACAACTGTTCATAGTATGCCAATGATTAATTTTCAAAAAAACTCAGCTGCAGAATTATTTGGTCAGGATGAAGTTTTAGGTTTTCAAATTGGTTTTGAATTTGTTAGACAGTTAGCCATTCATCTTAGAAATAGTGTTAATAATCCATCAAAAGAAAGTTATAAAACTATTTATAATTGGCAATTTTGTCATTCACTTGATTTTTGGTCTAGAATGATTTCAACTCAATGTAATCCAGAAAGGGAACTTCAAAGGCAAACAAGCAAAAAATCAAATAGTGAAAACCCATTAAGACAATTGATTTATCCTTTAGTTCAAGTTACTATTGGTGCAATTAGATTAATTCCAACTGCTCAATTTTTCCCGTTAAGATTTTATTTAATTAGATCTTTGATTAGATTATCTCAAAATACTGGTGTTTTTATTCCAATTTTCCCACTATTAAGTGAAACATTAAACTCGAGTGCGTTTACTAAACGCGCTAAAACTGCTAATTTACCTGCAGTTGATTTTGATTATGTGATTAAGGTTAATAAGGCTTATCTTAACACTAGGGTTTATCAAGAAGGTCTTTGCGACCAATTAGTTGAATTAATTTCGGAATATTTTGTGTTATATTGTAAATCTGTTGCCTTTCCGGAATTGACTACTCCACCATTAATCACCTTAAGAAGATATATGAAGAAGAGTACTAATGTTAAATTCAACAAACAATTAGCTAGTTTGATCGATAAAGTTTCTTCCAATAGTAAATTTATTGAACAAAAGAGAGCAAATGTGGAATTTAATCCTAAAAATAGAATAGAAGTCAGCAAATTTTTGCAAGAACTTAAATGGGAAAAGACCCCATTGGGTGCATATGTTTTAACTCAAAGAACTGTTAGAGAAGCTAAACAAAAATTACTACGGGAGTCTTTGGAAGCAGCTGAAGCTGAAGAAGCTAATGCAGAAGAATCTGAATTAGAAGATGACATTGATATTGAAGAAGAGGAAGAAAAAGACAACGATGAAAGTATGGAAGATTATGAATAGAGTAGTATTGATTATTTTGTTTAGTTGTATTTAATCTAAGCAGACCTAATTTTTTTTACAAAGCCATGAATTAATCCTGTAATCGTAATCTCATGTAAATGATTCACGAAAATTATCCGTCTCCTTATCGCCCCTGGACACCTCCGCGTACTTTATCGAGATTTGGCGTCTTCCTCCTATCTAATCTTTCTTTCAATTTGTATTTCTTCTTTCTTCTTCTATACTTTTTTTTCTAGCAAACGATGAATTATAATTTAGCCACTCTTTTACTATTAGCTAACTATTTGGGGTCGTGCGTTGCATTAAACCTACCATTCGTCAATGATATGTTTGATATGTTCAAAGTTCCAACGTTGAACTCACTTAGGGTTTCAAATATTGAGCAATGCCCTATTGATATCCCATTATCTTGTTCTAACTCTACCGAAGTGAGTAACTCCTGTTGTTTTGAATACCCTGGTGGTATCTTACTCCAAACTCAATTTTGGGATTATTATCCACCAATTGGCCCAAAAGACATGTTCACTCTTCATGGATTGTGGCCAGATAGTTGTGATGGTCAATATGATCAATTTTGTGATTCTGAAATGGAAATTTCAAGTGTTAGAAGTATTCTGGAATCTTTCGGTGAAACTGAACTTTTGAAAAAAATGGACCTATTTTGGAAAAACTTTAATGGGAATGATGATTCATTATGGGTTCATGAATTTAACAAGCATGGTACTTGTTTAAGTACTATAAAGTCTTCTTGTTATGACCAGAGTAATTATAAAGAAAATCAAAATGTTGTTGATTTTTTCAAACGTACAGTTCAATTGTTTGAAGGATTACCGACTTTCGAATGGTTAGCAGATAATGGTATTGTTCCATCATTAGAACAAACATATACTAAGAAACAAATTGAAGATACATTATCTGCAAGATTTGGCCAACCAGTTTTTATTAAATGTAATAGATTTAATGCTTTACAAGAAGTTTGGTACTTCCATCATTTGAGAGGATCTGCTGTTAGTGGTGAATACTTTCCGATCCCAGCAATCGATGAATCAAGATGCCCCGAGAATGGTATTAAATTGATTCCTAAAGGAGGCTTTAAAATTCCAACACCAACTCATACTGGACCTTCACAACCTGGTCCAACAGGTAAAATTTTACGTGGTAATCTTAAACCAGAAGCTCAACCAGGCTGTCTCATTGGTAATGGTAAGTGGTATGTTTCTGGAACATGTGCTACATTTACATTAATGAAATCTCAATTTGGTGCTTATGATTTGAAATCTTCTAAAGGTTATTGTAAAATTGGGAAAGAAGGTTATTTAGTTTGTGGTTCTGCAATTGAACCAATGCAATTTTCTTATGATAAAGAAACTAAATATTTAACATTCGGGGGTAAAAACAGATGGTACGGCGATAAAGTTCCTGTTAGATTTGAACAGATTGCAATATCTCCAGGTTATGATGGACCTGTTGAATTCAAATTGAAATTTGAATGAAAAAGTAAATTTATAAATTGTTTTGATTATCTTATATGAACAAACTTTAAAAGTCATTGAATTTTAATGCGTACAACCATGTAGTTTTTCTAAAGCCCTAGTAAATTCTCATGATTATAAATTGAACTTAGGTTTCATTTGGTGTTTAAAAGCATGATCTCCATATCAATTCAAATGACAAATATATGATGGGATCTAAAATTTAACTAGTTGTTTTTTATAAGAATTTCAGGAGATGTGGTAATTATGTACAAATAATTTAATTATTAAGTAAAGGTGATACTAATATTATAGATAAAAATTTTATAAACAAGTAATAAGTTATCTCCAGAAATAGGCTCAAAGTATATCTCTAATCAATTCCCTAGTGTTACATTTGCAAAAAAACTTAAGCAGAGCAAGAATCGCAATTTTCAGGATCTTTTAGACTACAACTGATAATCGTGTCATCATATATGTTCACTGAATTACAATCAGTGTCCGAATCTTCAAATAATATTTTTCTTTTATTGTCCCCCTTCATCTGGTTAAGATCATCATCTTCACTGACACTTTCTAATTTCCTTTTTTTGAATATTTCTGCATCCAACGTGAATTTGATTGCAGATGACGCTGATTGTGTTCTAAGGTAATAAATACCCGTTTTTAACCCCTTTTTCCAAGCATAAAAATGCATACTGGTCAATTTGGAAAAACTAACATTATTCATAAATAAATTCATACTTTGAGATTGATCAACAAACGGTGCCCTATCTGCAGCTAAATCTATTATAATTTTTTGGGACATCTCCCACACTGTCCTATATAATTCCTTTATATCCTTTGGTATACTATCAATATTTAAAATTGAACCATTATTAGCAATAATTTTGTCTTTTAAATCATCGTTCCATAATCCCAAGTGGCTTAAATCTTCAACCAAATATTTATTAACAACTTGATATTCACCAGACAAAACTCGTCTAGTGTAAATATTAGATGTGACCGGTTCAAAGCATTCATTATATCCTAAAATTTGGGATGTTGAGGCTGTTGGCATTAATGCAATTAAAAGTGAATTTCTAACACCGTGTTGTGCTATTTGTTGTTTTAAAGTTTTCCAATCCCAAAGGTCTGTTGGATCTTTACCCCATAGGTCATATTGCAACAAACCTTTGCTGATAGGTGATCCTTTGTAAGTTTCATACTTACCTTTTTCAATAGCTAATTCCACAGATGCCTCCAACGCGCCATGATACATGGTTTCAAAGATTTGGACATTTAATTTTCTGGATTCTTCAGAGCCAAATGGCATTCTCAATATGAAAAATAAATCAGCCAATCCTTGGACACCTAGCCCAACAGGACGATGTTTTTGATTCGAATTCTTACATTTTTCCAAAGGATAAGAGCCAACATCAATAATCCTATCTAAATTCTTAATAACAATTTTAGTGACTTCATGCATTTTCTCAAAATCAACTTCTTTTCTGTTTTCTTTAACAAACGAAGGTAAAGCAATAGAGGCTAAATTACAAACAGCTGTCTCATCTTGTGATGAATATTCCACAATTTCGCAACATAAATTAGAGCTTTTGATGGTCCCTAGATTTTTCTGGTTAGACTTTTTATTACATGCATCTTTGTATAACAAAAATGGATTCCCTGTTTCAGTTTGAGCAACCAGAATTGCATGCCATAACTTCTGTGCCTTAACTTTTTTCAAATATTTATTCTCACTTTCATATTTTTCATATAATTCTTTAAAATCCTCTCCATATGCATCCTCTAACCCAGGGCACTGATTTTCAGAAAATAGACACCATTCTTCATTATTTTCAACCTTTTGCATAAATAAATCAGGGATCCATAAAGCATAAAACAAATCACGAGCACGTAATTCTTCTTTACCATGATTTTTCCGTAAATCTAAAAATTCAAAAACGTCAGAGTGCCAAGGTTCAAGATATATACAAAATGCTCCAGGTCTTTTATTTCCACCTTGGTCAACATATTTTGCTGTATTATTGAAAACTCTTAACATTGGAACCAAACCGCTCGATGTCCCATTAGTACCTGAAATGTAAGTACCGCTTGATCGGATATTGGAAACATGAAGGCCAATACCACCCGCACATTTAGAAATCAGAGCTGTTTCATAAATTGTTTTAAAAATCCCCTCTATTGAATCATCATTCATAGCAACAAGGAAGCATGATGATAGATTAGAAAAATCTGTTCCTGAATTAAATAAAGTTGGTGATGCATGAATAAAATACTTTTCGGACATTAGCTTATAAGTCTCTAAAGCTTTATCAATATTTTCAAAATGAATCCCCAATGCAACTCTCATAAACAGGAATTGTGGAGTTTCATGGATTTCTTCATTTATACGTAAAAAATATGATCTTTCAAGGGTACGAAAACCAAAATAATCAATTTGAAAATCTCTTGAATGATCAATTGCAGAATCTATAATATTTTTGTTCATCATTACTGCGCTGAAAAGATTCTTAGATATCAAATGTTTGGACTGCTTGTTATGATCGGGTTCAAATCTATATAATTGCACTATATTGTCTGAAAATTTGGAAGGTAAAGTTTTTTGAAGATAAATTTCAAGGACACGGGCCGCAAGAGTGGAATATTGATAGTATTTAGTAGTTAACGAAGCTATAGTTTCTGCAGCTAAATTTACTAGTTCTTTTGATGTTATGATATTTGGTAACCCTTTTTCAATAGTATCTAATATATAATCAACGTCTATAAACTCCTTGTTCAAATCTTGACATAATGACGAAAGATGGCAAAGCAAGGTATTTCGATCAAACTTTGAGCGCTGTTTATGCCTGTGTACTATTTGTATTTCTGTTTGAATAGTCATAATAAATGAGAGTGATGGCCTTTATATTGAAATACAGTGAGCACTAACCTGAAAATATTAAGATAAATCGTTTGATAAGAAATAATTAACTAAAAAAAAAAAACGAACAGAAAAATGCCCTGAAAATTTTACAGAAAAGCCGTTACAGTATTTCAACTTTGGGACATGTAGTGTGCAATACAGTAAGATAATATCCAGTTAACATCAATCAAGAGGTATTTGCAAGCAGATGTCCACCCTTCACTGCTTCCTCGAGCTGATGGCTTGATATTGTACCCAGCAACTTTGTCCTTTACTATAGAATACGGTAAATCATTGGTCTCGTCGAGGCTCTTTAATTCTTGTCCCACTTGTAATATCACATCCACTAAGGCAACCATACCGCCATCAAGAGTATTATGGGTAAATATACTACCTATGGAAAACTCTCCAGTACTATATAGTTGGAAAATTGTGCTTGCTTGTTTGCCAGAAGCATCTTTCTCAAGCTTTTCTATCTTGGATGTTGACCCCATAGGAATAAGTTTGTATTCTTCTAAGTCCAAATGAAGGATATTCAGACAAGTGGATAGTAATAAAATAACTTGACCCAATGCAGCATTTATTTCATGCCACGTAACTTTCACATCAGGCAAAGTTCCTAATCTCAGTCCATTGATTGTACCGAATGGGCCATCATAAGAAATATAAAAAATATCATTAAAAACATTTGTCTTTCTTAGAGAATCGAGCTGGTTTAAATTAAAATCATAACTTGACCTCACCCTATCCAATTCACTCATTTGTTGATAAATGTCAAGTTCGTATTTATTTTTCTTATCACAGTATTGTTTTTCCTGAATTTTTAATTCTTCTAACTCTTTTTCGACATTCTCCAATTCAATATAAAGATCCTTCTGTACCTTTTCCTCATTTTCTAATTCTTTCAAAAGATTATTCTCCTTTTCATTTAACTCTTCTAATTCTTTTAAAGATTCTTTGGATTTTTCTATGTTGGGTCCATTTTGTACTGTGAGTTTCTTTAAAAATTGCATATATGTATCCTTTTCTTTTGTCAATTTTTCAAATTTGGCTTTCATTTGATCAATTAAAGTATTTGCACATTCATTACAAACAGGATAATCAATTTCGTATTTTGACGATATAATGTTAAAAATGTTATCTAAACTATTGACACGTTCACTGACAGTTGTCTTGCTACTAAATAGCTCGTTTGCACTTCTTAAAGTGTCGCTCTCTTGATTATTATCTTCCAGTAAAATGAATGAACTATCGTCGACGTCTATATTTTCTGACTTGCGTTGTTTTATTAATGGTTTACCCTCACTTGAGCGCAATGCATCCTGAAACATATTCATTCTCTCATCTGGTATCTTAGTATTATCACCGGAAATTTTTGAATAATCATTTTGTGTTACAGCACTTTCTTTTTCTAATTTAACGGCAGCTTGCTTATCTGCTTTCTGTTGGTTGTTCGTTAATGATGACCGCGGTCTTTGTCCATAGTTGATGGTTAGAAGATTTTTCTGGGCATTGCTTAGCTCCTCTAGTGATTCATCAATAACTAGTGGAAGCTTACATTTCTGGCAAATGTATATAGACATATTTGCTAGGAGATTTTTTATGCCAATTTTGTGGAAACCTTAAAGATTGGAACAAAATAAAATAAATAAAGTGTAGCGCTTAATCATGAATCTGCCGCGTCTGCTAGATTTCAATATCTTTTTTGATACATTTAGGATTACAACAAAGATGATTATTTCACCTCATAAAGAAACATTATTCCATTTTATTTTCAAACTGGAGCTTCCAAAATTTCCAAGCTTCAATTTAATGCAATTTATCGAAAAAGAATGAAGACGTACCAGTAAAAATACATCCTCAAAAGAAGTTTCATCTTTTTGAATTTTACGATTTTACTTTCTATGTCATAGCAAGTTTCTATTATTTTTATATAAATCTCTACATGAACAAAAAAAAGCGATTTAATCATCTTTCTTCAATAGAAAAGACTAGTTCTTTATCCTTCTTAGGATCGTAAGGGTTTAGTAAAAGGTTAGAAAATTTTTTTAAATTTGGTAAACCTCTAATTTCATTACCTAATAAAGGCATCTTAATTAAATGATAATCTTCGTATAATTCGTCCATCTGGTCCAGGTATTTCTTTTGCATCTTCCATCTTGCTTGACATCTTTTACATTCATCATCATCAGCAAATAGTAATTGATTGACAACAATGGTATTAACATCCATATTATACTTCATTAAATCTTGAATTAATCTTTCAGTTTCATATAATGATAAGAATTCAGATATACAAACACAAACAAAAGTAGTCATTTCTGGATCTTGAAATTGTTTATTAACTTCAGTAACTTGAGTTTTAATTTCATCCAATTTATTAAACATTTCAGCTTTTTGGTCACCACCCATCATACTTAACAATGGACCCATCTTACCACTAATTTCATTAAATTTACCTAAAAGTTTTTCTAGGGTTGAAGGTAGTTGTAAGAATCTCAAAGTATGACCGGTTGGCGCAGTATCAAAAATAATAGTATCATATTTAATAACTGATGAATCATCTTTGCTCATTTTTTGGTTTTTGATGTGTTTTAAAACTTCCATAAAAGAAAATGCTTCATCGATGCCTGGAATGGAACCTGTAACTTCAGTCATAACACTATTCAAAGGATCGGATGAATCCATTCCTAATTTATTAGAAGCAGTGAACTCTTCTAACGAGGACGACGGATCAATTTCCATACATGATAGATTTGATAAGCCTTCGACAACTCTTGCATCTTTACCAAATTTTTGGTCAAATGCATCCGATAGGTTATGGGCGGGATCTGTAGAAATTAAGAGATATTTCTTGTTTGGATTGTTCAAAGCCATTTGAATGGCAATTGAAGAAGAAGTAGTTGTTTTACCAACACCACCCTTACCACCAACAAAAATCCATCTAAGAGAATCATGGGCAACAATATCCTTAAGCGTTGGGTCAACTTCAAATTCAGACATTGAGTGTTTATTAAAGGTTATGTTAAGTGACTAGAAAAGGTTGTAGATATAGATAAGTATAGATATATATATATGGAATTGTAGCTAAAACAACACGAAAGCGCTAGAATCATCGAAAAGTCTGGAAAATAATTGCCTCACAAAAATGCTAAAGTCGATCGACGTGAAAGAAATTCTCTGTTTGCACTGCCACATCTTCAACCTTGTCAGAATTACGGATTAACCGATTTCTAACCCATCCAGACAACTTATCAATGGTATTTTTCCTTTTATATCTATCATCAATAAGATAAATCACGGCATAGTCATTGATATTACGAATTGCTCTGCCGACTGACTGATTGACAGCTTTCATACAAAGATTTTCGTAGAATTCTTGACTTTTTTGTTTGGCGAATTGCAAATCTCTGCCCATACCTAAATACATTTTTTCAATGTATTCTCTTCTTGCAATAAGATCACCACTAAATGCATTCGGGTATGGTAGGCCGATCATTATAACTGCACGGGCAAGTTCATCTGAAAAATTAATACCCTCTGACATTTTTCCACCGACGACAGATAATAACAAAGCGCCTTTGCTTTCTTGTTCAATTGTAAATCTGTACGATCTAAGTATTGAATCAACAGAACTGTTCCTTTCCTCAATGAAAATTTTCTTTAAACTCATTAATTTTTCGTAGATATTGTTTTTTTTCCAGATTTCCATTACTTGTGAAAGATACTTATAACTTGGGAAAAAAATAACAATACCATCTGGTATTTTTAATAATAAATCAAATAATGCATTGCCTAAATTAATAATCATTGTGGTATTATTCCTTCTCTGGAATGAAAATTCAAACTTCGTAGATTTCCATGACGCAAGTATATAGACATCTAGATTTTTATCGGGTATTACATGGTTACAAGCAAACGTCTTAATCTTGTCTTTTGAAATGTAAGGTACCAAAAAATCCGTAAAATCTGTAATTGGTTCCATTGTACCGCCCGCTAACAAGACACATTTTGAATCTTCAACAATGTCTTTAAAATCTTCACTTGGATCTAATAAAAGATATTTAAGTATAACATCTTTCTCAGTTTTATCAAAGAAAAACTTACCACTTCTAAGCGGATTTGCGAGTGAATATAGGAAAGATCTAATTTTAAATAAAAGTGGTTGAGAAGATTTATAGTTATCAGACGTTTTCTCCATGTATGATTCTAATTTAAATGCAATTTTAGATTTCGTTAGATACGATTCCAATTGGAAAATATTTAGCAAATCTCCATTCGTACCATCAAATATGTCATTTCTTTTGACTTCAGCGCCAGGTTTTATATTATTTAGTTCAATTTGTGACTTAATGAATTTATATATATAATTTATTAGTTTAATTATTTTAGCCAGATTAATCCTATTGCCAGCATTCATTTTTGTGTAAAACTTTTTAGTATAATTTTTCAAGCTTTTTTTAACCATTGATAATTCAGCGAAACTAATCGAACTTGAATAAATTCTTGAAATTGTATCCAATAAATTATGTGCCTCGTCAATAACGATAATTGAACCTTTTAAATCTAATCCTAAATATTGCCTTGTATCTTTATGCAGTAACAATTGATAAGGCATTGATATTATTTCTGCAATCGGAATATCTTTTCTTGTACTATAATATGGACAAATCGTTAATTTTTCACCAATATCATGCAAATCTTCAATGTCACGAATGTTAGAAAAGGTTAAATCATTTAATTTGTTTGATAAAGACAAGTCATGTTCATCATTATAATTTGGCATAAACTGACAACCTTTTTTATTCACACCTTCTTTATGTTTTTGTAAATCTCTACATTTTTCATTAATTAAGTTCAAATCTTTTAAACTACTAACGCTTTCATTGATACAAAGTTGTTTTCTTGAACCCATTGGTAAATATTTGACTCTTTCTAAACCATTATCATCAATTGATGAAGGAAACTTTGTCATTTTTAATTGACTACTAAATTGACTTAGCTGAGAATGGGTACGAGAAACAAAGAATATCTTAGTAGCTGATTCATTTATTTGAGTTGCCTTAACGTGATTGTTTTGAAAGCTATTGCCGTTTTCAAATTTAGCTAATAATGATCTAACCTCGATATCAATACCGTCTTCAATAAATTCGTCATCTTTATAGTTTTCAGGTGCTAGGTCATCCAAATTTTCAAGTTCATGCTTTACTTTATCATGGTTTGCTTTAGCTTTATTTTTATCTTTATCGATATTTTTATCAGATTTTTTGAGCCTTTTGATTCTACTAATTACAATTTTTTTATCAATATTACCCGTAGTCATTTTAATGCCATCGGATTGAACTTTATCTAAGTGTTCTTCATATTTTCTAGCTTCCTTTAAGTATTCACCTAATATTTTTTGTCTATAAGCTGTTTTAACCCATTCAGGTTCATCATCTTCAAACCCGTCGTGTTCGTCGCCATCATTAAGTTTTTTTTTTAACATTAACTGATTTTCATTTCTTTTATGTTCTCTTAGCCATGTCATTGTCGAACATATTAGGGAAAGTGTTTTACCTGTACCCGTTGGTGACTCAAATATACCAATTTTATAATCACCTTCTAACGTATCATATATTTGCTTCATTAGAGAAATTTGTACATGGTATGGATGAGGGAATGGGTGATTAAATGTATTAGCGTTTAATATGCAATTACCTTTATCATTATCATTATCAGTTTTCATTTCCTTTTTGATAATATCTGGCATTTCACTCTATAGCATACATACATAGATACATACTATTTTTTAAAGAAAGCTAAAAAAGTTTGTCGGTGACAATAAAATAAACCTGAAATCATGTTACGCGTCTGATTTTGAGTTGGGGCTAACCTGTTGGTTTTTTGACTGATTTAAAACTTTAGCTTATTATTGGCACTGAATATGAAGTATAAATACTAAATAATACCATAAATGATAAACAGTACGATGTTATGAATAAACGTTTCTAACATAATCATTTATTTTTTATAAATTTTGCATGGGAGTTGAATATAATGTGATTAGAGCAATCGGAATCTTAAAAATTCAAGTTTTAAAAGTAGTTATAATTGAAAAAAAACTATTATGATATATATATATATTGTCTCTTCTTTTTCTTTTAATTAATGTGTTTGAAGAAAGATATATATGGTATATATATTGTGTAGTTAGTAAAAAGTTACTTTCATATATCAAATGCATTCAATATTTAAGTATTATTAATTCAACTTAATTGCCAGCATATTATAATTTGCTTGTTAATATAATATATTATAATTTATTATTACTAGTAAAATATAACAAATAACACACAACAGTAAAATTATTGATTAACTATAACCAATCCTTTCATACTTAGTTATAAACCTTTTTTGGCTATTCCCTGAAAAAGATGGAGACTATACTGTCCCTCGACGTATTAACAGTTTGCCATCTATATTTATAGATGATTAGATTATTTTATATATATACTCATGTGAAGACAAATTTCATGCATTACAATGTGTTCGATGGGAGTATCAAACAAACTATGGAATATTCAAATCTGCGACCGAGTTATTGTCACAAGACAAATTATTTATTTCCGCTCTTGATATAATATTTTATCCCTCGAAAAAACATAGAAAACAAAATAAGTTCCTCAACATGAAATTCCTAGAAAGCTGATTTTCTATCCGTAAGCGGTTCATAATCATACCAATGAAATACACAATTACAGCGGAGATCAAAAAACTGATTCAATCAACTTCGTTTAATAAAGATACTAAGGATAAATTATTAGAAAGAGAGTTTATCACGTACGATGATTTGATTAAAATTTACAAGTTGCAAATATCAAGTGGTGGTAAGTTTAACAATATTCTATCATCATTCAGTAAATTAACTCCCATATTTACTCATAAAGATCCCATGAAGAATAAACCAACAAATAAGACAGCGGGATATACCAAATTGATGAATAGATTAAAGGCAGAAGAGCAAGAAAAAGAGTACCAATCGTACTTAAGTAAAAGTAAGAGTAAAAACGTTGTTAATAGTAGTAGAAGTAACGATAATGCTGTTGAAAAGATTGGTCAATATTCGTTTTTAGATAAAAATAATGAAAACCAGAGGAGTAACGTGAACAGTATGGCCAAAGAAGTTAAACATCAAGTTACTACAATTGTTAATGTACTATTAACTGTTTTTTCTGCCAGTTATGCAATCTGGTATTGGTCTGGTAGTTCTATGAACATCGATAACAGTATTAGAGTACTACTAAGTATATTTTTTGGGCTGTTGGTTCTAATTGCTGAGGTTGTGGTTTTTAGCGGATATCTTAAGAAAGTTGATGAAGCTAGGGTGAAGGAACAGAATAAGAAGGAAACCAAACAGGTGGTTGAAACCTTTACATTTGGGGGTAAATATAAACGTGACGGTAAAAATACAAACAATCCTGTTACCTAAAAAAGTAGAATAGCATTGAATTCCTGATAATTGTCGTTAAGTAACTGTACACTATAAATAAATCATTATGTCATCTGTCCGGATATGCCTAAAGTGTAACCAAATTAAAATACAGCTCAGCTACCCATACTGTTCCGAATCGAATTTGTTGGAGCCTGCGCCGTGCACAGGTTTTCAATTTAACAGTATTTTTTATGGGTGAAGGAAATTGTCGGTAACCGAGCCGGTGTGCAGCCCTACTTTATAGCCTCCAGTAGTACAAAAGTGTATGGATTCATGAAGGTAATGGTGTTTGTAGGCTAAAGCTAACATTCTCTTGTAGTGGGACGTTAAAAGTATAAAAAAACAGTAATCGCCAGTTCCATTTAGCTAGCTATGTCTTACTTATTCTTAGTAGAGAGCATTATTTTAATTTGTTTCTTTTATCATTGGTTCAATTATGACTATTAAATTAGACAATAAATTATACTGATGTTTCGGAATATTTATGTTTACTATGGCAGCAGATATAAATTATATTTGGCACTTTTGAAATAGACGCGTCGGTATGAGTTGTCCGTACTGGCGATAAGTCTATTGTACTTAATAGCAGAACATATCGGTAGTTTACTACTGAAAATTAGCTTTAAGTCAAAAATCTAGCCGGGCTGTGAATCTATCCAACGCTACACTGGAACCAACTTCCTCATTTAGAGAATACCTGATATTCACAGGGAGGGAGTCTGAGATTCAAACATAATAGCATCATAAGTTGGCTTGACGAATTAATTTATTAACAAAAGCTTCAACTGGTATTAAAGAAATTGGAAGCTGATGCTCGTGAGTCGAACCCAGACTTTTTTCAGGAGTTTCAATTTGAAGACGGAGGTGAGCAGATAAAGAGTTAAAGGCAAAAAATCTCGCGGATATGAACTGAATAACGTCAACATTGGTTTATTGATCCCATGGCTTGAATGGCGTTTGATTTTTTGCGGATTTCTATATCGAGACATCTAAACCGTTCGGAGATTTCGTTTTTATCGATTACTTTACCATTGAGATATTGTTTTTCAGGCTTGTGCTAGCTCTGTATACCAAAATACAAGTGCTTGTATTTCGTTACTATAATTTGAGCTTCCATTAATAAAATATGGCGATATTATTAGTTAATACTTAAGCCACGAAATTCAAATGAACAAACGTTCAAATATAACTCTGCACTTGTACATGAATAAGAGCATCAAAGTAACCCCAAACTTTTTCGCGGTGTTAAACACAACGTTTTAGCATTCCAGCTTATTTCAACTTAGATAAACACAAGAATTGTTGTAATCAATATATGGGAAGATTATGCTTATAGTAGCATTAAAAATAAGTCCAATGTTTCTTTCACATTTAAAATCGGCACATAAATTGTGGACATACTCATTGAATCAAGAAAACTGTTCATAGCCGTTTTCGATGGAGTGGTCCAGCCGCATTACTTTTTCCAGACTTGAGTGCATTTTAGAGTGCTTGTAATATTCATGTTGATAACAATTCTTCAATATTCTCACACTCTATAAATGCAAAAATCCCTCTGTGGATGGTTAATTTCTAGATGTCTTAGGATCGATATAAATACTTTTAACTACCTTCTAAAGCCTACAGTTTCTGATATTTTTCACTTTTTTGTTGCTCCTTTTCGTTTGCCTTTAACTATTCATTTCTACTCCTTTTATTATTATCAATCACTTCTAACATAAATAAAGAGAATTATATCTATGATGAGTGTCTCACAAAGTAATGATTCGGATAGTATTGATTCTAGTCCTGTAGATATCAAACAATTTAATCCAATTGATGATATTGAAGGTCAAGATAATACCGATAACTTATCTCAACATTTATCTAGAATTTTATCCACAAAGGAAGGTATTGAAAAAATTGAATCTTTAGCAAGAGTTTTATCAACGAAAACTAAGGCAGACTTAGATCATTTTGAAATTAACCCTGATAATTTTGATTTAAAATTATTATTGAAGTATTTACATGAAAGAGCCTACGAACAAGGCATCGAATCTGCTCATTCTGGATTGGCATTCAGAAACCTAACTTGTTGGGGTATCGATGCATCAGCAGCCTACGGCCCTTCAGTTCCTGAAATGATTAAAGATACGTTTAAAGGTCCTGTAAAATATTTTAGAAAAGATGCTCGTAAACAAAGACAAATTATTAGAAGTTTCATGGGTATTATTGAACCAGGTGAGTTGGTACTAGCACTAGGTAAACCAGGTGCTGGTTGTTCTTCCTTATTAAAAACTTGTGCTGGTGAAATCGAAAATTTTACCCAGGTTGAAGGTGAATTTTCTTATGATGGTTTAGGTCAACAAGAAATGATGAAAAAATACAAAGGCTATATTGTTTACAATCCCGAATTGGATTTTCATTTCCCATACATTACCGTTAAGGAGACTATCCAATTTGCTTTGAGAACTAAAACTCCAGCCAAAAGAGTTGATAGTATGTCTAGAGAAGCGTACGTTGATAACATGTTAAAACTTTGGTGTACCGTTTTTGGTTTAACTCACACTTATTCTACCAGAGTTGGTAATGATTTTGTTAGAGGTGTCTCAGGTGGTGAAAGAAAAAGAGTTTCTATTGTTGAAGCTTTATCTATGAATGCTTCTGTTTATTGTTTTGATAATGCTACCAGAGGTTTAGACGCTTCAACGGCTTTGGAATTCACTCAATGTTTGAGAACTGCAACTAATATGTTGAATTGTGGGGCATTGGTGGCTATCTATCAAGCTGGTCAAAATATTTATGAACTATTTGATAAAGTTACCGTCATCTACAAAGGTAGACAAATTTTTTGGGGTCCTGCAAAAAATGGTGTTTCTTACTTTGAAAGAATGGGCTATATGAAACCATCAAGAATGACTGCTCCTGAATTTTTAACTGCTGTCACTTCTCCATCCTCTAGACAAGTCAGACCTGGTTATGAAGGAAAAGTCCCAGACACTGCTGACGAATTTGAACAATATTGGCTAGCCTCTCCAGAATATCAAGAATTGTGTGAAAAATACGATGAATTCATCTTAAAACACAATGCTGAAGAAACCAGAACAAGATTGGCTTTAGCTACTTCTCAAAGAAAACAATCTGGTCAAAGAGAAAAGTCTTTGTTTGTTGTCAATTACTTTGCCCAATTACGTTACTTGATCATTAGAGGTTTTCAAAGGACTAAGGGCGATATTACTTATACCCTGGTTTACTTATCTTCTTTTGTTACTAAGGGTTTTGTTGTTGGTTCCATGTATTACCACATTCCAGAGAGTACTGTTGGTGCTTATTCAAGAGGCGGTATGTTATTTTATTGTTTGTTATTCTGTGCATTGACCTCTTTGGCTGAAATTGCTAACTCTTTTGCAAATAGACCAATTTTGGTTAAACAAAAATCTTATACGATGTATCATTTATCTGCCGAAGCTTTGCAAGAAATGATCACAGAAATTCCAACAAAGGCCATTGCTGTCATTATCTTGTCTTTGACTTCATATTGGATGCCTAACTTAAAACATACCGCAGGTGCTTTCTTTATGTTCTTTTTGTTTTTGTTTACGATTCAACAATGTATGTCATTTATTTTCAAATTAGTTGCTACCTTAACGAAAGACGGTACCACTGCACACGCTGTCGGTGGTCTGTGGGTCTTAATGCTTTGTGTTTACGCAGGGTTTATGTTACCATTACCAAAAATGCATCACTGGATTAAATGGATTCATTATTTGAACCCAATGTTTTATTGTTATAACTCCTTGATGGGTAATGAGTTCCATAAAAAAGTTATGCCATGTTATAAATTGGTCCCATCCGGGCCAGGTTATGAAAATGTCTCTTTAATTAATCAAATTTGTGATTTACCAGGTGCTATTGCAGGTCAAGACTGGGTTTCCGGTGATGCTTACATTGAAAGACGCTTTGACTTTAAATGGCATAATGTCTGGAAATACTGGGGTGTCAACTTATGTTGGACAGCTGGTTTCGTTGCGATTAACGTTTTTATGTCTGAATTTATAAAGAATGTAGAATCTGGTGGTGATATGCTTTTGTTTAAAAGAGGTCATATGCCAGATACTTCGGGTGGTGAAGAATGGGATGGTAAAGTTGCCACTAGAGAAGAAATGATGCTTGCATTGAATGGTCCAGAGGCAGATTTAGAGAAAATTATTAATGAAGCTGATGTTTTTTCATGGCAAAGACTGGATTACATTATACCTTATGAAGGCGCAACTAGACAATTATTATGTTCTGTTCAAGGTTATGTTAAACCCGGTACGATGACTGCTTTGATGGGTGAATCTGGTGCAGGTAAAACGACTTTATTGAATGTTTTGGCTCAGCGTATTTCTTTTGGTACTATCACTGGTGATATGTTGGTTAATGGTAGGTCATTAGATGGATCGTTTAAAAGGAGAACCGGTTATGTTCAACAGCAAGATTTACATATGGCTGAATTCTCAGTTAGGGAATCATTGAGATTCGCCGCTGATTTAAGACAGCCTAAAGATGTTTCACAAATTGAGAAATACGAATATGTTGAAAAAATTATTAATTGTTTGGGTATGGATAAATATGCTGAAGCAATGGTTGGTAAAATTGGAAGAGGTTTAAATGTTGAACAAAGAAAGAAATTATCAATTGCAACTGAGTTAGTTGCTAAACCTTCATTATTGCTATTCTTGGATGAACCAACTTCTGGTTTAGATTCAGAATCTTCTTGGTCTATTGTTCAATTTATGAGAGCTCTCGCCGACTCCGGTCAAGCTATTTTATGTACCATCCATCAACCTTCGGCTACTTTATTTGAAGTTTTTGATAGATTATTGTTATTGAAAAAGGGTGGTAAAACTGTCTATTTTGGTGATATTGGCCCGAATTCCTCTACCATGCTTGGCTATTTTGAACAACACTCAGGTGTTAACTGTGGTGTTTCAGAAAATCCTGCTGAATATATTTTGAATTGTATTGGGGCTGGTGCAACTGCATCTGCAACTCAAGATTGGGCTGATTTATGGAATACTTCTCTAGAATGTAATGCTGTTACCGAAGAAATTAATAGGTTACACCAAGAATTACCAAGCAGACCAATCAATACCAACGCCGGTGATCTAACTGCTAAATATGCTACTACTTATGACAAACAAATGTGGTTTGTTTTGAATAGAACGTACTTACAATTCTGGAGATCTCCTGTTTATATTAGAGCTAAATTTTTGGAATGTGTTTTCTGTGCTTTGTTTGTTGGTTTATCTTATGTTGGTTTCGATCATACCATTGCAGGTGCCACTGGTGCTTTCTCTTCTGTTTTCATGTTGTTATTAATTTCCTTGGCAATGATTAACCAATCACACGTCTTTGCTTATGATACTAGAGAATTGTATGAAGTTAGAGAAGCTTTGTCCAACACTTTCCATTGGTCCTGTTTGTTGATCTCTCATACTTTAATTGAAATTTACTGGTCTATTCTTTGTGAATTTGTTTGTTATATTTGTTATTACTGGCCAGCTCAATATTCAGGTACTGCTAAACATGCTGGTTTTTTCTTTTTCATTTATGTTTTGATTTTCCCAATCTATTTTATCTCTTATGGTTTGGCAATCCTATATTTCTCTCCTGATGTTCCATCGGCTTCCATGATTAACTCCAATTTATTTGCCTCTATGTTATTATTCTGTGGTATTTTGAATCCAAAAAAATGGTCTCCAAAATTCTGGTCTTTCATGTACGTGGTCTCTCCTTTCACTTATTTTGTCCAGGCTTTCGTTGGTGCTATTGTTCATGACAGAGTTTTAATTTGTGCTTTTGATGAATATAATATCATGAATCCACCAACAGGTGAGAGTTGTGCTGATTACTTAAATACTTATGTGAAAAACAATGGCGGTTATATTGCTAATCCGAACGATATGAATCAATGTAAGTATTGTCCATATACTCTGCAAGAACAAGTTGTCAGTCAATATGGTATTCACTGGGATCAACACTGGAGAAACTTTGGTATTGCATGGATTTACATTATTTTTAATTTTTGTGCCATGTGTGTGGGTTACTACTATTTCAGAGTTAGGAAGGTTTCTATTGTCGATTCAGTAACTGGCCTGTTCAACATTAAAAAATGGTTTGAAAAGGCTAGAGTTGATAGACATGAAAAAGACCATACAATTTTCCAAAAGAAGGAAGGTGATGATAATATTTTAGTTCCAAAGAAATTAGAACACTAGATGTTTAGCTTTAACTTTTTTGGATGTATCCAAGTTATTATTCGAAAAAATGGTTTGTTGCCATTGCGACTGCTTTTTAATCTTTTTAATTTATAGTTTTACTGTTAGCTTATTTTCGGTTTCTAGCTTTATCCAAAATTACAATGTCTATTTCCTTGTATTTTCTTATGTTCCCTTACACTTTTTTGTACTTGTTATACTTACACTGATCTTCTTATATTTATAATTGTTTTTCCTATACATTTATTTATGGACTACTATACTTTTTTCATACACATTAAATATCTTAATAATACGTATTTTTGCTCTTTCAGACTACATGCTGTTTTTTGATTTAATTCATCAATAATCATGAACTGAGATCGACTAAAAAAAAAGGCGAGGTAGTAAAAAATTTCTTCACAATTATATCTTATATTTAATGAAAATTTCCCTTTCATTAGAGTAATGTTTACACGAACCCAGACTAATATAAGAAGATCAGTGAGCTCAGTTTTTAGCAATTCAAGGAGGATATATACTGCAGATACTTTAAGTAAAAGATGTTTTGCAAAAGTGCGTTTTAAGAAAGAATATAGAAATGATAATAGTTTAGACAAACCAATAGATACTAGAAATGTTCGTGATTCAATAAGAAAACATAGACTCCGACCATGTGTCACTCAGAATAGTAATTTAAACGAAGTTCCTATTGAAAATGATGAATTTTTTTTTAATGTCAATGAGATTAAATCGGAAGAAGATTTGAAACAGATGTACCATAAATTTATTTCTCAATTAAAAAAAGTTGAAAATGAAGATAAACTAAAATGTAAAAGTTGTGGGATAAATCCATTGCAGTCAGAAAATATGGATCATGAAAAATACTATAAGGTTCCTAAATTATCCATCTCCGAAAGGCCTTCAGTTAATTATAATACTTTAGATAATATTGCAGATGCGGAAGCACAATTATTAAAGGAAATGGACGCTTTACCAGAAAACGATGATGAGAAAAGTAATGTCGAACTATCAAAATCATCAAAATTGGAGAAAAGAGCTATGGAATTGAAAGACTGGGGCAAATTTAAATTTGACTGTATGAGATGTCATATGATGAAGTCCCAAAGCAGGTTCACATTAGCCGGACAAAATACCCAAACCGTCATGTCCCATATTCCAGCAAATGGTAAAATTGTTAACGTTTTATCTATAATGGATTTTCCAACCTCGTGCACAAAAGAAATTTTACAAGGCAGAGATCCAAAGAATATTTGGTATATTGTTACTAAAGCTGATTTGTTTTACGAAAAACAAGTTCAGTTGAATCGAACAGGATTGAATTATATTCGTGACAGTCTAGAACGATTGATGGGAGCTGATCCTGATAAAGTGTTTTTTGTCTCATCTTCTAAAGCATGGAATATTGGTGATGTTGTTAACAACTTGCCAAAAGGCAAGCTTTACTTTGTTGGTAGGGCAAATGCTGGTAAAAGTAGTTTAATTTCAGCTATGCTAAATTTTGTGTATCCTGAACAGGACAGAATTAGAGATTTGGATACTAAGAAAATCGTAAAAGAAATTGAAACTCCAGACAGTTATCATATTCCAGGTTACACTAGAGCAAACCAAAGCTTTAGATTGGGTGAAAATAGAACATTGATTGATACCCCTGGTTTCTTCTCTGTTACTTTCAGTATTTATAAATATATGCTTGCTGATTTTGTTAAAAAAAATTTGAAATATAATCATATTGAATCTAACCATAAGAAGAGATATAAAACTCCAGAAATTGTTGGTAAAAAAGAATTCAATGGTGATGAGTTATATTCCTTTGGCGGATTTTTTTATCTTCAGCCACCTCCAAAAGGTGTTTTCCAGGTGTATAAAAATTTTGGTAAATCTGATCCAAAATTTGAAGCAAAGTATAAAAATATAGAAAGAGCCAAAGAATTAAATATGGAAAGACACAAAGAATTAGGTAATAGGTATGGTGTCATCCCTGAGGCTTTCGATGATTTAGTCAGATACGTTATACCTCCTTTTTTTGGCATTATTGATATTGTCATCCAAGATTTGGGTTTTATTTCAATTAAACCGACAAGTTCCTTGAAAAAGACTGAAGGTTTATATCAAATATATGTTCCAAAAGGTGTTAAAGTCATCGTTAGAGAATCAATGCTTAATTTCTTTTATAAAATGCCAGGTTTAATTGACGAAACTGGTAATAGATTGAATAAAACCAATATAGCTAAAAGAGGTGTTACCAGAATTAGAAGACTTAAAAACGAAGATAAATTACATTTTACCGAATTAATTGAAATTCCAAAAGATGTGAGTAATGATGAAGCATTTGCATTTGTTTGCCCGAAATCTGATATTAAAGCTGCCAGTAATATTTTGATGCAAGAGAAGTATCCAAATATGTATTGGAGGAAGATTCGTGTCTCTTGAATAGCAATGCGTTGTCTAGTATGTAAATAATCAAGTAATATAAAGATCTTTATATATATAAATGTTACCCGGATTTCACGTCTATTGCGAGAGAAAAATTTGAATTTTGTTGATGTTTCGAATAAATGTAGTTGATAATTTTTTTTTTGATAGGATAGGTTTTTACCACGGATTTTAATTAAAGTCTCACAAATGACTGCCTTACAAAAGATAAATGATTTTGGTCCATCCATGAAGGATAAATCCAATGTAACTTCGTTAAGTGAGCTTCTTGAATCATCTCGTAATTTACCAAGGAGATTAAATGACATCGGAACCGTTCATCTGAGTTTGAATGAAATCAAAAAAAGAGCTTATGGCTTAAGAAAATATAATAAAGGAGGGAACGATGCCAATCCATACACAAAGGCTCATTATCTTTTAATAGGTAAAGGTATATCCATTGAGGATATTCAAAGTGAGTTAGAATCAATTGATGCCCGTTCATTAGAATCAACTAAAATTAACCAGTCCAGTAATACTTTTGCTTCAAACAATCTGAATACGAATGATTTAGATAGCTATATGAATAATCAAAAAGATGCAAATATTTTAACTGCGATTGAACAATCACTATCAACAGCTGCCAGAGATTTTGATAGCTATGTTAATCAAAATATTAATTTAGATTGGAAACAAAGAAAGAATCAATTACGTGAAACATTATCCGGAGTTTTGAAGAGAGAAGCTTCAACTTCTAACCCTCAATCCGTTGAAAAGAAGTCCAAGGCTAGCAACAAGGAAACTATTGAAAAACAGATTGTTTGGGGTAGCAATAAATCAAAAAGTCTTATTTCATCCAGTTTTAAATTTGTTGATACTAAATCATCTGAAAATCTAGATTCAAGTGTCAATCCAAATGTCTCTTACGCCTTAAGAAGAAAATTTGAACTAAATGCAGAAGTTATATACGATTTGAATGATTTCAGACAACAGGGTAAATGGTATAAGCTTTTCACGGTTTTTGCGGATTTATATAAAAATGACTTGACAACTAAATCTGAGCAATTACATGAAGCTTGGGTTATTTTAAGGGAGTTTGCAGAAAATGATGACGACCTGAATGACGGCAATAACAGTAATAATAACAATAATAATGTATTTCAACATGAAAGAAAATTTGCAACGGGACACTGCTCAAATTCATTAACGGATTTTGAAACTTTGAATTTAAGAAAACTTGTAATTAAAAAAAGTAGAGAATATTTGGAATCGCAGTTTAGGGACTATATTAATGATCTGTATTTAAAGAAATTGACTACGAAACAAATTGAAAATAATGAGTTGATCTCGGATGTTGCTAAAGTTTGTAACTTTTTGGAAGTGACTTTGAAAACGAAAAATAATGAATGGAAAATTTCCAATTTAACTTTTGTCAATGGTCTACCAATTTGGGCAATTTTATTTTATTTATTAAGGGCATGTTGTTATGAAGAAGCAATTCGATTGGTGGATCGATATGCTGATTCATTCCAAAAATTAGAAAGATCGTTCCCAATATATTTAAAAAATTATTGTGAAAGTAAAGATAAGAAACTGTCGAATGAGTTACAGGGCAGATTAAATAATGAATTCAATCAATACTTTAAACACTCTAGTAAAGATATAGACCCGTTCCGTTATGCAACTTTTAAATTACTTGGGAGATGTGATTTGGCTAGAAAAAACTTGCCATCTATAACGTTAAGTATTGAAGACTGGTTGTGGTTACATCTATCATTGATTAATGAAGAAATCAATAATGATGGTGACCAAAATGAAGATTTAATTCACGAAAGATATAGTTTACTAGATTTGCAAAAAACAGTTCTAGAATTTGGAAAAGAAGCATTCAATGGATCTAATAACAATCCAATGTATTTACAAACATTAATTTTAGTTGGACTATATGAAGATGCAGTTTATCAATTATTTGAAACAAGTGAGATTGATGGTGTTCATTTGGCCATTAGTTTGGCATATTATGGATTGTTGAGGGTTACAGATGAAGAAGATGGGGAGGACTCCAACTCTATTAATAAATTACTAAATATTGATTCTAAGGGTTTTAAATCCATAAATTATGCAAGATTAATTGGTTATTATACTAGAACATTCAAATACTCTGATCCAAGGGTTGCAGCGGAATATTTATTCTGTATATGTTTATGCGATGGATTAGAAGAGTCGTTAAAATTAAAACAAATATCATTAGGACAAAGAGCAATTAGAGAGCTAGTTTTAGAAACTAGAGAATTTGTTTTATTATTAGGCAGGATTGAAAGAAATGGATTAAGAATTCCAGGTATTATTGAAGAGCGTAAATCATTATTATATTTAAAAGATGAAAAATCATATTTAAATAAGATTGCAGAAAAGGCAGCACAAAGAGCCGATGAAGAAGGTAGATTATTTGATTGCATTTTATTATATCAACTAAGCGAAGAATACGACACAGTTTTGAAAATCGTGAATAAACTATTAGGAAACTTTTTGGTGTCAATTGATTTTAAATCACCAATTGATGAAATTTTAAAGTATGATAAAATTAATGGGGAAACCAATATTGTTAAACTAGCTGAAAATTTGATTAGAACTTATAACTCCTCACCTGAAATTTTAAGTAAAACTTCAATCAAACATAGAGTTAATTGTAAAATTTTATTAGATATTGTCAATATTGAAAGAGAGTTCACTAGTAAAAAGCCATACTATTTTACAGTTTTAGAAATGATTAAAAATCTTGATCTAATTCCATGTATTTCAAATATTGATATTGATAAAATTAGAAAGAAGATTCAAGATTTAAATAATTTTGAAGAATGTATTATTAAAAATATACCAAATTTATTAATTATTGAAATGACCAGTTTACAGCAACTAATAAATGAGTTAAATTCGAGTTTTGATATTTTAAACGACTCAAAATTGCTTAAAATCAACGAATTAAAACAAATTTCTAAAAATTGTATGATTTTTGCTGGGTTATTGCAATATAAAATGCCAAGAGAGATTTACACAACATTAATTAATCTTGAAATTAATTTCTAAATAACAACATAAAATTCATTAAAAAATGCACAATAATGTATATATATATATTTATATAATTGATATTAATAGGATATTTATAACTAATTGTGAAAAATAACGAATACTTTTTTCTTTTAGTTTTCGTGCGTATGATCATGATCAGAATCATGATCACAATTATGTGGGAGTAACGGCTTCTTGCGTTTATATTTTGGTTGTCTCTCGTAAGCATTTGGTTCCGCATTTGAATTATTTTCATTATCACTTTCACTTGAAGATGAAGAACTAGAAGAATCACTATCAGACTCTTCTACTTCAAATTCTTCCTCATCTTGTGGATGAAATATACAACAGACTTGAAAAGTAGATGTTACTACGTTAGTAATTAATTGACTCGTTAATGATTTTTTAAATTAAAAATACATACTTTTTGTTTTCTTTTTGTTCATATTTTCATTATCAATAACATCTTCGTTCCAAGTAACATTACGTCTGGACTTCGTTTTTTTTTTGGAATCTTTTGCTATATTGGTATCTTCAGTTGGTATCAAACGCAGAGTCGGTATTGAAACTGCTGGAATTGTTATTGTATGAGATTGTGATTGAGATTGTTGGTTTGACTGTTGAGAAGGCTGGGACATTATGTGGTTTAATTAGTTTATACGTTAAACAACTTGATAAAAGAAATAAATACCATGCAATTCTCTAATGTCAATAAAATCATAAAATCTCAGAATGTGGCGCATGTTTTAATAATTACTTATTTTTCAGTAGGATAGGTAAGACGTTGGAACACAAAAAACAATAGCTATAAATATAAGACTGTAAATACAAAAAAAAAGCAATTAATAAAAACTAAATTTGAATAAAATAGAACCAAAAGAAATACAATAAAAATAAATAAAAATCAAAATAAAGCGGCATCGTAAACATATTTCCCTAAATATCAAACTTTAATAACCGGATATAACCCATTTCCCTTTTGTAAAGCAATAAACTCTTCATTATTACTATCAATTACATTCCCAACCAACCCATTTAAATACTTATTAATACCCAAAATCAAGTCTCTATTCTCCCAATATTTCGCAATTTCAAGTTCATCATTAAACTCTTCATAATCAGAATCGGATTGATCGTAATACGATGAAAAATCTGTGTTTTCATTATCTGATAATGACACATCATCAAAGTTAGAAATCAAATCTTGAACTAAACCTGGAGTTTTCTGGTAAGTTCCAATATTATAAAATGGTCTAAAATTAGGAGCAGCAGGATTTTGAGATTGATTATTAATATGAGGAAAGTATGAATCATTATTTAATGACGGATACAATGGAACAGTATTAGTATTACTATTGCGATTATCATTAATAAATGAAATTGAAGTTTTTTGCAATGGATCTTGTAGTGGCACTGGAGCTAGTTTTGGGTGAGGTAAGGTTATAGAATTTGAAATCTTATTAAAATAGCTATTTGCGTCAAACAATTCTTGTTGATTTCTAAAGCCACCAAATTTAGTATTTAGTGGAGGCAACGAAATCTCCTGATTCATTTTATTATAAGTGTTTAATTTATTTGAAAATTGATTAGTATAATTTGGTCCAATTTTTGATCTTTTCAAATCATCATATAAAGAAGGTAAAGAACTATACTCAAATTGTCTCTTCAATTGTTGTGAAGGCAATGGTAGCGGAGGAGGGTTAACATATACTGATTGTTGTTGTGGTGAAGAATTGTGAAAAAAATTTTCGTTTTCAATTTCTTTGATTTTCGTTTCTTTTCTAGCTCTATTTTTCTTTGAATCTTCATTATGAGTCTTATTATGTTTCTTCAAATCCTGTGGTCTTTTAAACTTTTTACTACAAATTGAACAGGCAAAAGGCTTTAGAGGAACGTGAACACGTAAATGAGAAGTGATATGGTCCCTTTTAACAGTAACAACACAACAATTATCCCATTTACAAATCAATGATAAATTTTTATTACATTTTCTACCAACGTGATAATCACATAAATGCTGATATAATTCTTTGGCATCATTAAAAATCGCATTACAATTTTCCCACTTACAATGTAAGGGACAAGAATCATTGTCTTTTGATAAAATTATTGGAACTTTCTCCGATTCAATACTTTTATTTAGAGAGTTAGTTAAAGTACTAATTGAGGGTAATTTTTCAGGATGTTGACGAATTGGCTGATCATTTATATCATTAATCTTATTGTGATTATTATTGTCATTATTCAGATGATAAAAATGGTGATGATGATGGTGATGATGCAATCCATTTGAATTCACTTCGGTTGTATGGGTTGTTAAATCTTTATAGTTAACGCTATTTTCTAAATGTGAAAAATTTGGTAAATTTGTAGTTGCTAGACCTGATGCTGAACCTGATGCTGAACCTGTTGATGAACCAGATGCTGGCAAAACTTGGATTCTGGAACTTGTAACTTGAGCCAAATGCGGAGAATTCAATGTTTGCAAAGTTGGAGAAGATGGCGATGGAGAAGAAACTGAGCCATCAGTTAAAGACGGAGATGATGAGCCTAATGGAGAACCAGTTGATTCGGTAACTGTACACAAGGAATCCAATTTTGAATTGGATCTATGTCTACCAAGTATATTATTGTTTACTGCTGAGGACGTAGCAGTATTAGGAACATTCAATAAATTCGGCTGGCCAAACGTTTTGAACTTTAGGTTATTTAAAACCGGTATATTTGATGAGCCTGATGAGATGGAAGAACCACCATTAATGTTCGTTGAAAAACTTGATTTTGATGATGTTGGTGGAGTTGATGTTGGCGTAGGGGTGGCATCAACATTAAAATAAGTAACTGGATGAACATTTAGAATAGGAGGTAAACTTGTATTATTGAACGACGGATACATATTGTAATTATTATCTTTCTCTTTGTTGAACATTTTCAAAGTGTTTAGTTAAACCTAAAAGAAAAGACAAGGGATAGAAAAAAAAAAGGGTCCATTCAAGAAGAGGATGACCGCAGCAAAAATAAAATTAGATTTCTAATGTGTGGAAAAGCCCCGCTAAATTTTTTCGTTTCAATACGAATTTTTCGAATTTGTAATTTCTGGCCACGTTTTTCTGTGTGCACATCAGGACTTTACGGTGCTAACAGTGAATTTCGCTATATATTACTTATTGTGGTACATGATAAAAGATTACCAAATTAGAATGAAAGCCGGATCCTGGTCAAGGTCAAGGCCAAAATAAGAAAAAGTAGAGTAAAAATAATATTAAAGAAGTACATGAAGCAGTTAAAATAATATAAAGAAAGTACATGATCAGTAACAATAGTATCAAAAAAATGACACAGAGTAAAATAAAGATAAAAATAAAAAGAAGAAATAATATTGATTATAATCTTAATGATAATAGTAATAGTAATAATAATAATAATAATAATGTCACACAATTTAAAATAAAATCAAAACTTAAGCTTTGAGGCTGCTCTTAAGTTTGCTGAAAAAGCCTTTCTTCTTACCACCTTTAATGACAGGAACTGCTTTTGAAGTTGTTGGTTTCTTAGAGTTCCTGAAATCAACAGGAGTTGAAGCTGTCTTTTCTTCTTCCTTCTTTTCTTCTGATTTTTCTTCTGTCTTTTTATCTGTCTTTTTATCTGAATGTTCTTTTAATTTTGCATCTGATTTTCCTAGATCCTCTTTCTTGACTTTTTTGACAACCTTTTTGACATATTTTTTCTTTTTTTCTTCTTCTTCTGCCTTGGCCTTTTGAGCTTCTTCCTTTTTAATATCTTCATTGAATTTCTTTGCATCAATATCTCTGACTTCTTTAAAAGCGTCGATTTCTCTTGGGTTTTCTGGGATAACAACACCTGGTTCACCTAAAGTAACTTGTTTGCCTTCTTGAGATGGCATAACGGTGGTATCAAGACCAGAACTTTTAGCAGCACCTGCACCTTCATTCAATTTCTTTGCATCGATATCTCTGACCTCTTTGAAAGCATCGATTTCTTGTGGGTTTTCTGGAATAACGATACCTGGTTCACCTAAAGTAACTTGTTTACCTTCCTGAGATGGCATAACTGTAGCATCAATGGCACTTGCACTTGCAGCACCGGCGACTGCACCGGTACCCATAGCTAAACCGGATTCTGGGATAATTGTTTGTTTACCTTGGGTTTGGGCAACTTTTTTTAAATCTAAAACATTATTAACATGTCCTTCGACATCTAATTCGGTTTGATAATTATCACTGATAACCCAATCATTGCCGTTAATGATGAACTTAAATAAAATTTTATCAGTATCCTTCGGAAAAGGGATTTCTAAAGAAAATGAGCCATCAGATTTTTTAATCAATGCATATTGTTGCGACCAATCATCAAATGTACCTGTAACAGTAACCGAATCTGGACCCTTAGGCCTGTAGAATATATACAATTATTAATGTTAGTATTATACTAAAAGGTGGCAATAGTATGTAAGCATGAAAAAGCATTTCAATCACAGAAAAATTCAGCCAAGATACCTGTCAATTCACATTCATAACAACTATACATACCAATTAAAAGTAAAGTTTGTCATTGTATATTATGTTCGTATAAATCTTAAAGCAATTAATGAAATTAAAAAGAGGGATGATGTCTCCTCCAATAAGTTGATAAGGAAATAACAATTTTCTTTAATTTAACCCATTGGGATAACATACAGCCTCTTGGTGTAAGGATGTGTTAAGAGTAAATTTAATTATATTTACTTAATTAACTATACTATTTAACTATTTATTTAAATATAAGCTTCATAAATATTTATGCTTTGGCCCATTTTAAGCTTTCCAATGAACAAACAACAACAATGATTGTAACGGGAAGTGTTAAAATTACGTATCCGTAGAATAAAACACCGGCCATTTCTTTTTGATAAATTTCGTTTAATTGACAGATTTGACTTAATTGAATAGCTGGTGGTGATGTGATTAATAAAAACGATGTGATTAAAAATATCGGATCATCCATAATACTCAAACCAATATATTTAACACATAAAACAATTACTGGCAATAAAATTAAGGATGGCAAAACCATTCTACTTAGCAATGATCCTAAGATCATTTTTGAGTAATGTGGGCAAGCAGGCGGTATGTCAGAAGAGGGAGCTAAATTTGCACCTAAAACAACCAAAATTAAAGGAATTGAAACCGTACCCAGCTGTCTGATCGCCGAAGCAACAGTGTTTTGAATAAAACCATTTTTTTCATAAAATTCATATTTAATCATTGGAATTGATGCGACAATAATTGACAAAAGCATTGCCCACAATGGTGGATTCATCCAAGAATAAAATTTGAAAAAAATTCTAGATATAAATGAATACTCTTCTTCAATTTTAAATTCCTCATCGTCGGCATTTTGAACTAGTAATGGTTGAGTCGAATTAATAATTTCATCATCAATATTTTCGTCAAATGAGTCGTTGGCCAATGAACCAGATGTTGTGTTATTCACTGTTTCAGTTCTTCGACTTTCAATTTCCATTTCTTCTTCATCTTGAATTGTTGAACCATAAAAAATCACGTCATGTGGCTGTCTTTTCAATAATTGATTGTAACCCCATGACCATCTTAGCATTTGGCCTAATTGTTGAAAGATTAATAAATAAATCAAACCTCTACTTGCGATTTTATCAGGTGTATCATCAGTAATATCATCCCATTCTAATCCAGGTAGTGAGTAACACAATGCTAAAGTTAAGGAGACTGGTAAAGAATTCGAATTACCGAAGACACCCATTGCTGTGACAAAATTCGATTCAGGTTCTGTTAATTCCAACCATCTTGAAACAAAAACTGATGCAAAATATGAAACCAAAGTTGTAACGGCAAAAAGAATTGGAATTATAATGACCTCTAATAACTTCTTTAATGACAATGATGATGCCAATTTCGAAAAAATTAAAGCAGGTGTGAATAAATCCACATTTAATCTTGAAATAACTTTTGTACCTTCATTGTTTAATAATCCAGTATTTGCTGCCCAAAACCCTGAAATACAGACTAAAACAACTTGAATAACAGCTTGGAATGTCAGGAATGTAATTTCCAGAAATGATAAAGATGTATTTGCTGCAGATACTATTGATGCTAATACCATTTAAATATGATGTAATATGATATAATATGATATAATATGATATGATACGATACGATTGGTATGATACAGTCTGATATAAATATAATAAATATATTAGTTAATTTATTAAGCAAATAAATAAAATTAAATAATTAAGTTTAAAAAATAATAGTACACGGACAATTTAATTTTGAAGATAGAGAAAAAAGATAAAGATATAGTGATTCTGAAAAAGAAAAGAAAAAAAAGGCCACCAGGTAATTTTGCTGCCTTTTCCTTTCTGCGCCTCTTGTCACTCCGGTACAAATAAATTTATTTATATTCATTGTAAGACACATTATATATATTTTACTTATTCAGTTTATCAACCCGTTGATACTCATTCGGCTCTTAGTGTTACAGTTGCTTCTCCCGCTTTGCGATTGACGAAGGAAGCTTTCATTAAGTGAGATCATCTCTAGGCTGATTGGTTCGACAGCAATGGCTGTTCTCGGAACACAGGGCAGCCCTGACACGACTGTTTCCTTCACCTCATTTACCTCTTTCGTTCCATGCTTATGTTTGTATCCTATTTCCTTCATTCCATCGTCATATTCACAGAATTTTGTAGCTCGTAGCAATGATTCGATAGATAACCGTTTTTTCTGTATGGGTTTTAGATTTTCCATATCGATATTTTGGGCTGCGTACAACACGTTACTGAATCCTTGATCTGAGAATCTCCGTCTTGTTGGAGCCCTTGGTGTGTTTGTAGTAACCTGTGAGGTCGCTATTGATGGATGCACAAACGATGAGTACGAGCCTGTATATGTAGAGTAATTGCCTTTAGGAGGTGGATAGCTCTTTATTGGTGATAGTGATACGGTGCTAGGAATGATAATCGAGTTGGTCGGCGACGATGAAGGCGAGGTTAGCGATGGCGAGGAAGATGATGAAGAAGACGACGACGACGACGTTGATGATGTTGATACAGACGAGACAGAAGAAATTGAAGTTGTTGTAGATTTGGGCGAAGTCGACGAAACGGAAGTAAACGAGTTCCTTGTTATTATCTTCATGGTCAAGGGTGACGATGATTCCGCTGACCTGCCACTCTTGAAGTTGGTGATTTTACCAATCACTCTTTTCTTTCTCTTTCTTCTTCTTCTCTTTTTCTTCAAATCTTCGTCCGTAACATTCAATCTCAACATTCCATAACCCCTTTCTCCAGGTTTCAAACATAAATCAACAAACTCAACACCAAATATTGGAATCAAGGCATATCTGATAGGGTAGCAGAATTTAGACGCTAATTTTTTGGCAGTATTAAAGTTAAGCCATGTGCCTTGAACCTTTAAAAAGCCACCTTTCAATCTTTTAATGTCTTTTTCAATTTCTGGTGACGATGCAATAAGCTTAACCACATCCGCTTTCGCATTACCAATTGCTTTCCATAATCCTGTCAAATGAACAATGCCAATATTATAATCCCAAATAATCCACTGATCATTGATTTTGTATTGATACACTGTGATATGATTTATATTTTCGAACGATGCAATGTACGATTTACTAGAAATATCTTTGTTTTGTGGTATAATTTCTACTTGGTCACTCGGAACTTGACCTAAAACGTGGGACGGAATTTTATGAATGGGATAGTTAGTTTTCGATTCCATGGTATTGTATATACTGTATATACTTCATATAATATAGTAAAAGAGTTCGAGTAATCTTTTTATACAAAAGAATATATGACATATGATATATGATGTTTGGAATTATGTGGGAAAGGGACAGTTTAAAATATAAATATATGAAGGAGCCACAGACTGAGGGAGATAAGGCCAAAAGATAAGAAATTTACTCATCGGCCAGACCATCGCAAAGATAAGTGAATTAGCATTTTACATTCATTTACTGCAATATTTCTTTGGGGTTATTGTTATTGCATGTCTTTCGAGGAGTTTAAATCACATAGTTCCTGTTAAACTAACCATGACATCAATCATCTGAATTCGTTAAAAATTAATTGAATTATTGGTACTTTTACATCATAGAGTGCTAATATTATTGTCTCGCTACTTTTAGATAGGAGTTCAAAATAATATATAATGATTCCTATTTAGTTATTGATGGCTATCTATTTCTATTTCTACTTGTATACTGAATTATTCTGGTTTATTCTTGATTGTCTACTTATCTACATTTATATATACTGTCACTTTTTACTTAAAGAAGAAATAAAACTAATTATCTTGCTCTTGCCACCACTATCCACAGTTTCTGAGGCTCCGACATTAATTTCTTTAAGTTCCTCGGATTCGGATTGCTGCGCTTTTCCCACTTCCTCAATTTTCTTATCTTTAGTGTTCTTATCTTCGTCCTCTGGTATTCCAGTTTCTCTATCAGCATTTTTAACATTCTCATTATCTTCATTAGTCTGATGTAATTTAACTTCTGATTTTTCCTTTAGGATTGGATTTTGTATTTTTTTGAAAAAATTTCCTACTTCTTTACCAATATTCCAGGTTTCTTCAGTGTGGACAATACTTTTAGGTTCTTTTTTATCTTGTTCGTATTCGTCTACTTTTTTACCAAATTTACCGAAAAAATTCTTCAGAACCTCTTTACCATTAAAACTATTCTCCTCAAAAATAGTGTTGCCAATATGCTTAGGTTCAAAAAAGTTGAATAATTCATCTTCTGTAAATTTATCAAAAATTTTAAATATTCTTGTAGTTTTGAAACTTTCAATAAATTTTTTGTTGAACGAATCAATGTTATTCTCAAATTCATTTAAATTGAAATAGTCTAGCGTCAATTGATTGTTTTTGTTTAACTCTAAAAATTTATCATATTTAATCATACTTAACATTCCAATCAAATAGTCTTCAAAATTACTTCTGATAAAATCATCACCACCTTTATAATTTCCATTATTCATTGATGCATTATTATTCAACGTTTTAGAATACTTAATTTTTTCGTCATGAAATTCTTCTTTATCGATTTTTTTCCCTTCACTATCGTTTTTTTCAACTTCTTCAATGATATAATCAATAAACTTTTTATCTTGCCAGTTTAATGACAGCTTTTCTTTTAATTCTTTATTCAAAATTTCAATTTTGCATCCATTCTTATAGATCAAATTATTATCAATTTCATCGGCGTAGACAATTACATCAAACCAATCATTTTTATGCTCTAAAACAATATCATTGGATGATCCCACCAAAAAATTCTTTGTATTTTCATTTCTTAAGTAATCTAGTTGCTGTAATGTTAAATATGGTTGATAAAATCCTCCTTCACCAAATAATTGTAGAGGTAATCCCATAAACTTTAACATCGAGCCTCTGTCACTTGATTTTAATGATGTTGGTTTTACCAATTTCTTAGTTAAAGTATCTAATAATGGGAATCCACAATCTTGTAAATTCATAATTAAGTTAGGAATCAATGATAGTAAACAATACTGAAAATTCGACAAATTATTTAAATCTTTTGAAAAAATTAAAACTCTTTGTTCTAATAGTAAACTCTTAAAAACAATCAATAAATTTCTCCTCATTTTACAAACAACATCTTTTAAATTTAATCCAATATAAAAGTCACTTTCCTTCATTATTTTCATTTCTTGATTTTTTTTTCCAATTTCAGCGTCCGACTCAGATTTCGTTATATTTTCTTTCTCGATTTCCTTGTCTTCAGTCTCATATAAATCATCATCTTCAACAATAAATCCATTTTTATTATAAATAATTTTGATATTTTCATATAATGCTTTAATAACGCTTTTATCTTCAAAATCTAATTGCTCAAAATAGCTTTTTGTTATAATACTCAATTTCTCCTTTAACTGAATTGGAATTGGATATCTCGTAATTAGAACAACACTTTTTTGAACAACAGATCTTTTAACACTTTCTTCTCTATGTTTCAATAACTTTGAATCAATCTGTCTAATACAAGCACAACCAAACAATGTGACCACACCTTCATTTGGATCTTCCATTTCAATAACCTCATCACTTTTAATTTTGGTTTCATTAATTAGTTCATCAATAATGTTAATTTTTTCAATGCTTAATTCAACTCCATTCTCTTTCAATTCATCGTAACATAATGTGAAATTTGTAAACGTTTCATCAAATAAATGCGCACCATCCGGTAATGCTTGAAATGGTAAATGTGGCCAAATTTTGGTGAACTTTTTAATTTTATCAGTTTGATTTTCATCCATTGTTGAATCGTCTAACCAATATTCTAATTCCGGACCTCGAATATGATGAAAATCTACAATTGCTAATCCAAAAATAAAATTTTTAATCAGTTGCTCTAACTTCTTTTGAAGTTCTGGCTTTGCAACATAACTAATAAATGGATCTGATTTATTTAATGTTGAATGTGGTGTTGTTAATGGAATGTCATCAAGTTTGGTTGGAGTTTCTGCTTTACCTTCATCAATCAATTCTGGAGTTACTGGTAATGGTTTTTCATCTTGCTTGATTTTAGTATAGCTCAATGATTGAGATTCATCTTTTCTGAGATCTGGTGCACATTCTTCATTGGCTGGTTGTTCCTTTTCAGCGACATGGGTTTCATCGATATTATGTTCTTTAATACCTTGATTTTCTTCTTCATCTCTTCTCATAGATTCATTTTCGAGTTCTTTATTTTCTTCTTCATTTCCTTTTGTTGATTTCTTTTCAAGTTCTTTAATCTCTTCTTCATTGTTGATTTCTTTAACTTCTTCTTCCATTTTACCAGTTTCAGGTTCTTTTGTATCTTCATCTTCCGTTTTATCAGCTTTAAGTCCTTTTGCATCTTCTTCTTCCCCCTCTTCTCCTTCTTTTTTTTCTTCTTCTTCTTCTTTTGCATCCTCATCTTCTTCTTCTTCATCTTCTTCTTCGGAATCGCCAACAACAAAATTTCCAGCGATTTCGGACTCATACAATTCTTTTCCCTCGTTTTTAATGCCATTGGTTTCTTCATCTATTTTATTTTCATCATTCTTAGTGTCATTATATTCCTCATTATGATCACCAAATTGAAAACCTTCATCCGATAATTGATTATCTTGTGGAATTGATTTCTGTGTTTCTATATCTTTATCATCGTTCATTTTTGGCTATTGAGGAGATCAAGAACATAAAGGTAGAAAACTAAAATTTTAAAACAATAATTTAATTCCACTTTATTTTTTCTATTTTCATCATTTGTTGTACACACGTCCTATACTAATAGTCCCTTCCTCTTATTTCTCATCTGATATTTTTAGTGTAGATGAAAAGATTATATACTTAAAGTTATATACCAATTAATTTACTGTAGTTATAAATTATCGGTTTTTGTTCAAATGCTGGAAACTAAAAAATTAAAGACATTCTCTCTGATCAAATAATGAAATAATCAACCTAAATTTAAAAGAGATATAATTTTAAAATTACATACAAAAATAAAAAAAAATAATCCACAACATTATATAAATAACCTCTTACAAAAATTTAGAAACTTCTTGTATTTTACTATCAGAAAAATAAACTTACATTTGATATGGATCACTCATATATCTAACAATTGGACCTTCACCAACCTTATCAATGATTTTATCAAACCATGATAACAAAATACCTCCAAACTTTTGACCTTCTTTTAAACTCATTAGTTTATAAATAAATTTAATTAAAACATCAATTTCATCGATGCTTAATCCATTAATGACATTTTGAATCTCACTTTGTTTTGTGTTATTAAAAATCTCTAAAACTGATGTTAAGTAAATCAGCTTAACATTAATATCTGATCCATAAGGTGGATTACTAACTGCTATTTTAATTGCTTCGATTGTTGAATTACGTGAAATTAACGTTCTAATTTGTTGAACTGTCGGTTCAACTTGTGCAATTGATAAATTTGGTAATTCGAGATCATCTGGAATATATTGATAATCAGGGTCATATTTATCAATATCAATTCTTCTCCAATCTTCCATATCCGTTATATCTGTAACTGATTGTATGTGTTTTGACTAAAATAAAATGCAACAGGAGTACATTTGTAGTAATATAAATGTAGTTTTCTCGCACTAAATTGGAAGATTGACCAGTCCAGTGTATGAGACTAATTAATCTGGGTCGATCGTCTTAATCAGTTTTATTATGGGCTTTATCGCTATGTATAATTATATAGGTTATTGCCGTTGTATCAAGGTATGTCATCGTTATTAGACTACTTATCAAAAAATTATGATATCGATAAAAAGAAAAAGAAGAAGAAGAAGAAGAGTCCCAGAAATAAGGCAAAAAAAATGGAACCTAATGATTCCGAAATTGATTTAGACGATGATCCAGTTATTGTTGCATCTAAACAGATGAAGGGAGCATGGAAGAACGTTGAAACCAACGAAACCATCTACGTGAATCCTGAAGTCTTAAATGATGGTACTTTTGCGGGATTGAAAGCTGACATTGGAGATGAAAAATCTAATAAAATTGAGTATAATGAGGAACATGAAGATATAAACCAAAATCAAAATAATGGTAAGCGCAAGCTAATGAATGATGGAACGTTTGCAGGTTTACAAACTAGCGAGCAAATAAATGAATCTGCTAAGGCAAAGGATGCCAAATTAAAAAAAGAAATGGAAACTACTATCGATCATAATAATGAAACAATATATCGTGATTCATCTGGTAGGAAGGTTGAATCCAGCCATAATTTAGATAGAGAAAGCGAGGGAGAAATAAGAAGAAGGCAGAATCAAGCATATATAAGGACACTTAATCAAAATGAAAAGAAAATTATCGATGAAATAAAAGAAGGTGAAAAATTACAATCTTTAAAAAATGAAGGTATTAATTTATATGAAAGCAATCAAAATTTAATTAAATCAAAGAGGGAGAAAATTGCAGAAGAAGATCCAGCTTTAATGTTTAATAAAAAGATCATCAAAAATTATAAAAATAGTAAAAATGGCAAGTTTACCAGTATCACCGGAAGAAAACTGTACACAGATGTTACGAAATATCCAATAAATAGGTTTGATGTTAAACCGGGTTGTAGATGGGATGGTATTATTCGAGGAAACGGATTCGAAAAAAGATGGCTAGACAGACAAGTTGAAGTGAAAGAAAATCATGTGTTGCAGTATACAATGGCTAAAGATGATACTTGAACTTAAATTTAAATAAATATAGACGTCTGTATATCTCATGAAAACAAATAGATTATCAAATTATGTAATTTACAAATTAAATTATAAAAACAAATTATTGTATGGTAAAACAACTGACTATGTATAATTTCAGAAAAACAAAAGTGAAAAAGAAAAAAAAAATTAAGGCTAAAAAATTCACATAAATCATAGTAGAAACAAAAGATCGTAACTTTCTTGATAAAATATTGAATGTACAGGGTGTCATTGGACGACAGTTACAAATTATATTTCTATGCATTAATAGTGTCATTTGGTTCATCTTGATTGTTTTTTGTGGCTTGAGGTTGATTGTGGCCACTTTTACCTCTAACGCCTCCTTTACCTCCACGTTTGCTTTTGTTTGAGGTAGAACGATCTTTATTGCTAGTTTCCTTGCTATTGAGCATATTCATTAACCTGATTGAATCTTCCTTATTCCCATTTTGTTGTTGGTTAACTGCAACAGTAGGAGCATATGGGTAAGTCGGCAATGGCATCATTTGCGTAGCACCCATTGCAAACGGCATTGGAAGTGATATTGGCATACCGGGAATATTGACTGGCAAGCCGCTATTCATTGGAATCGGCATTGGCATACTGTGTTGTTGAGTATATGTTAAAGGTTTACCCTCATCTGATTTCAAAACATCACCCATAACCAGGTCGAAAATGTTCTTAGCATCTTTATTACCTTTAATCTTAATATCCTTTCCGTTTTCTGAGGAAATTTCAGATGATTTTGAAGTTATATTATCAGCCTCTTTGATGCCTGCATCAGTTTCTTCTGGTTGCTTGGATTCATCTCTAATAACAGATAATAACTGTTTTTTACCTGACAATTGCTTCTTCATTTCTTCTTCTTTTTGCTTTAAAAAAATTTCTCTTGAAATCGGTGATTTATTATTTGCTTTTGTAGCTTTCTTTTGATTTTGATAGGCAAATTGTTTAAAACTTAAGTTCAATAAAGCGGAAGAGTCGACAGACAATCCTCGTTGGGTTTTCAATCTACCGTCAAAAGTATTACCAGTCATAACTAGTTGATCAAACAAAACTTGGATAGAAACAGATGTTTCAAATGATCTGAAACCAACGACAGTACCTTTAGAAAATAGTGGGACTTTCCCTGAATCTAAAACATACAGGACTCTATCACCTAGCCTGAATTCTTGTTTCTTTAGCATATGCATTGGGGTTGACGGATTTAAAACGGCTGATCTAGGAATTCCTCGAACACCTGTTGTTTTAAGCTTTTGAGTTTTTGTCACGTAATCAATAATTTGGCTTTCAACAACTCCAATCGAAGTTCTAGACAAAGAGTCTGAATTTAATGAAACAGTAACTAAATTCTCCTTTTTTTCTTTTAAATAATTGGTGATTTCTTTCAATCTCATATTAATTGAATCAGAATTACTTGTATGGAATAATTCCTGTGCAGAAGGAATACCATTACCTTTATAATTGACTAAAGCTGAAAATAATTCAGGAAAGTTTTTAACATAATCCTTGACCAAATTAATAGCCAAATCACTAAATTCCCAATATTTTTCATTCCTTTTGGTATAACCTAGAGTCTTAAGTCCTCGACCTTGAAATTTCAATCCTAAACCAACGTCATATTTTTTATTACCTGGTCCCATAATCATATACATAGACGTTAGTTTAGATAAAAAGAAAGCATTGATCTTTAGTATTCTGGCTGCTTCGTTGGAAGAGTGATACCTAATTGCCTGTTTTTCCCTATCAGCAGCTTGCAAACCGAATACAGGTTCTTTAGAATCAACAGGTTTGGTGATTTGAATTGTCAGATTATTTTCACCATGGTCAATAACTTTGGCTGGGGTACCATAAGCCATGCCACCAAGAAAGACCACCTGAGTATCTTTCGGGAAATCTTCTTCAATTGGGGCAGCTCCTTTAGCGGCAAATCTTAGATCTTTATTTTTAACCGAGTCAATAATCATTTGAATTGGATAGCATTCAATTTGATCAGAAAATACTTTAACTAATGCGCCATTTTGTGTTGGAGCTAAACCAACAACCCTTTTAACATAAACCATACCTTCAATTGGTTCTTCAATCTCCCTTTTTTTATTGTCATATATATCGTCCTCAACAGCTGCAACAACTTCTTGATCATTACTATCATCCCTAAAACTTAATCCTTTCTTATTATGCATCCAGTAATTGAAATCTTTTTTTTCTTTATTGAATTCGCTAATCTCAAAGCTTTCTAAAGGACTTGAAACAACCTTGGATGCCTTAGACATCTTAACTTTCTCATATTTCATTAAAGAATCCGTAACATGAACAACCTTGTATTCTCTTAAATAGGGCCACTGCGCATAGACAATCTCACCTACATATTGTTTAGCAAATTGTTCCGCGTTCAAACCACCGTGAATATTGTATAGAGAAAGAATCATAGATGCAGATCTAGAAGGTTGTTGAAACACTGATAAACGAGCAAATTGCAACTTAAATGTAAAGGGGATTGTTTTCAGTGTCGGAAAACCCGCTAACATTTGAACGCCCAACTTAACGCCTTCACACAAACCATCAACAAACTTTAAACCTTCCATTGAAGGCAACGTATATATGGTTTCTGTTGCATGTGCTTCAAAATCCGGGAATGCAGAAGGAATTGGCGACTTGATTAAATTTTTAACCTGTGGATTAAAGTGGAAAAGTATATCATGTCCAAAACTGTTTCTCTTTCTTTCTTCCGGAGTTAGTTTGCATTCTAATGGAGCCATGGCTTCAATCAATCTCTTTTCATCCACAAATGATAAAAGTACAACGGCTTCCCAAGATGCAGTTTTACCATTCATATCAACATCACAGTCTGACGGATAGAAATCAATAATCGGGGATTTCGGATCAGTCATTAATTTTCTATAACAAACAGGAATTAATTCCCTTGATCTTGCAGGTAGAACACTCATTAGTTGTTGGAAGGCAGTGAACGGCTTACCCATATCAAAGTTTATCTTAATGTTCAAACCTTTAGCAATATCAGAAATACGTGGAGCATAATGATATCTATAATACCATGGCCAAGAACAAATACCTTTATAGTAATAATAAAGAACCCATTGTAAACCTTCAACATAATTTTCAGTCATTTCTTTAATTTTCTCATCGTCATCTAAACTGAAGCCCACTTTCTTTTTATAATAGTTATTTTTCCAGCCAATAAATTTGTCATCATACAAATCTTTCTCTTCCTTCAAAGTCTCTTCGTCTTCGACGATGACACCACTTTGATATTTCTTAATGGATTGTCTAATATCGCTAAATCTGTGATTAAAATCTTCTTCGGTTTCATTTGTATCCATGCCATCAATATCTAATTTTGCGGTGTAAGTGTTCTTGGATTTACTATGAATGACAATCAGACCAACATCAAATGCAAACTTTCTAATAAAATCTAAGTTTAAATCACTTTCAAAAAAATCAGAGGGTAACTCAATTTCGGGAATTTTTGACTCATCCTCATTCATTTCTTTAACTGAAAATTTATTTTGATAAATATTAAACAACCACTCTCTAATTAAGCCAAGCAATTTCTTTTGCTGTTTAATAAGTAATTCTTTGCCCTGTCTTTCCCTTTTTCTTTCCCCTTGTCTAGAAACATTATCTAATTGTTTATTAAACCATTCTATATCAACAGCACCCTTTTCAAAGTTTTCAAGTTCAAAAATGGAAAGAATATTTAGCCAAACACCTAATCTTTTCAAATTGATGGTACCATTCTCATTTAAATAACCATCAGTACGTCTCATTGCTTCTTTAAAAGTTTCTATTAAAACAGGAAATGCACCTTTATTAAGGTGTAAATCCGGCAAATTTGGTAAGAAATCATTACCAATAACATACATGACAAGAATGAAATCATCTAAAACTTTCTCAAAATCATATTTAAAAGTTAATTCATCCTCTAAACTCTGAAATTCCAATTCTAGATACTCTCTAATTAAATTGATATGTAAAAGGTAAAATGTTTGCTTTGTTAAATCTGTTGATTTTTGAGCACGAGAAGGACCAAAAGTCACTTCTTCTCTTAACAACGAAAAGTGAGGTTCATGAGATACTAAACCTAGCATAATTAAATCAGCATCTAAACCATACACACAGTGTCTGGTATTGGGGTTATAACCTGGTTGGGCCTTTTGAATTCTAATATATTCCATAATCTTATGTTCGCCTTCACCTGGAACTTCATGACCAGATAGAATAACTTTAATATTTTGCCAATTTGAATCTGTTGACATTTTTTGACTAATATAGAACTTCAAATTATCTGTGACTTTGGCCATAAATTCCGTACCTGGTGTAATAGCGTTCGTGTCAAATGGTGGCTCCTTAGGTAATGGTTCGCCACTTTCGAGGGCTTTAATCATATTCTGTTCCGCTTCAACTGCAGTTCTAAATCTTCTTGCTCTTTGCTGATTCATTTTAGCTCTTGGAGCAACACCATCAATAGCCATATAAAATACTTCCTTCGGTCTGATTATATTAAAAAGATGATCTATATAAGCAAAAATGGCACCAAACATTTGTTCGTCAGTCAAATGACTTAATTGTCCATCACTAGGATGTGTACAATTGTGTAGAATGGAGTTCATATCAAGGTAGAGATTGTCGAACTCAACCATCTCAGGACCATCAATCTCTTGTGTAATCAACGGCCATCTTTCCGAAATAAATCTAAAAAATTTAGGGATACCTGAATGAAAAAAGCAACGAGCGTTAGTAAGTTAAACCTTCACTAGTAAAATATTCAAACTGAATTTGCATACCCATAGCTATTTACAATTAAAAGCTAGTTGTTTTTTTAGAACGGTGTTAAAAGAAAACTTTAAGTCCAAACATGCAGAACGCCCATATATCAATTGAAAAGTCGTCCAATCCCTTTGGGGAAAGATACGTGCACGGGTGTACAAGATTTTCTTTAGTAAAAAAATTTTGTTTTATCTTCTTCGGATCATTACCTTGATGACTGCAATTTGTTTATCAGCCCTTATTTTTCAATGTTTGGTGGTAATACAGCTGGTGGCAATCTTTCGTTTGGTGGAGGCTCGAACTCTGGATCGTCTGGCTTTAATTTAAATTCCAACAACAACAATAACAATACCAATGCTGCAAATAACAACAGCTTAACTAGTTTTGGGTTTGGTTCTGGTTCAACTAACAATCCTGCCAATGCTAAAAATGGTGCCCCGGGTGGGTTTAGTTTTGGTAACAAGCCTTCTGCTCCTTCTGGAACTCCTGGTTTTTCATTTGGTGCCCCAAATAATAATAACAACATACCATCAAATAATGCGTCGTCGGGTTTCACCTTTGGTGCCTCCAATAATACCACTGGAGTTAACAATAGCTCTGGTGGTTTTTCGTTTGGTGCAAATAAATCTGCAAACGATGGTGTAACCTCAGGTGCTGGTTTTTCATTAGGTAGCGCTGCTAATGCTGTACAATCAACTGGCGGTGGTTTATTTAATAATAAACCACTAGGGACTGGAACCGGTCCTGTAGGTGCTTCCGGTGGATTCAATTACGGTGGTTCTAATACGGCTACTGCAAAACCTGGTTTTAATTTTGGTGCTGCTTCGACTGGTACTGGTTTGCTAGGAAATAACAATGCTTCTTCTGGAAATACTGGTGGCTTATTCGGTACCAATACTAATAACAATGGTAATAATAATAATAATAATAATAATAACGCAGGCCTCACAGGAGGTTTGTTTGGTCCCAAATCAACTGGTACAACATCCCTTTTTGGAAGTAATAATGCTTCAAGTGGATTTAGTTTTGGTAATAAGCCGACCTTAGGTTCCACACTTACTTCATCTGGTGGCCTGTTTGGAAATAATAACAGCAACAATATTAACAATCCTTTAGGCCAAAACCAGCAACAAATAGCCCAGCTCACGTCAATGACTAGGGTTAGCGATCTACCAGATGTGATTAAAAATGAACTACAAGATTTGGATAGATACATTCAAACACAAGTGTCTATCGCAGAATATTTACAAAACCAAGAATCTACCCATAAGGAATTAGTTGAAAGTGTGCCTAGGGATATTAATTTTTTAGAAAAAAAATATGTTTCTACAAATCAAGCATTAAATAGTGATTTAAATTTCGTTGAAGGTTTTAAAGCTAAAACCTTAGAAAGTTTCAATAGTTGGGTTGAAAAATTAATCAAGGTTTATTTCCAATTGACAAATCCAATGTCAAACACTTCAAATGATCAAAGTCAAATTCAAAGTACCTCTAAAGTTATTATTGGTGTGAACGGTAACAGGGCTGAACAACAGCAACAGCAGCAACAAAAATTAAAACCTATCTCGGATGAAGCATCTCCAATTAATATTACCGAAGTTTTGAATTCTTACTATATTTCTAAAATTGAAGATTTTAAAGAAAATATTGAAAAATATCAGTTGGTTTTAGAAGAAGTTGAAAACTCAGTTAACGATTTGGATAAATCATGCAACAGTTCATTACCTGTTGATGGCAATCATGGTATTGAAATGATTGTTACCACTTTAAATGAAGAATTTAAATTGTATGTTGAATTAACGAACGAATTTGCCGAAATTCATCATGAAGTTTCTAGGCTCATTGGTGGTAGAGATGTTTTTTAGGTAATATATGTAGAATGTTTTATAGTTTTATGTGTCAAAGAAATATACTGAGAATTATACATCAGTTTAAATATTACAATGTTGATGAAAGGCTCATGTAAAGCACGAAAAGTGCGGATTAAATATTGCTCCTGCACTTTTCTTTACCATTAAACGTGTTGCCTGTAACCAAAACATTAGTATAATGGATAGATTATCTCAGCCTGATATGCCATCTTTGGTTCCGGAAACAATGATATATCAGACGCTAACATCAACGGATTTCAAACTGGCACATGCGATTGAACCATTATATGGGCAGCTATTTGGAAAAGAACGGGGAGAGATGAAAACTTTTGCTGGTGTCAAGAATTCATTGGAGAAAAAATTGGTGAATCAAATTACCGAAAACAAAGAAAATTAAGAGCTTGTTTTTTGGTTTTACTAGTGTCATTATGGTTTTAATTCTGTCAACGATCACTCGTTGTATATTAGTTGTTAAGAACATTTATAAAAATTTGTACAGAAAAATATATATTACAATCTGATAAAAGGGTCAGATTTTGTGAAATGAAAAACTGAGTTGCGAGTTATAGAAAAGAATGCAAGTTATGTTCTATTAGAATAGTATAAATTATCTGCGTCTTTTACTATTACCATTTGAATTGTAATTTTTACTGTTATTGTTGCTACTGTACCCTGATCCGCCACCGTTTTTGTAAGAATCAAAATAATCTGTTCTAGAACTCGAATTTCTAATGTTATTATGGTTATTGTTCTTGCTATTGCTGTAATTATTGCTTCGATTATAACTTGGTTTTCTGGAAATTTGGCCTGCAGGTCTCATAGGTATAAAACCAGATTTATTTGGAGGTGGTCTATCATTGCTAGAGTTACTCGAAATATTTGAATATCTGGGATATGGTGGGGGGGCTGTATTGTAATTTGTAGCTCTGCTGCCATCATCACTACGCTTTCGTTTATTGTTTATTCCTTGAGGACTGTATCTGTAATATGAATTATTTGAATCAGCTTTTAAGTTTCTGATGTTGTTTCTATATTGAATTATCAACTCTTTTGGTAAATTTTCACCACTAAAGGCGGACCCATTAATATTTGGTGTCTTGGAGACTCTCACATCGGGACATTCATCACCATAATGACCTTTTTGAGCACAATTGTAGCAAAAAATATTAGAGGAAGGGTAGGGAATTTTCTTAGAACCATGCCTACTTTGCACAACATAACTTCTCCAGATAGAAGGACATCTATCGGCTGAATGATTTTTCGATTCACACTCGGTACAATAATTTTGCTTCCGTTTTGATTGACATGAGCTTCTAAAGTGCCCTCTCTCCCCACAATTTGAACAAATCATAGAGTTTGGACATTGCGTTTCATAATGGTCATCTACTTTACCACATGCATGACAAACAACAACTTTACAATTGTTACGTTTGTGTCCTCTTCGATGGCAATTGGAGCAAACAGGTTGCAAAACATCTGGATCAGTGACACCAAAATATCTACCTTCTCCACGAGATTCCGCTAGATTGTTCTTGTCATTTGAAACTTCATCAAAACTTGGTGCATAGATTGTCTCTTGTTCTGTTTTTTCTTTCAATGATTTCTTCTTTTTCACTGACATTGGTTTATCTTTAAGCTGTGCATCAGTTTCAGGTCTAAGTTCTTTTTTGATATTTGCATCTAATCTAGCCAATTTGGATTCATCTGAATCATTATTATTGATTCTCTGTAGTCCGTCAGAATCTGTAAGCAGTATAGGGCTGGAACAAAAATAAATATGTTAGTAAACAGCTAAATAAAATAAGGATATTAATGTTTGTATATACGTACGCTGAAGTGTCTGCCATATTTTTAGCTAATTACCCAGACAGTAATAAATATCAACTGAATAATCATGTTGGAGAAAAAAATTTTATCATACTTGTATATGTTACCCGGACGTCAGATTTTTTTTTCCATTCAGAAAATTTCAGTCTCTTCTTTGATTACTGCTGAGCATTCCACGTCACCTTCATTCAATTTTCACTTTCCATAACACAGAAATATGTCCACGGAAGAGGTTACCAAGAAAGTTGATGCACTGTCTGTTGAAGATGCTCAGCAGTCAAAACCTCAAATTAACAAGAAAGCTAACAAAAAGAGCAAGAAAAATGCTGACTCAGAGTCGACAAGACCAATTTTCTTAGATCCCCAACCTTCATTTATTGATCACAGAATCAAGATTTTTGATGAAATCAAGGCCAAGAGAAATGCTGAAATCGCTGCAAAAGAAAGAGTCCCAATTAATGTTACTTTGAAAGACAATACTGTCAAAACTGTTACCTCATGGGAGATTTCACCAATGGATATTGCTAAAGAGATTGGTAAATCATTCTCTGAAAGACAAGTCATTTCAAAAGTTGATGGCATATTATGGGATTTGGAAAGACCACTTGAAAATGATTGTAAATTAGAATTTCTTGATTTTGAACACCCGGAAGGTAAGGCTGTTTTTTGGCATTCATCTGCTCACGTTTTAGGTGAAGGTTGTGAATGTCATTATGGTGCCCTCATATGTTTTGGTCCACCAACTGAAGATGGTTTCTTTTACGATATGGCAATTGATGAAGGTGAAACTGTAGTTTCTCAATCTGATTTCAAAAATGTTGAAACCGCTTGTCAAAAGGCTATCAAAGATAAGCAACCTTTTGAAAGATTGGTTTTGACCAAAGAAGAGCTTTTAGAAATGTTTAATTACAACAAGTATAAGCAATCTTACATTCAGAGTAAAGTTCCAGATGGTACTTCTTCTACTGTTTACAGGTGTGGCCCATTGATTGATCTTTGTTTAGGTCCTCATATTCCTCATACTGGTAAAATTAAAGCATTTAAAATTTTAAAAAACTCATCTTCTTATTTCTTAGGTGATTCTAAAAATGATTCTTTACAAAGACTTTACGGTGTTTCTTTCCCAGATAAAGCTGCTATGAAAGATCATATGAAATTTTTAGAAGAAGCTGCTGCTAGAGATCACCGTAAAATTGGTAGACAACAAGATTTGTTTTTCTTCCACGAAATGTCTCCGGGTTCTTGTTTCTGGTTGCCACATGGTACTAGAATTTACAACAGTTTGGTTGCTCTTTTAAGAGAACAATATAAAGCTAGGGGCTACCAAGAAGTTATTACTCCAAATATGTATAACGCTAAATTATGGGAAACATCCGGTCATTGGGCTAATTATAAAGAAAATATGTTCACTTTTGATGTTGAAAAAGAAACTTATGGTTTGAAACCAATGAATTGCCCGGGTCACTGTTTGATGTTTAAATCTAGAGAAAGATCTTATAGAGAATTACCATGGAGAGTTGCTGATTTTGGTGTTATTCATAGAAATGAATTCTCTGGTGCTTTATCTGGTTTAACTAGAGTCCGTAGATTCCAGCAAGATGATGCTCATATTTTCTGTACTCAAGATCAAATTGGGGATGAGATCACTGGTATTTTTGATTTCTTAAAGCACATATATGGTATTTTTGGTTTTGAATTCAAGATGGAGCTATCCACTAGACCAGAGAAGTATGTTGGTGATTTAGAAACGTGGAATGGTGCAGAAGCTAAATTGGAAGACTCATTGAACAAATGGGGTGGCGCTTGGGAAATTAACGCAGGTGATGGTGCTTTCTACGGTCCAAAGATTGATATTATGATTTCTGATGCGTTAAGAAGATGGCATCAATGTGCTACTATTCAATTAGATTTCCAATTACCAAATAGATTCGAGTTAGAATTTAGAGGTAAGGATGATACTGCAGAGGCTGCTAGACCTGTCATGATCCATAGAGCTATCTTAGGTTCCATTGAAAGAATGACTGCCATTTTAACTGAACATTTCGCCGGTAAATGGCCATTTTGGATATCACCAAGGCAAATTTTGGTTGTCCCAGTTGGTGTTAAATATTTCGATTATGCCCAAGAAGTCCAGAAGAAATTACACGATCTCGGTTTCTTTGCAGATGCTGATTTATCTGGTAATACTTTACAAAAGAAAGTCAGAACTGGTCAAATTCAAAAATACAACTTTATTTTCATTGTCGGTGAACAAGAAGAAACAGAAAAGTCTGTTAATATTAGAAACAGGGATATCCAGGAGATGCAAGGTAAAAATGAGACTATCAAATTGGATGAAGTTATCCCACAATTGATCAAATTGAAGGAAGAAAAGAGAAATGACAACAAACTAGAGTAATATTCTCCTAGCCTTTGACTTATATAAATTTTTCTAATCGTATTTATTATTAGTCAAATAGTAATCTATTTAATTTTTTCTTCTATGCATTCCTGATATATAATCGCTTATGCCTATACTTTCCGCGGTTTAAAACGAGCAATATTTTTGCTAGTATGACTTTCTTTATCAAAAATTTATTTGACTTCTTGTACTGCTCTACTGAACATAAAGACAAACTAGCAGCCCATAGAAACTGGGATTTTATAATTACTGTTATTACTTTTTTTTTTTAAGTAAAATATATTAGAGACACCTGGACAAGAAAAAATGAGAATATCACCTATGCTATTGACACCTAAGACGGGCTCTTCAATGGCTGATCCGTTCTTTGAAGCAATGAAGAAGAAACTACTACATGCTAACAACAAAGTTCATACAAGCCTAAAACATAAAACTGGAACATTTTCTAGGAATTCTTCGGTAAATACTGCACCAACTCGTTCCAGGGATGTTATCACCGGTATCTACCATCACCCAAAAATCACTAAATCGACGAACCCGAATAAAGAAAAAGTTCCTGAATCTATGAAGAATAAGAGGAAAGAACTTGATAAAATTTTAAATAAAGATTTCAGAGCCATTAATTGGACCAAAGATTTTGCAACCCCGAATACATACTCATCACAAGCACGTACCTCATTACAGGCCAAAAGTGAATTCGATTCAATCGTCAAAGATTGGATTACAACTAATTGGCTAAATGTTAATCAAAGCATTCAAAACAAGCCATGTCACTTTCTTGTTCATGATAAACTAATGTATGACAATTTAGATGCATTTGATGCAGTGTATAAAATGATAACAAGGAATTGTACTAATACTCAATTTAATAAAGACGATATGAAATTGAGATGGAAACTGGAATTGGATAAGTTAGATTTTGGAACTGGAGGCGTTTTAATTACTGTTTTAGAGAATAAACTAAAATACATAATTAAAAATATTTTTTACCCATTTGTTAAGAATGATAAAAAAGATGTTGCCAATTTCAATAAAGCAATTAACCATGTCGATTTCAATAAAAATTTAAGTGCCCTTATCTGTCATGATGTTAAATATAGCGATGAAATTTTAAGTAAATTAAAGAACTTGGAAAATTTGAACACATCCAACGATTTTACCATTATCAAAGATAGAGATTTTTCTTTGATTCCATCGTTTGATTACTTTAAATTTTTGGTTGACATGAATAAAAATGTTGGCAGACAACCAAATTCTTTGAGTAGGTTTTCTATCCTTAAATATAAGTCTATATTTGGCAATAAAGTTAACGATTTTCAGAATTTGGAGATGTTAAAACACATGTTATTGAAACCCAGTTTACACAAAAATCCTCGTTTCATTATTTTGAGTAATGAAAGGGAAACCTCTTTGGAGTATTTCAGATTGTTGAAACTTTTCAATAAATCATGGCCGGAGCTTAAATTGAAGGGTAGCGTTATTTATTTAAATCAACAAGAAGTTAATCTAGTTCCAGGCCATAAAAGGTTTACTGGTAAAGAAATGTACTATGTCATTAATAGCTTTAGCGAAGTTTATGATATTCTGGAAGTTCTATGAAAAGGTCAAAAGTAATAGGTATACGTTATAAATCGGTTTGTTAGGTTTTTTATTTATTGTTTAGATTAATAAATTATTAATTGTTATTTAATTGATTTCCATCTAGTAAACAATAATTACTTTACAATTTGTAAGACTTCTCAAGATCAATCGTACAATCAATCGATTCAAAGAATAAAAATAATAAATTAGAAAGAATTATTTAATATGTCATCCAAATTTTGTAATCAAAAAGTGTTTAGTTATTACAGTCAAGATCGTACGAAAAAAATTAACATAATATTCTATTTAACGGGCGTTAATTTGAATTATAAATAGGAAAACAATAATCTTACTGATATGTACCTGTAGATTTGCATAACTATTGCACTTTCTAACGAGCTCATTTCCTCGACTTGGTTTCCTCTTCTCTTATTGTTATCGGTAAGTTTATTTTTTCGACATTCCATTTCTGATTGCTAATTTAATGAATTAAATGTAAAACTCTAATAATATACATCATTTCTAGGTTAGTTAATCAACAGCAAAAAATCCTCGATTATAGGGTTACCTGTAGCTCAAAATTTAAAGCCTAATTACATATTGGTTTTCAGTGGTAGAGATAAGATAAACACCGCGCAATGGAAAAACCGAAGAATTAGAAAATAAACTTGATCATAATTAAATTTATTATTGTTCTACCTTCTTTTCGGTGTCTTTAGCGCTACCTAAATGTCCCCAAAAAAACATATAATAAATGCTAAAGATGGAATCATGGGATCTTCTTCAAAGAAGAGGCCTGCTGTGTTAAGGGCATGTTTACTTTGCCGTAGTCGAAAACAAAAATGTGATGGGGAAAGACCCTGCTTTAGATGTATAAGGAATCATCATGAATGTACTTATGCCAATTCAGCCCAGTATTCAAAAACAGTCACTGATAGTTCCATTGGTAATCTCACGGAAACAATTAATTCCAAGTATGTACATAGATATATATATATTAAATTAAACATTAATCATACTAACTAACAACCAGTTTTGCATCCATAAATGATAAAATAATGGCTTTACAAAATCAAATAGACGACTTACAAGACTTCAGAAGGTATGTATAGCTTTATCTTTTTTTTATTATATTTTTTCAAGTGTATTCTAACAGTTTTATTTGCTTGTATTGTTCAGCTCTGCCATGACACAATCTAACTTGCTTGAAGAAACCAACACGAACATAACCGAAACTTGTGACAACGTTGAAATCTATTCAAACGATTTTTCAAGAGTAACCGAAAGCAATAGACTCGAGATCCATAACCTTTCGTTGCAAAGTGCACCTATGGCAACAGTGCAAAGCATGATGAGCATTTCGGAAGGTGAGCAAGAGGATGAATTTGTTGAAGCCAAGTCACCGCTTGTGTTTTTAAGACAGTTACAACGAAATGAAAAGTGGTGTTGTGATCCTGTGACTTTAGGATTGATCACCTCTTTTGAGGCTCAGAAATTAGTGGATATTTATTTCGAACATTTACATTATATGGCTCCTTTACTTACAGTTAGCATTTACAAAAATGCAGAAACTATGAGAAAAAAATCCACCTTGCTATTTTTAACAGTCTGTTCCGTTGCTGCAAGAAGTTGGTCAGTTAAGGTACACGATAAAAACTCAACGCTCATTCAGCATCCAAAATATCATGATTTCGCAACTTTGCTTGATTTTTCTCTTTCCCAAGTGGTAATTTATGCAAAATCTGGAGGTATAACACTAGAAGCATTGGAAGCACTTCAAATTTATGCTCATTGGATGCCATTCCGTTTAACATCAAATCTTAAAAATAGAATCAATGAAATTTATTCCTGGAATATTACAGGATTAGCAATAAGATGGGCAAAGTTCTTAGATTTAGAAAAAAAAGTTTTGAATGCTTTTTGCGAAGGTAGTGAGCCAGGTATAGAGGACTTTAGAAAATTAAGAATACTTTTAAACTTAGTAGCATTAGACTTTCAGCTCATGCTTTCTTCTGGTTTACCGGCCTCGATAGATCCAATACCATTGGCTGCAATTTCTAGAATGTTTTGGCGTCATGAAGGTAGTGAGCCAGATGATCTTAGATTCTTAGGATTGGCAGAATTAGCGGTGGCATTAAAACATGTTTTGCAGAGAAGAAATAATTTGGGTCAGCTGGATTTTGAATCTTTGAAGTTTATCAATTTTTTCTTGGATGAATGGATGTTAAAATGGAAAAATAAAATTGATAATAAACCACAAGGATTTCCCAATGTACTCTCAACACAAATACCATTTACTTCATTAAGATGGTATAGGTTAACTTTAAATACACTTCCGCTTTCGAAATTATTCTCTGGAGAAAATTTGCAGGAAAAAGACAAACCCTTTATTCTTTCTTGCTTAACCCGAAGTGTTCAATCGGCAACAGAGATGTTGTTATGCTTTTTGGTTGATGAGAAAGGAAATAACGTTTCGGGGGAAGTTCCAGCAACTGATGAATCCTGGATGTTACTCAAAATTGACCCAAAACTGATGTCACAATTTGTTTACTCTATCGATTCTTATTGGATGACTCATGCTTTTGCCATAATACTTTTGTGTGTTCTTTACGGTAGAGGGGTTTTAGATGATCAATTAAAATGCCAAATTCCTACTACTTCAAGTAAAGTTGGCATGCCACCAGGTGATAGATCACCTTTAAAGAAGCTTCTCACTGTTGGCCGTGAAGTTTTTGAGAATTTGAATGGATGTGCTTGGCATCCTGCCTATCCTTTAAAAATTGCTGTCATTCAAGTATATGATTCGGTTATCAAAATTGGCAAAGATGAAAACATGTTTAATTTTAAAGACTTATTCTCTGTTCCTCTTGACGATATATTTGATTTAGGTTTTATAATCCAGGGTTGGGAGTCTTGAATAGTTGTATAAGATAAATACTTGCCTGAAAAATATTTAACCAATATGTCATCATTCGTGGAATTTTTATATTTTCTACAAGTTATAAAATCAATTTCGCATCTACTTGATACGTACATGTGAAATTTAAGGTCCGTTACAATTTCCATTTCAAAATCTTTCAAAAGTGTGACATTGCAATTAAGCCTTTTAATTATGGATTTGAAAAATTATGCTGTAAAAAATCTTGATTACTCAGTTTGAACGCAGCTTCTGAATCTACATCTTTTAGACATTCTAAAAAAGACTCAAGTAGTTCAGAATTTTAATATCCCCACCAAATTATGTTATTGCTGATCAAAATGTTCTTAATAAAAATGTTATTTAGCAAAAAAAAATTATAAAGACTATAAATAAAAAAATCAAATATAAAAAAATAATTTCTGTCAATGATCCACAGTTTGAATATGCGCCTAGAAGAAGTGAAGTTAAATACTTTTGGTTTAGCAAGTTGAAAAGTAACCAACTCAGTGATATAAATATTCATCGATTCTTTCATCATCTGAATCTTCTTTTGCGGGAATTGGTTTGTTAGCTAAAGAGGTCAATCTGAAAGCATGACGACGGGAAGATTCGACAGGATAATCTAATGTCTGTGAATGACAAGTGACTCTTTGATCCCAGACTACGACTGTACCTGGTTCATATTTTAATCTGCAACTAAAATCCATACCTCTGATGATGTGGTTAAACAAGAACCCTAACAATGCATCACTCTCTTCTTTTTGCATACCAACAATCCTTTCAGTATAGACTGGGTTAACAAACAACGCTTTCTTCTTAGTGACTGGATGGACAATAACAACAGGATGGATATTGGTTTGAACACTTCTTCTCTGAATTGCTTTGGATCCATTGTTCTGAACTTCTGACATTGAAACCGCCATATTACAATGAACAGCTCTAAGACCTTCTAACCTCTTACGGAATTTTGGAGAGAGTCTCTCATAAGCTTGGTAGCCGCTAGAAAATATGGTATCACCGCCTGCATTTTTTGGACATTCCAACATACATAAAAAAGTGGTACCTGGTGGCTGAATTTCAGCAGCCTGATCGGTGTGAAATTGGATAGGACTTTGTCCTTTCCATGATTTTCTGACTCTGAGATCGTCCTTAGAATCGTAAATAATCATGAACTCAGAAGGACCTTTGACGGGGTGAGGAGCCCAGCCATGTACATGAAGTGGGCCAAAGTGCTTGACTATGTTTTTTTGCTTTTCGAAGCCAATGTCTGCAAAGTCTTGATCACGAAAAACAAGTACACCTCTCTGTGCTGTTAATAAAGCCAATTCGTCCAAACCAGCAGAGCCAAGCTTAGACAATTGAACACCAAAAATTTCAGTACCAACGGATGGTGAAACATCAACAACTTTTGTAGCATCTTTTAAAAGGTTTGGCATATTTGGGTCTGCTCTATTACCAACATCGTAATGCTCAAATTCTCCAAGATCTTTCACGGTTTCAAGTGGATCATAGAAAGCTGTACAACATTAGTACTCTGTTTTATTGGTTTAAAAATTAAAATCAAATTAAAATCATTTACGTACGCAAATATTCGGGATAAATTGGATCCCCCTCGATAGCCTTAGTTTTATTTAAGATGGTTTCGTTGTTTAAAGTCATGATAGTGTTGTTAGTTGCTTCGATTGTGCTGATTCTGTTACTTTTGTTACTTCACAAGTTTCAACAAATATGTAGAATATGGAATACATTTAAATATAAATATTTCCTAAAATCAGATATCCTGTAAAAACGTAAGATTTTACCGGGGCACCTATTAGATAGGAGTATCATCCCAAAAAGCTTGGCTATAAATAATAAATCATATCGGAAATGTCTTTGATAGGAAGTTAAAGTGGGATATATTTCGTAATCAATGGGCCTATACTCGGTGCCTCCGACAACTATTGCACTACTTGGAATCTGAGCCGTCGGACGCGTCTCCGACATATATTCTTATCAATCATAGCACTAATTGAGTTTGTTTTTTTATGTCCGCTGCGTGCGTTTTTAGATAGCGCTGATTTGAAGATGGCTTAAAAAATTGACACTACGTGGATGGGGGCCTGATTTACAGACAAAAGATTGGCGGCTGAAAATAATCATGCTAGTTGATACCTTCGGATAAAGATAAGACTAACCAATAAGTTTCTTAATATTATTCAACTTACAAATAAAATGAAAATTAACGCTCTTGCATGCAAATGCTTATCAGGCTAAAAAAATAAAATATCGTATATAAAGTGGAAATAATAGTTTTTTCTCTTCAATAATCTGGTCTTCTAAATTTCCATACTTTTGCAGAACATTAAAATGGTGAGAGAGTTAAAAGATGGAATCTTTGTTCCACTTCCATGTTTTTTTTTCGAAAATGAAGAAATTGATTATGAATCTTATGCAAAACATGTCAAAAGTACGTACATATTTATAATTGAAGCTCTAGGTTTTTAGATTTTATCTAACATTAACAAAAGATGTTTGCAAATATGGTATAATGCCGGTTGTGTCTGGTTCTATGGGTGAAGCTATTCATTTATCTAGAGAGGATCGCATTAAACTTATTAAAACAGCAAGAACTGCACTTGATGAAGAAGGACTTGAAGATACGGCAATTATGGCCGGTGCAGGGGGTAGGTCAACAAGAGAGAGTGTTATTTTTGCTAAAGATGCCGCTAAGGCTGGTGCCGATCATTTATTAGTTGTTTCTCCAGGATACTATGCTGGTTCTTTGACAGAAAAGGCTTTAAAGAAATTTTACTTAGATATTGCTCAGGAATCACCATTACCTGTATTAATTTACAACTTTCCTGCTGTTTCTGGTGGAATTAATATGTCAAGCGATCTTATAGAGGAAATTGCATTGAACTCGGATAATATTGTTGGAGTGAAGCTAACATGCGCATCTGTCGCTAAATTGGGTAGAATAGCTCAGACAACTCGTACCTACCCTGAAAGATCAACTGGTAGAAATTTTATTACACTGGCCGGTTTTATTGATTTTTTATTACCATCTATATCTGTTGGTGGTAACGGGGCAATTACGGGAGTGCCAAATTTTGCACCTAAAACTTGCCAGAAGTTATGGGATATGTGTAATTTACCTTTGACACCCGAAAATTTAGAGGAAATCAACAAACTTAATCTTATTGTTTCAAAGGCAGATAGTACAGCATCAAATGCTAACATCGCAGGAATGAAAGCTCTACTAAACCACTTATATGGTTATGAACCTTATGTGAGAGGGCCTTTGTTACCCGCCTCTCCCGAACAAGTTGAATCATTTGTTAATTCTACATCAATAAGAGACATATTGGCTTATGAGAAAAGCCTTTAATCAGTTTTTGTTTTGTTTGAAAAAATGGCGTGCAATGAACGAATTTGTTTATTCACTGTATTTATTTGTTTGTATTTTATTATTAAATATTTCATTTGGTAGCTACGTTGTTTTAAATATAAATATGAAATTATATGATAGTATTAATTCTTCTTAATAACAATAATTACAATGATATGTAATCCTGTACAAAAGGAAACATTCTGGGGAGCTATTTTCTCAAGAGATACAGCATTTATTGTAGGGAAAACTTTAGCTTAGTAGCACCCAAAGCATATTAAATATCCCCAAAATTGGAAAATTGAATATTATCGACAAAATCCATATATTACAGTTATCATTCGTCTAAGGCTGAAAAACTAAAAAAAAAAAAAAAATAATAAAGAATAAGTGATGTATGATAACAATTTCCAATGAAGATCTGGCAGAAAAATCTTCAATAATGATTAGATAACAAAAATCAACAAAATTTATTTATTGAGTTTTATTGTCAGATGTTCTATAGGGGAATGTTTTCATCCAATGCAAGGCTATTTCTTCTCTAGTTGCAAACCAAACTTTCTCTTTTGACTTTACATAACTCAAAAATTTTCTTAAACCGGCGATTCTCCCAGGATGTCCAACTATCCGAGAATGTAAACCAACACTCATCATCTTAGGAAACCCATTTTGTCCCTCTTTGTATAATTCGTCAAAAGAAGCAATAAGATAATTTGCAAATTGATCCGGAGTAATATACGCCTGGTATCCAGCATTTTTATAATCATTTGTATCCATCGTGTATGGAATAATAAGTAGGCCCTTATCTTTATTCCCACCTGGATAAGGAATCCAATAAGGCAAATCATCGGAGTAAGAATCTGAGTACCATAATAAAGGAATACCTTCCTCTTCAAACGTTTGAGCCAAAAGTGAACGAGATCTTTCTGATGCCTTACTATGTATCATTCCATAATACCAACCTCTTGGTGGTGTGCCTGATGGTGTTGTCTTTTTAATAGCATCAATACATTTACGTATATTCTCCTTTTCTTCGTTCACTGTCCAAGAAGATCTATCTATCCATCTCCATCCATGAGAACCAACTTCATGACCACGTTCTTCCAAGGCCTCTCCAACTAATGGGTTAAGTAGTAGTGCTTGTCCAACAGCAAAAGCGGTGGCCTTCACTTCAAATTCATCTAATAGCCTTAAAATCCTCCAAATTCCACATCTACTTCCATACTCATATAAAGATTCCATGTTCACATCCCTAACACCACCTTCTATCGGAGTTATACCAGGGCCTAATTCACTTGCCAATGTTTCAGTGAGATTATCTCCGTTAACTGGTGTGGACTCACTACCTTCTTCATAATTGATAACAATTTGAACTGCAATTTTGGCATTTTCGGGCCACATTGGATTTGGTGGTTTTTCACCATAACCTTCCAGCTCACGTGGACCGTATTTCATTGAATTAAAATCTGACATGGTATAAAACAAAATATAAAGTAGATGGTATATTTGTTGAGTTAAATTTTGAATACGAGTTGCAATTTACTTTCTTTTGGTTAACGAGTTTAAAAGGGGGATCAAAGGAATACGAAAACTTAAGTACTATTAATAATATAATTACTATTTAAAACTATAACCAAACTGGAAGAAAAGATAAGCAATCTGCTGCGATAATTGAAATGTTGTTATGACTTCGATATCACAGAGTCGGAGACTTAATGGATTCCTCCGACGCACAATTTTCGAAGTCAAGCCTATTTCTGGTGACTCAATTGATCGTTTGAAATGATAAGGAAAAAGACATTCAGTTCAGTTTACTTACGAGACAGTCATTATCTGTAGTGAACCATATCTTTATCTATTTTGAAAAATAATAATTTTGTAAGTTAAAATGCCCCTGAATGTAATTAAAGTTCATTTGCTACCAATTTCAACTCTATTAGGCTACAGATTTGAATCGTGAGGAAATTCTTATATGCATGCATCCGGTATATTTATTTTTACCTTATCGATCACAGTTATCGCATGTATCAAACATAAAAATTGCTGCCATACATGTCTTAGATACATATGTCTATTAAAAACGTAGTAGGTCCGACGGCCGATAATAAGATTTCGCGATATCAGATTCTCAGATTCCCACTCAACGCACGAAGAAATCTCAACACCGAGATAATAAGAAAAATAACTGATAAGATCGAGTAGTAGTTAATGTTATTCCGGAGTTGATAAGAAAACACTTAATTAAAATTTAAGGTATTGATTCCAACTCGATTAGATTACTGATTTGAGTTGTGACGAAATTCTTATATGCATACAGCCGGTATATTTATTTTTACCTTATCGATAACAGTTATCGCATGTATCAAACATAAAAATTGGACCGTAAATGCATGAGGTACATATGTCTTTTAAAAACGTAGTCGGTCCGACGGCCGATAATAAGATTTTGCGAAATCAAAACTCAGATTCTCACTCAACGCACTTAAATTTCAACACCCAGGTAATAAGAACAATAACTGATAAGATCGAGTAGTAGTTAATGTTATTCCTGGGTTGATAAGAAAACATTTAATTAAAATTTAAGATAGTGATTTCAACTCTTATAAAGGCCAGCTTGTCACTCTTGTTGTTTGTCAGTTAAAGTGTTTACTCTTTTATTCTCCAGAAGTACAGTTTAAAACAATGTTAGAAGCTACTGAATCTAAACAAGTTGAAGTTTTATATGATTGCAAATCCCTAAGTGAGCCTTATGAGTCAGATCGTTTGGATTCATATGCTGATTGCAGTTACGAAGACTACCAAGTTTTGCATGATTATTATAATGAAAATCCAAAAGAGAAAAGAAGGATGCTCCTTAAGGTTGACTGGAGGTTAATTCCATATCTTTCGATGTGTTATTTGTGGTGTACTCTTGACAAGTCTAATGCTGGTAACGCAAAACTTTTTGGATTTTTAGAGGATACTGGAATGACTAGTTCTCAATTCAATGTTGCCTTAACCGTTTTTTTCTTCACTTATGGCTTGATGGAACCATTCTCAAATGTCGCGCTCAAAAAATTTGGTCCAAAACTATGGGTTCCAGCTATGATGACTATTTGGGGCTGTATTGCTTTATCGACAGCTTTTGTTAGAAATTGGCATGACTATATTGGCGTTAGACTATGTTTAGGTGCTGCAGAAAGTGTTATTTATCCAGGTGCTTACTTTATTCTCAGTTGTTGGTATACAAGAAAAGAATTACAGACTAGAATGGGTATATTTTATGGTGCCAATACTTTAGCGGGTGCCTTTGGTGGTGTTTTAGCTTTTGGTATTGGTAACTTAGATGGTAATAATGGCTGGAGAGCTTGGAGATGGCTTTTTTTAATCGAAGGGGTTATTACCGTTGGTGTGGCCCTCTGTGGTTTTCTCATTTTACCACGTTTTCCTGGTGAAGAAAAACTTTACTTGTTCACCGAACAAGAGCTAAAATATCTTCATTTAAGACAAAAATTTGCCAATGGAGCAGTGCCTACTGAGCAAAAATTTGAGTGGAAAGAAGCAAAGAAGGTCTTGAAAGACCCACAAGTTTATTTCATTATGCTCATGTTTTGGTTTGGGGGTTCTATTCCTACATATTCTTTAGCTTATACGTTGCCAACAATGGTTAAAAATCTTGGCTATTCAGCAATTAAAGCGCAAGCAATGTCAACACCACCTTATGTTGCTGCGACAATTCTTACTGTCGGTATGGCTGTTTGGGCTGACCGCTGTCAACAAAGAGCCAGAACAATTATGATTTGTTATACTATTGGTTTGATTGGGATTATAATTTTGTGGATTACTGTTCATCATAAGAATATTCCTGGTGTTTCTTACTTTGCCATATTTTTGGCCGCATCGGGCTATAATGCTCAAGCTCCAGGTATTGGTGCGTGGTTATCGTTGAATATTGTTAATCCTACAAAGCGAGCTGCTGCAATTGGGTTCATGATGATGATTGGTTCAATTGGTGGTGGTGGTATAGGTTCAAATATTTATTTAGCCGAGCAAGCTCCTTATTATCCATTAGGATTTGGTTTTTCGGTGGGTGCTACTGTTTTAGGTGGAATGATACCATGTATGTGTAACTTTTTATATTTGAAACGTGAAAATAAGAAAAGGGATGCAATGACTGAAGAGGAATTGTCTAAATTTACTCCTGAGCAACTATCAGAAATGGGAGACAAAGCTCCAACATTCAGATATATTACTTGATGCTATCATTTTGAGTCTCGTTTTGTCTTCGTAAGGCCCTTAACTGTTTTTTTATTTTTGTTTATTTATTCACACTTTTTTCGGAGATCTTCGAATAGAATGATTTTATTCTATCCATCAACTATATATTGATTCAATACTATTCCTATTTAATATTTTTAAGTTTATTCACAATCTTGTTTTTTTTCTTAATTACGTTTTCAGCTTCGGACAAGTTATTGAAGTCAATTCCAAAAATTGTAACTGCAATTTCAAGATGATATTGAGGCTAATGCTGCATATTTCGTTAGGAAGATAGATAAAGCAGAAGTTGCTGGAATTATTTCAATAATAGAAAGAAAACTGAGATATCAAAATTATCTTCATTTTAAACGGAAATTCGAATAAGCCGTATGGAAAATTATAAGGAGGCATTAGTAAATAAATTTAGGGAAAGTATAAGAGAAGATCAACCAACCGAATTACCGCCGTCTCGTACTACTGACCATAGAATTGGTTTAACTGTTGATACATCCCCAGTTGCAAGACCCCGATATAGATTAAGAATTCAAGAAAGAAAAGCTCTGGATAAAAGTGTTGGAAGGTTGGTAAAACAAGGATTTATTAAAGAAAGTACCAGTCCATTTAATTCTTCGATTTTTTTGTCAAGAAAAAGGATGGCTCGATAAGGATGTGTGCTGATATTAGGTCGTTAAATAATTTCACTATCAAGAAAAAATTTGCCGTCCCATTGATGAAATCTTGGATTCGCTTGGATGGCGAAAGGTGTTTAGTGAGTTAGATTAATATCTGGTTATTATTAAAGCAGAACGATACATACAGAACTGCGTTCCATACTTCCATTAATCATTATGAACGGAAAGTTATGCCACTTGGATTAACCAATGCCACTGTGACATTTCAAAACACCATAAGTAGTTGCTAGGTCCGTATTTAAGACGGTTTGTATTGGTCTATATGGATGATATTATTCGTTATTCGTCAGATGTGGAATCTCATCAAAAGCATTTCAAAAAAGTATTCATAAAACTAAAAGATCGAAAATTTATTGCTAAGAAATCCAAATGTGAGCTGTTCAGTCGGCAAATATCTTTCTAGGTTTTGTTATAAGTGCAGATGGTTTAAAGAGAGACCCTGCAAATGTTGAAACGGTAAAAATTGGGAAGTCCTAAAGTCACCAAAACAATGTGCTGAACATTAGGATTGGCTGGAATTTATCGTCTTTTGTGCAAGGATATTCGAAGGTTGCTGCTCCACTATTAGATTATGCTGCTAGAAAAAGTAGAGTGGTGAAATACTCAGCAACAAGCTTTTGAAACATTAAAACAAAAATTAATTGCGGCCCTGAAGTTGATAATTCCCAGATCTGAAGATTGATGAGCGTCTCGAGTAACGCGTGATGCTAGTGATTTTGCTGCCGGATTCGCGTTAGAACAATTAGGACCCAAGCGATGTTAGAGGTGATTGCTTATGGATCGAAAAAACTTGCAGGTGTTCAACTGAGATATCCTGTTCGAGAAAAAGAATTTTTACCGGTTATTCAAGCTTTAAGCACATTGAAATCGTGATTTTTGCTAGGACATTTTGTGGTTAGAACAGAAGACTACAATGTGCGATATTTAAAGCAACAATCTGATGTTAATAATAGTAAATTAGGAAGATAGTCAGATTTTATTTCTCAATTTGAATTTTCAATTGAGTATTTAACAATTCAAGAAAATCAGCGGCCGCTGCATTAAGTCAAAAAGAAGTTTTGGATACAGGTGGTCGGGATTCAGTAGAAATACAGAAAATTGATGGATCAGTTTTGGGTGTTAATGATGAATTAAAAAAGGATATCCAAGATAAGTACGGCCGCTGTTCCATTTGCCCACGAATGGTTAGGATATTAAGAGATGGATGTTCAATAGATAAATCATTGACCGATCATATTAAACATTTCAAGCGGAAAGATGGTTTATTAATTTACAATATATTTATTAATGGACCATCCTCACGAATTGTTGCTTCCAATGATCACTTTAAGACAAGAATTATTATCAAATGCTCATGACGGTCCTATTGCATGTCGTCTTGGTTCTTTACGAACTTATGAATTGTTAGCATGCTTATGGTATTGGCCCAATATGATGAAGTCTGTTATGAAATACGTTGGCTCATGTTTGGTATATCAGCACTAAACCGTCTACTTAGTTCCCTCAACGATTGTTTTCATCGATCCCAATTCCAAATGTTAGTTTGACTATATTACAATGGATTTCGCTTTCGGATTACTGACTACTCCTAAAGGTTATGGTATGATATTGGAAACTGTAGACGATTTTCAAAGAGAGCACATCTTATTCCATGTAAGAAAACAATTATAGTTGCGCAGACTGCTACATTATTTGTTGAACAGTACATTAAACATCGTTGCATTCCCAGGGTTATTGCAGATAAAGGTATTAGATTCATGGGTGCTTTTTGGAAAACGTTTGATGAAATTGCAGGAACTTCACTATTGTTTTCTTCCTCTAATCACCACAAACAGACCGATCAACGTGATAGAACAATTTGAATTTTTAATCAACTGTCATGGGCTTATTGCCAAAAAATTGGAATCATGGGATCAATGGTTACCAGTTTTACAATTTGCTTAAAACAGTCCAAGTCAAGCCTCAATCAAGATGTCCTCTTCTGGATTAGATTTAGGTCCTGTTCCAAGCAGTCCTGCGTTTATTTACCCGTCGATTGGTCACGTTTCTCTCCGACCGCAGAAAATTTGATGAAAGAATTAGATATTACTACACTCTTTGTTCGATATCGGTTAGTGTCAGCACAACACGATCAAGAGATACAACATAGTAGACATCATAGGTATCAAGAATATAAAGTCGGTGATCCGATTTTAAATAAAGGTGCATTTTTTAGATAAATCTTAAGATTCAACTTGCATTTTTTGGTCCCTATAAGTTGGTGAAGAAGACTAATGAAAACACATTTTGAGGTAGATATTCCAGTGGCATAATTAAAGCATGGAACGATTAATATCAAATATTTGCGCCCATTCCACGAGTGCCTAAGTGCATATTCTAAGGTGCCGCCTAGTACTATTTTAGGAGCTCAAGCAAGATTAACTAAAATTACATCAGTTGCTGCTTATGAGTATAGAAAACAATAACTGACGGTGATTTGGAAAAAAAGACATTCTGGTCATACATTTACAATTCCTTACTCTTTTCGTAAGGTAAAAGATAAACACTGGAATTCCAAACCTTACAACTATGTAATTATTGGAACCTGGAGAAATTTTGTAGTTAGTCAATTGATATGGTTCCTATTTCAAGGTTAATTATAGCCATTCCATTTTTGTCTTTACATGCATAACTCTCTCAAGGAGAAACGAATGAAACCAAAGTATCCGCAGCAGTAAGGAGATTATCGTCAGAACATTAATTATCTGCAATGAGCTAAAAGAATACTATGACTTTATTTTGTTCTATGGCATAAATAATTACAACATATTATTTGATATCTGCGATGTTAAATTTGTCTTATCAGAAAAATTATTAATCAAAAAAGAAAAGATATTATTTCATCTTATTAGAAGTTTAAAAGTGAAGCTGACAAATGTTAATAATAAATTAATATTGCTATTATACATGAAATTATATTTTATATTTATCAGTGTCATCACAATTAAATTTCACAATTATTGTGCTTAATTGTGTCTATAACGATAAGTAAATTTCCATTTTTTTTGTATTTCTTTATATCTTGTTTATTTTATTTTATTTTAAATTAATTATTCATTATTAATAACTAACAGCTCAGTAATAGTTCTTAATACTGCGACATAAAGGATTTTATATTGAAATCCCACAAGTCCTCCAGTAGGTGAAGCGTTATATGTAATCATCTACTTCCAACAAATATATATATGATGATTTGGATAACTCTCACAAGAGGAACGATTACAGGTGTGGTCCCGTAGATATATAAGCTAATACTTACTATTACTTATCGTGTAATCGATTTAGACTCAGAAGTTGTAAATAAATGTAAGAACAAAGTGTAATTAAACTCTATACAATTTCTATATAAAGATCTCTCTTCAAAGAGAGAAAAGAAAAAGGTTGTAAACAAGTAGAAACTAAAAACAGGAATAGTACGTATTTATAGACAATTTTGGTTTAATTTTCATTAACTGCAATTGTTCATCTTTTGTCTAGACTTCAACTTAATATTCAAATACTTTGATTTCATTGGTTGCTCCTACAAGAGTTATGCATGTAGAGACAACAATGGAATGGCTTTAATTAACCTTAAAATAGGAACCATATCAATTGACTAACTACAAATTTTCCCCAGGTTCCAACACTGTGCCTAAGGTAGAAGATATCCAGATTGGCTAATGTCAGAACATTAATTAAAGACATATTATGACAATAATTATGTCCTATGGCATAAATAATTGCAAGAACATAATATGAAACATTAATATGTTTCATTTAATATCTGAAATACTATTTGTATCTTAAAACATGATAATCATATTTATCATTGGCATTACAGTTTATTGATCACAATGATTGTGATAAAAAAATTATTATCTATAAGAATGTGTAATTTTCCACTTAGTTTGTATATTTTTATTTCTTGTTTAGTTTCTTTTAAATTAAGGATTCTATATTACAAACTTACAACTTACAACTCAGTAATAGTTCATAAGACTTTTGCCACACACATATTTTAATTAGTTAATACCTACAACAGTAAGTATGTTTTAACTAGTGTTTTATTCCTAAGATCTAATTGTTGGTGTTCAATATAACTTAATATATCAAACTGGGTCTACACTCATAGTTATTACTCAACTAATCTATATTGTAATTTATAAATTAATTCTCTCTTCTAAAAGAAACTTTAAAAGATATACATATATCCGAACAAGTAGAATGGGAATTTACTTATTCTTATAGACAAAGATTTTGACACAATAATTGATAATAAACGTGAAACATAAGCTTTATGATAGATTAATGTTTTAGATAAGATGAAACCACTCTAGTGTTTCATTTTATGTTGTGACACAAACATTTGCTATTATTACCCTTAAATTATAACATAATTTTCACAAAGTACTGTTACTTTATTAACGGTTTAAGACCTCTTAACTGAGGCTAGAGGGGATGTCCCGTGGTATCAGAGGATGGGATAGCTAACCTGGATATCTTCTACCTTAGGCACAGTTATAAAATAACCAATACAGATAGATTTGCCACATGACATCCCCTCTAGCCTCGGTTACGAGGTCTTAAACC
>PPNM03000014.1:0-221262 GCA_003707275.3 Kregervanrija fluxuum
CAGTTATAATATCCTTCATGTCCTAATAAATTATACAAAATAAGTGGGAAATTACATATTCTTATAGACAACAATTTTAATAAACTTCATGTGAAGAATATTATGTTCTTGTAATTATTTATGCCATAGAACAAAAATCAAATCATAATATATTTTTTAGTATATGATATATAATTTATGTTCTGACAATTATTGTCAATGAATTCGATGGTAAGTAGACCTGAAACAAAATCAAAATCAAGATCATTATCCGCATTTGGAGAAGGTAGATTAGATTATAAATTCATTTATAAATACTCGCGTATTCTATCTTTTAACTCTTTATATTATTTAATCTTCCTTGGAGGGAAGAGAGATCCTATATATATCTTTGTAACCCAACATATATTATTACTCTATTTCAGCCTAGTCTGAGTCTTTATCAGCTGCTTCATTTAATTTTGATTACTCTAGATCCGTAGTACCACACCTGTAACTGAACTCTTTGTGGAATTATTTTCTTTAATTGTCTGCCATAATACCAGGGTATGAAATTATACAGTTAGGCTACCACCCTACTGACAGTGAGTGCGATTTCGCAGAAAAGTCCTTTATGTTCTAACATGCTCTATTGCATACACAACCCCTTTTATGGAACCGATAAAATCAAATTAAGGTTAACATATGTCAGATACCATGATACTTATCTAGACGAATATAAGCAATCCTTTTCTTTTTTCTCCCTTGAGATCTTTATCTATAAAATTGAATGCCATTTTTTGAGTACACTTTATCTTTATATTTATTTATAACTTGCGAGTAAATAACACTTATCCAATCACCAGTAATAGTATCCTTTTATCTATTTACGAGACCACATCCATGACCGTTTCTTCCTGAAAAGTTTTTCTAATCATCATATATCCTTGTTAGAAGTTGATGCTTGCATATCACCCTACTAGGAGAGATGTGTATTTCAATATAGATTTTTTCTTGTTACAATAATTGCTATCATCGACGAGCCTCTTTTAGATGCTTGTCAGTGTCATCACAATTAAATTACATAACTATTGTGCTAAGCTTATAAGTATAAGCAATTTCCCGTTCTATATTTTATATTTTATATACTTTATACATCTTGTTTTTAGTTTTTTTTTTAAAATTCATTTATTAAAATAATAAGAATCAGTAATAGTTCACGAAACTTCAGTCACACATTTTCAGGTCAGCTAATACCAACAAAGATAAAAAGGAAACACTATCATTATAGGTAGGCTAGAGAGAATGCCACGTGGAGAGCCAACCTATACTGGTTAACATATAATTGATGCTTAAGATCCTTGGAGGAATGCTCAGTTAATTGTTATAAAACTATATGTTTTTAAACATTGATCAACTGATAATTTTTTACTTCTTAGATATTCTATCATCCTACTAATATTATCTTAATAGAATTGGCTTGATATCTCACTTTAGTTTATTCAAATTTGCAAATTCCTACTTTAGCGTAATTTAAGTCGTGAAATCTAGAAGCCCAAGCAGAATTAGGATGCTGAATCAAAAAATGGGTGATCTTCTCCAAAGAAATAACAGAATTCTAAAAAGAATCGATTACATAGCATGCATTCAACATTAAATATTTCCGGATCTATTTATAAAACCACATATGTGATAATCACCTTCCTGTGCGGGTTAGGTCAATGCTTTTGTATCCCAGCCACGCTTACTTGTCAGGTTGTATCCTCTCTTTCCTATTTATAGGAGCTAACTTCTAGATAAGAGCAAACTAATTGCTGCTGTACTATCAGCTTTTCTGATATCTTTAGGGGTATTTCTGAATTGTACTACTTTTGATGAGTTAAATCCTCTCTCAAAAGAAGCCAAAAAATAAATGTATAAATTATAAGATAGTCAAAGGAAATAGACTACACTTTATTCACGACCAAACAGAAAATTGGGATTTATTGATAACAAAAGCAATCGGCAATGACTTCTTTGACAACATATTCAATCATGATCATATAAAAACATTATGCTCTTGTAATTATATATGCTATAGGAAAAATTTCGCAACTCCTGGTATGACTTTATTATATAAATATGACGGATGATATTGACAACCACCACCTATTTGGAGGTTGAAAATAGATATAACGGATATGATATATGCGTACGACCCACTGCCAATTTTAAATCCCGCTTCTCTTTTCTAGATTTTAATTGAAAGGACATTAACTATCATTTTAACTAGGTTTAGGGTAGAGACAGTTTTGCTTCCTTGAGTAGAAATCTTATAGAGTAAAAAGCAACCAGCAACAGCAACGTAACAGTAACTTTTAAAATTTTTACTCTTATTTGCATATTAACTAATCTGTTCCGGTAAATAAAAATAATATTAGTTATTCATAACATGACTGAATTAAAAAAAAACACTTTATTGTGAAAATTAAGTTTAATTTTGAAAAGTGTAATAATTACAAATGTTTGAATAGTTTGAAAAGAAACAATTGAATGATTAATAATTAATTGAAATCTTGAATAATTAAAAGGCAATGATAACCGAGATGACATATAGAATATGAAATTACCGATATGTTAATCTATTAAGATAGCTTATCAATATAATAGATTATAAATGAGGGTAAAACAGCCGACCATATTGATGAAAGGTCTGGACTGAGGAATAAGACTTTATAATTAAAATAACATAAATAGGACATCATTTCTATTTATATAATTTATAAGTTTAAATAGTTTTTATAAAATATCAATATATACTATAGAATAGTTATTTATAACCAACCAATAAAACTACACTTAAAACATTTATCAAAGATTAATGCATACCAAAGAAAATATCAAAAAATTTAAATTTGAAGGTAAGTAGATAAATAAAAAATTCATATAACATCATCTAATACATCAGTGGATAAGCCTTGTTCTCCTTGCATATTTTCAGGAGGTTGAATGCTTGGGACAAACTCTAAAACAATATAAACTATGCCAATTAAGAGAATGACTAAGGCAGTAATAACTCTAAAAAAAGAACCATGCAGATTTAAGACTGAAATTAGAATGTAAATCGATCCTCTACCCAAAAACGAGAAGAATGAGGAAGCATAAGTATACAATTGAGGTGGTATTTTGAATTCTAAATAACCGATTAAAATACCCAATATAATAATAAAAATTCCTTGAAAAAAATAATCAAATCTTGAGAATAATTCACTTAGACCACATAAAACCTTTAAAAACATTTTAAAATTTTCAAAATTTAAGAACTTTAAAAAACCCCACTTATATCAAGCAATTATTTTTGGGGTAGTTTAAAATAAATAAATATTTAATAAAAAGAATAAATATTAGTAGTTGTTTCAGAGTATTGTCTAATTGATATATACACAAATAAAAATAACTTACAGATAAGGTCGCAATAATCAAATTGACGACTTTAAAAATAATGCTTAAATCTGATCCAGTCGTGTTTTCAAAATCAACAGAATCCATGATTATTTATATGTAGATGTAATTATAAAATGTCTGAAAAGAATAATGAATCTTTTTAGGAAAAAAACGACGTGATGTTCAATAAGCGTATCCTTTATAAAAAAATTAAATAAATTTTTCTCATCTCAGTAATAAAGAATCACACACAAAGCTCTGGGTTATATTAATTTTTTATTGAAAGTTTTGTGAATTAAACTTCACGATTTAACCACTTTAATTATATTTTATCAAAAGTAAGAATAAAACTTTAATGTGACAAAAAAAATTGGGTAATGAAGGAATACTAACTATAAATAGACTTAAAAATACTAAACTTTAGAAAAAATATAAAAACAACTAGAGAAACAAGACAAAAATATAAAAAAGGAGTATAAAAGTGATAAGAAAAAAATCGAAATAGGGGAGTCTAGTAACAACCTGTAATTAAATAACACGGATCTGTAACTATTTAAATAAGCAAGCAAGGATAACACAAAAAATTTATCTACGACCTATATTTTATATCACAACTCATTTATTCTTCGTCTTGCTTCTCAGTAGCAGCTGGTTCATCTTGACTTGCTTCTGACATATCTGAAGTCCATAATGTTAAGTTATCTCTTAATAGTTGCATAATTAAAGTAGAATCTTTATATGATTCTTCGGATAAAGTGTCAAGTTCTGCAATTGCATCATCAAAGGCTTGTTTAGCTAAATGACAAGCTCTGTCTGGAGAATTTAGAATTTCGTAATAGAAGACAGAGAAATTCAAAGCTAAACCTAATCTAATTGGATGAGTTGGAGGTAATTCAGTAACAGCAACTTCAGATGCAGCTTTATAAGCTTCTAATGAAGCATCAGCAGCTGCCTTTCTCTTGTCAGCAACAGCAAACTCAGCCAGGTATCTATGGTAATCACCTTTCATCTTATAATAGAAAACTTTTGATTCACCAGATTGAGCAGTTGGAATTAAATGTTCATTTAAGACATTCAAAATGTCATCACAAATGTTGGTCAATTCGGATTCAATTTTGGTTCTATAATCTCTTATAAGTTTAACTTGAGCTTCATTACCCTTTTGTTCTTCCTTTTGTTCAATTGAAGAGACAATTCTCCAAGAGGCTCTTCTTGCACCGATGACATTTTTATAAGCAACAGATAAAAGATTTCTTTCTTCAACTGAAAGTTCTTGGCCAGAAGATGCAACGGCTTTCATATTTTCAACCATTTCTTCGTACCTTTCAGCTTGTTCGGCCAACTTAGCCAAGTAAACGGAATCTTCACGGGAGAGAGACATTTTGTTTGAGTGTATATTCTGCTAAAAAAAATTAGTGGTTAGTATTTGAATTTAGAAGATAAGTAGGACCTAAGACAGTTAATGGGGATCAGGTTGCTCTGTTTTTTGGTTTCTCGCACCAAGTGCAATATAACTGTAAACAAAGCAAGCGCTGGTTATGAAGCCCTGACTATTTATTCTCGAATTTCCCCATCCGCATAAAAATTCAAAATTCAAGAAAATTAGAAACTAAAATTTATTTCCAAAAATCCCATTTCCAACGCCACCCATCGTTCGCGGGGGCTTCGAAAGGAGACTTATGAATAGACCCATAAAACTAAAAGTAAAATATAACAAATAATATCAGAAGGTATTAGAAGTTCAGAAATGGGGACAGCGAATGTTATAGCTGAAATCAAAATAGAAACGGCAGAAAATTAAATGAAATAAAGCGCACAAAAGGACATCATGTTGTAATTTGAGCATAACTTGTAGAAAAACATCTCTTTATAATGTGATACATTCCTATTTGTTGATTTAAAAATACTTCAAAGGTGAAGCTAATTGGAGGCTTGCATAGTGTAGTGTAATTAAATATAATACAGCTGTAAACGCATTTGAAATAGACAAGAGTTTGAAATTCAATGATTAAGTAATTCCAAACCTATCAAGCTGGAGACCAGTCTATGGGTATATGCCTCAGCTGCAATTGTGGTCTCTTCATACAATTATCCCAATTAAATAGTTAACTGATAAAACATACACCGAAATCATCGTCAAGAGAATTCTGAAATCAAATATGTTTGTCTGTCTAAGAAAGGATTCTCCATGATCCAAATAACAATCCTAGGATATTCTAATTGTGTTTATCTAATACATACCGTTTGTTTTAATTTTAAAGGATGGTTTGATCAGTAAAAGATGTAACTACAAATACGATCCCAAAAAGACAATAAATATGTTCTCAGCATAGGTGTGACTTTTGTGGGATCAAAGGAGTTGCGCCAGGCCAGAGCGAAAGGCCCAACAGAGGAAAATTAAACTGGCAGAGTCATCAAGATAAGATGGGTGCACATCTCTGCACCATTAAATATACATACTTATTTCGTATTGTAATATTATTCTTATATTGTTTTGATATATATGATATTCTACCTAAAATTCTACATCTGCATAGCCTCTTCAGCTTCAGCAACTGCTTCTTCCGATTCTATGCTCATTGGCTGACATTCTTTAATTCTAATACCGAATCTTTCATCTTGAGTCAATTGGATTAATTCTTGGATACCTTCACTGTATTTACCTTGAACTTGATACACTGAATGAACCCAACTTGGTTTAGAAGTTTTTAAACCTCCGCTTAATCTTAACAATTCATTATCTTCATTGTTTAAGACAATGGTGGATAATTCTCTGGCAACTGGAACTTTCTTTGAAGATTTTAGCATCGTTTTTAATTTCAATGCAGTAATGCCAAGCCTTGGTAACGGTAATTCTAAACCTGGCAAAGTTGGGTTAGAAGCATCATATCCATTAATACCGGTAGAAGTAGTAGCATTCAAAATAATTGGAAGCGGAATAAATCTAGCGGCCAGAATTGGTTTAGCAACAAATAGATGCTTATTAGTCGCTTCTGATAAACCTAATCTATATGATTTCATATCGGTTTGAATTTCTTGTAATTGTTTAATAACATTCTTTTTCATGCTTAATGGGAAATGATTAGAAATATGTGATAATTTAAATGGATAAACAGATTCTTTAGTATCAACTGTAGATAAAAGTTTTCTTGCCGATTTTATTTTTAAATGTTCTGACACTGAGACATCTCTAACAAAAATCGTGTTTCTTGGATTGAAACATTCTTTAGAATTATTTTTACCGGAATAATGATCAAGAGTCTCTAAAGTAATCAAACCCGGTGCACCTTCATTATCTAAAGGTGACATTTTAATATCAAGCATATAAACTTCACCCGGTAAAACTGAAAAATCATCTGTTGGAATTGCGGTGGAATTTTTGCTAATATGACCTTTAGATTTATCAACAATGGCAAGTTGTCTATTTTTCTCATCAAATTTGGATGATTTTTCAAGTAACCTTAATTCTTGATCGGATTCTGACCAAACCACACCTTTAAAATCTCTTTCGGCAACGGTACCTTCAGCCTGACCAGCTAAAAATCTCCTTATTCTTCTAACTTTGGAAGTTGGAACGACAATACAATTGAACGACTCGGCAATTGAATCAACAATATCTCTAATCATTGAACCCGTAACGGTTGTTTGACCATTTGAAATTGATTTTGGAATTTTTTCAGGTGTCATTGATGCACCTATTAATGCAACAATAGTCTCAGATGCAATGTACGAAGCACAAATAGCATCTGCAGGTGAACCTAACAGTGGGCCAGTTGGTTTTAGATTTCCATCTTCAGCTGCAACGCCAGGAGGATAAATGACAATAGTATGAGATAAATTAGAAGTATAACCATCAATATGACAACCTAAATTGATAGTGACAATATCACCAGCCTTAAATGTAATGTTAATTTCATCATCTAACTCAGGTGAATATCCAACAACTATATCATTAACATCAATAGTAACTGGCTGAGCAATACCTTTTTCTTTAACACCTTTAAATTGACTTTTCAATGCTGTTTTCATAAAACTATCACCTAAAAGACATAACTCAGCTGCTGTATATTGTTCATGTTTACCTAAATGATATGAATCATTTATTAACGAAATTAAATAAGTTAAACAGGTCTGTGTCACTTGACCTGCAAATCTATACTTATTTAAAACATCTTCATTTAAAATATTCTTCTGCTTTAATAAAACATCAGTATCGTTTGGTGAAATTTGTAATTCCATTTTCTATTAATTATAATCTATTAAGTAGAGCAATTTAAGAATATTTATAAAGAATAACAAATTATAGAGATATTTAAATCAAGAGAAATTTTTCACTAAAAAAAAAAAAAATTAAAATTTTTTTTTCCATTTTCTGTAAAAGTGCACTACCAAGATAAAACTATCAGCTATTTTAGCATTTTTAATTCTCTACTTTAATGTTTATGATCTTATACTCAGTTTTTAAATCAAACACTTATTTGTTTGATACAAGGTAAAACTATAATTGAAATACAATTACTCAACTGAGAACATGACCTAAAAAAAATCGACAACTGCAGGATTCGAACCTGCGCGGGCAAAGCCCAAAAGATTTCTAATCTTTCTCCTTAACCACTCGGACAAGTTGCCTATCTAAGACTTTTAATCTCTTGAGCTTAACTCATTTAATCATTAGATTCAATTAACTACATATCTTCATCATTTTTATTTACCAAACTGTAAGAACATAATGTCAAAACATCAACATAAATTATCAGAGAATATATTAGTGTTATAACTAGTGTTCTTATTCCTAAGATCTAATTGTTGGTGTTCAATATAACTTAATATATAAAACTGGGTCTATACTCATAGTTATTACTCAACTAATCTATATTGTAATTGATACATAAAAGTATATAAACTATTTATATTTATTTGCAAATTGTCATAAAAATTTCATTCTCGCTTGAGATTCGACAAATTAGTTGTCGCTATTCCCAATTAGGAATAACTAATCTTCTCAATCTCAACCAGTCAATATTAACAACATTTTCTGATTACTATACTTTCATAAAATTATATCTAATTTTTACAATTAGCTGTTGGAACCTGGAGAAATTGTATCGGCAGTCAACTATTATGGTTCCTATTTTTAGGTTAATTAAAGCCATTCCATTATTGTCTCTACATGCATAACTTCTGTAGGAGAAACCAATGAAATCAAAGTATTTGAGTTGAAGTCTAGACAAAAGATGAACAATTGCAGTTAATGAAAATTAAATAAAAATTGTCTATAAATACGTACTATTCCTCTTTTTAGTTTCTATGAAAATTATATTTAATTTTCAAAAAGTTAATAGCAAATGTTTGAATAGTTGAAAAGAATCAATTGATTGGTTCATAGTTAATTGAAATCTTGAATTAACTAAAAGGCAATGATAACCGAGATGACTTATAGAATAGGAAATTACCGATATGTTAATCTATCAAGATAGCTTATCAGGATAGCTTATCAAGATAATAGATTATAAATGAAGGTAAAACAGCCGACCATATTGATGAAAGGTCTGGACTGAGGAATAAGACTTTATAATTAAAATAACATAAATAGGACATGATTTCTATTTATTTAATTTATAACTTTAAATAGTTTTTATAAAGTATCAATATATACTATAGAATAGTTATCTATAACCAACCAGTAAAGCTACAATTAAAACAGTTTCTACCTGTTCACAACCTCTTTTTTTTCTCTCTTTTGGAGGGAGATCTTTATATAAAAATTGAATACAATTTAATTATACTTTGTTCTTACTTTTATATACAACTTCTGAGTATAAATCGATTACAAGATAACTAATAGTAAGTATTAACTTATCTATCTACGGGACCACACCTGTAATCGTTCCTCCTGTGAGAGTTATCCTAATCATCATAGTTGGAAGTAGATGATTACAATAACACTACACCCTACTGGAGGAGGTGTGGGATTTCAATATAAAATTCTTAATGTCCTAATATTAGCCAACCTGGATATCTCCTACCTTAGGTACAGCTATGACATAACTAGTACAGGTAGACGTGTCAGGGACATCCCCGCTAGCCTCAGTTAAGAGGTCTTAAACCGTTAATAAAGTAACAGTACTTACCGTCGTAGGTATTAGCTAATTAAAATATGTATTTGGCTAAAGTCTTATGAACTATCTGAGTTGTAAATTGTAAGTTTGTAATATAGAATCCTTATTTAAAAGAAATTAAACAAGATATAAAATTATACAAAATAAGTGGGAAATTACATATTCTTATAGACAACAATTTAATAAATTTCATGTGAAGAATATTATGTTGTTGTAGTTATTTATGCCATAGAACAAAAATAATGTCATGATATGAGATTTATTAAAAATATTAATTCATCTCCTCGAAGACTTTATTTGAATTATCGGTGTTAATAACAAAATTTTTACTATTGTTATTGATAGCCAATGATTGATGTTTGTTAGAATCGTCAGAATTAGTCATCGGCCAATATTGTGTTTAAAATTGTTGACTATAAGAATAGGTAATTTCCCACTTATTTTATACAATTTTATATCTTGTTTAGTTTCCTTTAAATAAGGATTGTATATTAGAATCTCATACCGCCTCCAGCAGGCTGAAGCGTTACATGTGTGAAAATTGTGAAAATCAGAAGGAATTTTACAGAAGTTATAATTAGAAAATATTAATCATATGATGATAAGAATTATGATGTGACGTGAAAAAGAATGATCCAATAGTCATGCTATTACTAAAATTAGTAATAACGTAATAATTCATATTATAAAATTTATATAATTAAATAACATAAATAGGATAGCTTTTCTCTATCTGATTTATCAACTAAATAGATTATATAAACATCAATTCTAATTCAGAATAGTTGAATATCTAATTCAGCACACTAAACACTCATAGATTAAATCAAAGAATTAAAATTCAATTAAAATAATATGCGATCATCTACTTCTAACAAATATATAATCTTCATAGGAGGAACGATTACAGATGTGGTCCCATAGCTAGATAAGTGAATACTTACTGTTAGTGATAGTGTAATCGGTGTTTACTCAAAAGTTGTATATAAACCTAAGAACAAAGTATAATTATTCAATTTCTATATAAAGACCTTTCACTAAAAGAGAGAAAAGAAGATGGTTGCTGTATAAACTAAAGTGATAAAGGCGTGACTATATAGCCAATTCGAATTTAATTATAAATAGTTGTAATTGTCATCTTATGGCCAGGCAATATCTTGATATCCAATTAAATGAATGTAGCTTTAAAATTATTATTTTGGCTCTAGTTATTTTGGTTTCATTAGTTTCTTCTAAAGGAATTATGCTTATAAAGATAACAATGGAAAGGCTTTAATTAACCTAAACACAGGAACCATAGCAATTGACTAAGTACACAGTTTCTCCAGGTTTGGTCACATTTTACTGCTTTCATTATATGCGCTTCGTTAGACGGAGCCATTGGAATCATAATAATAAAATTTAAAAATTGCCTAAATAAAGTCACGTTCAATTAGTTGAATTTTGTAGGAAAGTGAACAGTTATAATTACCACAAATACATCCAAACTAGCTATATAAATAACCTTTATTACTTTTTAGATTCTTCCTTTTTTACAAATTTTTTCATTTCTCTCATGGAGTATTCCTCATACAACATATTATTAAATGCTGTTTTATTTCTTATATTTATTTCATCATATGTGTTTGTCGGAAGTTGATAATTATATATAACATATCACCTTATAGGAAGAGATGTCTAATTTATTGGAGGTGTCGAAACCGAAGGCCTTAAAGATCATAACAAGATTGAACTGCTTTTAAATAATGCCAGGGCTTTATCTTGATTATTTGGAAATATGATTTGTTAGACAGATGTTGTCATAATAAAATATGACAACTTCGGAAAGTATAAAATATTGAGTATAACATTTAATTGGCTACTAAAGTGTTTCAAATAACTGTGGATAGTTTGATTTGTCATGTATGTAAGTTATACTTTTACTGCTTTTGCTTTTTTTTTGGGGGGAATCTTTTATATAGAATTAAATATGCACTATTATATTTATTATTAATATTATCTATTAGTTCTAAGTTTACTGTTGCATGAAAACTGTCAATAGTAAGTATTATCTATCTGTTTATTTACAGGATCATATCAAGGTGTTTAATGCGACGGGGCAAAATTCGATAAATGGTCCTATGCAATTGACAAATTGCCGATGGCTGTTTTAATTAAAGTTCTATAGGTTGGATAAAAACGACTTTTCTATAGTATTTATTTATAATTTTATAGAAACTGTTTAAATTCTAAGTTAAACAAACAGAAACTATGTTCTATTTACGTTATTCTGAACATAAAAATGCTAGTCCTCAGCACAGATTTTCCATCGGTATGTTCAGCTGTTCTACCTACATCTGTGATGCTATATCTTGAAAAGTTATCCTGATAAGCCATCTTCGATAAATTCTCATGATAAACGAGCATTTCGGTAATTTCCTATTTCTATAAGTTATCTTTCGGTTATCATTGCTTATTAATTGATTCTAGACTTCAACTAATTATTCATTAATACATTTCTTTTAGCTATTTGCTACTGTCATACTTTTCAAAATTCAAAATAATTTTCACAATGTCTATTAATTAATAGTTTATGATTAATCTATGATTTCTGTAATTCAAAACTTTTTTTGGAGTCTCAGAGCTTCACAAATAGGACGATAAATTACTGATATTTCTCAATATTATAATTAAGAAATATGAAGATTTTATTAATCTTCATTGAAAAATTTCATTGCTGGATATTCAATTACCGATTCAAATTGAAATGAAAAATTATATTTTTATATTATTAGTTTGCAATTCCATAGACTCATTAAATTATCGGTAGATCAGATGTCCAGAAATATAGTTTTTCTCAAGTTCTAGCAAGATTTTTTTTTTATGAAGAATCACACAAATATCTTATTTCGAAGAAAAAGCAAACAATTCTTTTTATTGTTATTTTTGAGAAATCATTACAATTGGGTCATAATTATACTACAATAAGCCTAGTAAATTGTTTTTCCCAAAATTGGTACCAGTGAACTAAAAGACATAGTTCTAAGGTATATAACCAAGTTTAACAAACGGCATTTTTGAAAAATTGAGAATTTTTATTTATTCTTGGTAGGATGAATGTAAAAGGATATTGGTCTCGATTCGGTGACCTAAAATCGATTTGGATGTAGCGAAGAATGGCGTTTTTCTTACATGTTTCTACTCCGTATATTCACCTAACGGATTACAGCATAAACTATAACATGCCATGCTCATAACTTTATTAATTACTTTTATTCTGTTATTTACAGTCTGCGGTACAATAATATTATTTGGGGATTTACCGAATTATAGAGGAACGATATTTCACAGGCTACACATTTTGCTTGTTGATGAGGTTTTTGATAATTCTATTCAGAACGTTATAAAACTTGATTCCAAATTATTCAATGGATTTTTCTTTTCCCCCAGAGTGATAAGAATAATTTCATGGGCATCTGGATGGATAATTCCTACATTTTATGTTGGTATCATTTCAGAATGTATAAAATTATTTTTTAGATGCACGTATCCACAATTACTTAACTGTGACACTCAAACTAATTGGTCATTAAGGCTATGGTTAATAATGATTCCAATTATACTTTTGAATTACATTACTTTTTTTCTTGCTGTATTTACGGAGGCAGGTTGTGTGTCAAGATTCATTAAATTAGATCAAGAAAAATTAGATCTTGAATTCCCGCGTGATAGATTAATATATTTCAAAGGAACAGAATGTCGTACCTGTCATATTAATAAGCCAAGCAGAAGCAAACATTGTGCTGTATGCGATAGATGCATTTTAATGTACGATCATCACTGTATTTGGTTGAATAATGATGTTGCTTATGATAACTATAGATGGTTTTTCATATTTCTTTGTTCAATATGTTTGATTTTCGTATACGGCGGATATTTATGTTATTATTCATTATGGTTATTTATACATAGTGACAATGTATCCAATAATATTAAAAAATCATCGGTGATTGTAAAATATTGGAAGACAATCAAAGGAACAACATTTGATAATGAAATAACCGGAATCTTATTTTTATTTTGCCTTGCATTATTACCTGTGGTCGGTGCATTTTTAGGTGAGCATATTTGGTCTATATATTTAGGTATTACCACTAATGAAGGCACAAAATGGGATTATATCAGAGAACTGATTAAAATGGATCTGCTATATGAGTTCGTCCTTGATGATGGTTCAGATAAAATATACCTAATTTTAAAATCTCAAGGTGGCTGGAATAACAGCATGTCTTTCACCAAATTAGAAAATGGATTAGAGTTTAATGATCTATCAAATGGTAAGTTGAATAAGGTTAATGGATGGGAAGATCTGGAAAATGTATACGATAGGGGATTTTGGAAAAACTTTCTACAAAGGATGTTTCCTAAGAAATTTGACTAAATAATTTATTCAGTGTATTTATACACCGGTATTAGTATAAAACACTGTAGGTTTTTTTTTAAATCAAAAACAAAACATCATTAATAAAATTTTATAAACAGGTAAAAACAAATATAAAAAACAATGAGAAGAAAATAGTTAAATAATAAAAAATAAATAAGTGATTGAACGATGAAAATACAAGCTAAAAAACAGGAACAAAATCAGGGAAAAAAATAAGTTTAGACAATACCATTCATTTTGATAGCTTACTCATCAATGTGTTCGCTTTAGTCAATTCGGGCAAGTCCAAACTTGTTCTAACTCTATCAAAACTAATACCTCTGCCATCACCTTCACCCGATTCTGAGAAATGCATTTGTCTTCTGGTTTGATCCAAATCGCCTGTAAAATCAGCAGGCCTGACGGAAAGCGACGGGCTTGTGTATGTGCCATCTTCCCCCATTTGTCCTTTCCTGAAATCCATTTCAATTTCTTCTGTGTTCAAAGTATCCATTGATGGGTTCATTGGCAAAGTTGGAGAAAAAGTTCTTTCACCTCTACCGAACATACGCTTGATCATTGTTCCTCTTTTACCACCTGTACCATTTATAGAGTCTCTATAAGTTGGTTCAGGCGCTGGGAACCCAGTAGGTGAAATATGCGCCTCAAGGGTATGTGCTTGTGAATATTTGGAAATTACAGGTCTATTAGGATCAGTTGGGTCATAATCTTTAGGAAATTGACTAAAATCACCCTTATCAACAGACTCACGAATAATTTCAATATCTTTTGGTGAAACAACTGAACGAATAAAATCATATGCAAAACGTGGCAGCATGCACATGAGAAAACCAATAAAGAAACATGCCCAAAATGAAGGAGTACCATATAAACGAGCGGCGGCCTTATAGAATTCAGAAGAGTTAACCGATGAAGACCAAATACCAGTCCATGCAAACAAAACCAAATTTGATAGAGCATTGACGAGGCAGGTTAACCAATCCCATCTAAATTGACGTAATAGAATATAGGAATTACAAGACACAATGGCAATTGATGCAACCAAAGCACCCATAAAATATCTATGATCCAAATTCAACCCTAAATCAGATATAATACCATTTTTGTAATATAAGAAATAGGGGTAGAAGAAACAGATGATAGATTGATAAAAACCATCAACCATATACCAGTAAAATTTTTCAATTGTCCACTCGGATCTTAAAATACCTGTCCTGTATAATTGTGGAACTAAAAGTGCAATATAGTCATCAACATCTTGATCAAAGATACCTAAGAAAATAACAGGCAGAGAAGTAAATGCCAAGTTATAGAACATCAAATAAGTATATTCGAATAAGTAAGAACCATCAAAATCGTTGTAGATACCATACCAGAATAAAGCTAGTGTAAAAATAACGTTCTTGTAAAAAAAGCATGGAACCATTTCAGCTATTCTTTTATAAGACCATCTACCATGGACCAAAACTAACCGGCCCAAATATCTGAATTGACCAATAGCATAATCGGATGACATTACAGCTTGAGTACCTTCTTCACCAGCAATACCCACACCAACATCAGCAGCTTGAATCATAGCAACATCATTCGAACCGTCACCAATAGCTAAAGTCATGACATCTAAGGTTTCTTTCACCAACTTAACAACTGAGGCCTTTTGAGCAGGAGAAACTCTACAACATAAAACAGCCTTACACTGTTTACATAAAAGTAAAAATTTGATTCTAAGTGAATCGCTTAAGGCCAATTTCAAGGCATCACCATCGATCACTACACCAAAATTACCACTTGGGGGTTCATGTATTTTTTTGGCCTTTTCCAAATCTTCAGCTGAGCCAAGCATGTCAAAATTATCTTCCAAGTATTTTTCAATAAGGTATCTAACCATCTCACTTTTATCGTTTTTGAATTCTTCAACTACGTCAGGAGCAATCAATTTTTCAACATCTTCACCAGAAGTTTTAATAACTAGCAAATGCATCGTATTTTCCAATAAGTTACAAGAAAAACCAATATTAATAGCTGTCTCGACTTTATCACCCGTCAAAACCCATAATTTAATACCCGCCTTAGCTAATAATTGAATACATTCAGGAACACCATCTTGTAATCTATCTTCAATAGCAGTACCACCAAGTAACATCAGATCTTTTTCAATCGAAGAAGCAACTTCCTCCATTTTATCTTCCCTATTTTCTAAAGATGAAGAGGCAACTTTATGGCGTTGTTGCCAATCTTGATATTGATCCCATGATAGTTGTCTTTGAGCAATACATAAAGTTCTTAAACCTTCAGTAGCAAACTGTTCCAACTGAATGGCCGTTTTCTCTAGTAATGACTTATCATTCCTATCGCTCAAACGTGAGTAAATAATAGAATCGGCACCTTTACAAATCAACAATGCACTTGGTTCACCACCTGGAGTTGAAGGCGGCAATTTAATTATAGCACTCATACGTTTACGAGTTGAATTGAACTCCAGAATGTTTAAAATTTGATATTCTTTTTCTTCGCCTTGAACATTTAAAATAAGACCGTTTTTGGTACGGTTAACAAACGAAAAACCGACGTCTCTAGCAGTAGCAACCAAAGCAGCTTCATCGGGCGATTGTGCTCTTAGTTCAAATTTATTTGGATCAGTTTCAGATCTTTCTGTTAAAACACTATGGCAGAGCGCCAGAGCAAGCATGAAATTTTCACAAGCTTGTTTTTGAGTATCACCACTCTCACCTGTTAAATCATCTGCAAATTTCTTAGAAATAAAAGTCAAAGTTTCAGCAACATCATCTGCAACCTCCCCAGCATTAATCTTAGTAAGTTTTTTGATCATATCAATTTTATCCTCAGCAATTGCCTTTTTTTCAGAAGCTGACTCTTCCTCAACATCAATGCCTTGCCTTCTTCTGATTTCTGCATATGCTTCAGTATATGCTCGACCATAAGTTAGACCATTAATCGTACATTTCTTAAATTCCATAATATTTTGAGTTAAAGTACCAGTTTTATCACTAAAAATATATTCAATTTGACCTAAATCGTCAGAAATATTCCATGATTTCGGAACACAGGGATAATCAAGTGGTTCATAATACATTTTAACATCCGAATAAATAAAATAGGCTTGGGCAGTTTTAATAATTTCAATGGAGATGTAAAGGGAGATAGGGACTAATGATTGATAAAGAATAATTGCAACAAAGAATCCAAGAATACCATTAGCGGCTGGAGAACTTGCAATTGTACCATATTCAAAATAATCTCTTGAAACACCTGTATTTCTATAATAGACTCCATTTACAACACCGGAAATAAAACAAAGAATAAACAATAGAAGGAAATTTAAAATAACGGACCAATTCAATTCTCTTGCAATTCTTGACTTCTTAGTTGGAGTGACACCAGAGTTCAGCATAATTTTCGTATCATCACCTGTAAAGACAACCATACCAACAACCCATTTTGTATTTCTTAAAGAACAACCTCTCAATAACATGTTATTAACAGTTACCGGTTCATTAGAAATTTCACCACCTTCTTCACCGTTGGCAAAATACCTCAAATTACCTTGATAACTGTACAAATTGGCTTTTGGACCTTCACTTTCCAACCAAAATTTACATTTACCCAAGTCATCAACAGATTTTAAATCATTATGTGAGCATTTAAGAGCTTGTTTAACTTTTAAATTCGTTTCACCATCCAAATTTTTCGTTTCAACATAACAAGCACCATCAGCATCCGATGTCGATAGTATAACAATATCAACAGGAACTGAGTCATTATTTTTAATTTTCAGAATATCACCCACATGAATATTTTTCCAATATTCTTTCTTGAAAGTAGGATGAGAAATTGAATCAACATTTTCGCGGGTGGAAACAAATGATGGCAACTTTTGATTATACATATCATCATCATCATCACCATCATAATTATGTTTGTCTTCGTTTATAGCGTCCGAAGGATCAGCGAAAGGATTAGCGTCAATTTCATTTGTTATTGTATCTTCATATCTTTCTTGCTGCATACTTCTTCTATAATCGAAACTATCCAAAGATTTTCTTGGCATACCAGATTCATCCTCAGCAAGTGGATCAATTTCTCTTTCATTTTTAAGTTTTCTAAATATCGAAAACATTATTCTTGAAGTAGTCTTTTTAATTTTTCTCCATAAACTAATATTTTCACCATTAAAATTTGGATTATCCATTCCTTTTAGGACGTGAGTAATTTGATTATTAACTTCTAAATCTAAAACAGTCCTCCTCGAATCTTCCATAGCGTCTTTAAAAGCTGTAATAACGACAATGACAATCAAAGGAACGGCCGAAAGTACAGGATTTGGAACACCAAAAATTTCAAATGCACCTAAAATAATCATTGTTAAAAAATAAATATTAGCAACATTTTCAAATTGGTAATATAAATTCTTTGGAATAAAAGTTATTGGAGTGTATTTAGTAGTTCTAATTTTATTTCTTGAATATTGTGGGGGCTGTCCATCTTCATCTAACGATGACTCGGGTAATGGTAAATTCCAATAAATATCTCTTTTAATATGGGACTTATCTTGATCATCTTTATTATTACGATCATAAATATGATCATCTTCTTCACCTGCTTGGGTGAAAAATTTTCTAGCTTGAGGTGGAAGTGAATTTTCAACAACTTTTTTGAGAGTTTTATTTCTCATCAGGGGTTTACCATCTTTATGTCTTTGAGTACCCCACCTATGTCTTTGAAAAGTTGTATAGGATCTTTTTGGAAGATCTGACAAATCATCATTACTTTCACCTGTTAAATCCACTTCAACTTCTTCAGATCTAACATTGGAATCTTTCAAATTAACATTTGAAAAGGTTGGCTTTTGTTGTAACATTGGGGTTTTTCCCATTGAGTTTACATCTTGGTAATCATCTTCAACTCTTGACGATGCAGTGCTATAACCTGAAAAGTGTCTTTTTCCCAGACTTGAAGAGTGCCCCATTGCAGGGGATTGTAAAGGAAAATCATCATTACCTCCAGGTCCAAAGGCAAATTTATCATCAAATGGGCTATCAGTATTTTTTGGATTTGACATTTGATTCTAAAATAAATTAAAATGTTAGTTGGATGTAAAACGAGCAAAAATCTAAAAAAAAACAGAAAAAGAAAGGGAAATATTATCGTTAATACATACAATCTGAATTTGAGGTTAGTTTAGACACGATTTTATTCTAAAAACCAATTCACAGATAAATTGTGTAATTTGAAAAATTGAATATAGTTGTATTTGTAATTGAACAAATTAATGTGTAACGTGTTAAATGTGACTAGCTGTTATTGATTGTTAAAATATTAGGAGTTACCGATATAGAAAAAAGTATTCACTTAGGAGTGGCGAATACCTGAAGACAAAAGTAGCAATACAGTGTGTAATAGTAGCAACGAAACGTTGTGCTGGAATGTATTATGGGATGGAAATATAGCTTAGCAATTTTCTAAATTACTAATCTTTGTAAGAAAACTTGATCCAACAAACGAAAACGAGTAAAACGCAAAAGCTCCTTCCCGTTATTTTATTTTCAAAATTGTTTGGCACACTTGTTCGGCTGGAAAAAAGTAAACGACAAGACGTGTCCTATTGAGTCTAAACGTGTTTTTAAGTGTTGTTTTATGTTAACAACTTATATCCGATATTTATGACAAACTGCAATATTTTAACTGTCTCGATATTTAACATATATAGCGATAACTGTTTATTAAACAATCTTTTTAGTTAATTTTACTCGGCTCCTCCCTAATTATCTGCTAATCTCAGTCAAAATCCTGCGACGATCGACGTGAACGAGTTTTTGTCCCCATTTAGGAACCGGAGAAGCCAGGTATAATTTCATCTCCGTATACAAAAAGCCTTGATGTACTTCACTGTTCTAATATTCACAACCAACCAATTGTAATGCAATTATGACCCAGAAGCGTAAATCAAAGGAACAATCTATGCTATTGGAAGTCCCTAGAAATTCATACACAGCTTTTAGATTAAGATATTGTGATCCTTTTGAACTATACAATTCTTCTGCCGTTGTATCACTAGGTAAAATACCTAACTCTTGGTTATTAGATAAAAAATCTGTTTTACTCGCAAAACTATATAGCCTTGATGCTCACAGAAGTACGAGTAGAGAAATTAAACATAAAACAGTTGATCAATTTGAAAATGCAATCAATAGAAGTCATAAAATTACCAGGTCTGATGCCTCTTTAAATAAATCTAAAAGTAGACATTCTAGTATACTTCTTCATCTTAAGCATCCACACAATCCTGATGTTCATCACGACCATCATCATTATTTTCTTTCCAACTTGAAAGAGCATCTTACTCATTATTCAAAAGAACATCTTACCCATAATTCAAAGGAACATCTTGCCCATCATTCAAAAGAACGGATTACTCAACGTTTGAAAGAACATTTTACCCATCATCCAAAAGATCAGAACCGTAAAACTGGGATAATATCATCAGAATTAGATTCACTTCTAAACAAGTTTCCAAATTCTGTAAGTTTGACTTCTCCTAGCCCTTTTTCTACAATATCTTCACTATTTCATCCGAATCATAAATCAATTCCTAGGAGGAACGCGCAATTTCAACTTCATATTGATGATGCATTGAGAGAACCTTCCCCCAAAGAAGATATTCAAGATTATTATGTTAAAGATTCAGGGGATGGAGAGTCCGAAAACTCAGATCTTTCCACTGAATGTGATATTAATCCTCCAAGTTCGAATAGGACTATAACAAAACAAAATTTGCATGACTTAGTGCCATCAACTCCAGTTCAAACACAAATACAACTACATCCACAAACACAATCATTTACATCGCTACTTAACCATAAAATATATCTACCTCAAGATACAGATTACAGCCCTGAAAAAATGTCTATCGATTTAAATCGTGCCAGAGTTCAGCTGGAAGAAAAAAGAAAACATGAAACGGAAGATTTGACAGATTCTTCACTAGAATCTTTTGTAACTGCATGCGAAACTCCAGCTGATATACAAGAATTTGAACAAGAACAAAATGAAGAAAAAAGTGAAGAGCACATTAAAATTGACGATCGAAATTTTACGCAACCACCCAATATTAGAACATCTCCAAGATTTGAAGCCAACGACAAGACTAAAAATAAATGTAAAACTTTAAGTTTTAAAGCAATTAGGCCTAAGAAAATACACAGTATGGCGATGTTTAGATTGAACTCAAAAAAATTACAGTTGGATAAGGCTACGCCATTCCCATGCAATGCGTCAAGAAGAAATACAGAATTAGATCAACATGATCAAAATGAAGATGAAGTAGATGAAGATACTGATGATGAAGTCATTCCTTTGCAAGCCATTGAAACTTTTTCTAAGGCGGATGATTATCTTATTGATTCTTATGAGGTTTTGAAAACTAAGACTTTAGGTGCTAAAATTGGCTTAAATCAAGAACTAAATAAATATGAAAGAAAAAGAAAGCTGAAAAGACTTTTCGAGCATTTTCAAATTGGTGAGATTATCAAAATGGAAAAAATGTTGGTCATGGTTAAAGTCACGGAAAAATTTAAAATTAGCAGTGAAAATTCACAATATTCCAGAGTTCTTGAGAATTGGAAAGAATACATTGTTGTTTTAAGGGCTACAGGTAATGTTGAGTATCCGGCAATCCTACAATTTTTCAAGACAAAAAAGATTTTTAGGAAAGATATAACTGAAAGTCTCAAAAATGAAGCTGCATTAGAAAAAGAAGAACTCAAAAGTGAAGAAGAACATGAAGAAGCAGAACAGGATGAAATTTATGAACGCAGTCACCCTAGTGGTCGACCTGAAAAGAGGAAAAGAGAGAAAGAGTTTAAATTTCAAAAGGAGCCTAGCTATCATGATTGCCAATTTAAAGTTGTTTTATCTATCAATGATACTCTTGTTTCGTTTTCGAACTTGTTAGATAAAAGTATTAAAATTAGAAAAGATTGCAAACATTCTGTTCTTAGCTATACAATTCTTGCGCATTCATCATCATCTGCAATTGCATGGTTGAGTTTAATAAGAAGAATTTTAAATCAAAGATCTGAAAATTTAGAACATGCAACTCTATTGGTTAGTGTTCCAACCCTCAACATTTCCTTTACTATTCAAAACTTTTATAATTTTTATCTCGCTACTAAAGATGATCATCAGTCGCCATTTATTACAGTTCACTACAGAAGAGATGGTTATGAACTCCAAAGAATAAGCGTTTTTGATAAAGTCCTAAATATGATTACTGAAGAGGTACAGAAATTACAGAAAATAAACAAACTACCTAGCAATCCAGCCTCAGATGATTTCATTAATAAACTTTTAAACAATAGATCCTTTCTTGCTTTAGCTTTCAGAAAATATGATCGTTTGGAGTGGATTCTTGGTGAACAGGAAACGGTAGTTCAAGCATTATCTCAAATTTTGGGATCATCATATGAACTTGAACTTCGTGAGTTCCACCATGAAGCACATATCTTAAGCGATCATTCAATGGTTGAACCTTTACCTATTGAAGGGTTTGTGGTCAAATTGTCTAACCGTGGGGGTAAAACTTCATCCGAATTTGGTAGGAATTATTTCAAGCTTTTTTATGCTTTCACAGTCGATAACCTTCTTTTTTTTCAAGAGTTTTTCAATGCTGTTCCTGTTTTCTCTGGCTTTCCAATTTCATCTCGTCATTTTATTTCACCTGCAGGTGATGTTCTCGATATGAAAGAGTTAGAAAATGCTATGAGCGATAGATCAGAATCTTTTCAAACTTCTCCTTATCCCAGAACTTCGCATCACATTAAATGGTTGAGGCCAGGCCTGAACCTAGAAGACTATAAGGATAAAGATGAAGACGCGCTTTATGAAGCTGAAAGAAGAGCATGCATGGTTTCTAATTCTGCACTTGTTTTGGATTTATGCCGAGTGACTGATATTAAATTGGTTTCCAAGGATGAAGTCAGCCACTTGGTAACAGCTGCTGGTAATGCCACCTGGAATGGTAATGCAAGTAAAGCTGAAAATCCTGGCTTGAAAGAACGTCTGGATTCATTTACTTTCAAGCACCATATTAATCATAATCCACAAAAAGAAGTCGAGGACCAATCGCATTCTGGTGGTAATGATAACGTAGAAGATACTGATGATGATAACGACGATGACAGTTACATAAATCTAGAACCCCATAAAACTAGGAACGACGAAAATAACTCAACTGAAAATTGCCTTGAATTGGTCATGGAGGATGGGTCTATCTTAAGGTTACAAGTTTGTACACATATTATCCGTAATGAATGGGCAAAGAATTTAGGTAAATTGAGTGAATATTGGACCTTAAAAAAGAAACAAGATTTGGCTAGGCATGTTTTATTGAAAGAAAAAAATTTAGCAGCGATGAATGTTAGTGATGATATGTATGAATGTCTCGTTGCAAATGAACGAGAACGCGATTACTGTAAGTGGGAGTCATCGAAAGCTTTCACTGATCCAGAATTGTATAATATCTCATCACATGCTCTTGATAAACCTGTAATTATAAGTGGATCCCTATATCAAAAGAGAAGAAAAAATAAAAGTTTCCTTAAATTTTTTGTTGTTTTAAGTCCAGGTTTCCTTGTTTTATACGAAATGTTTAACAGATCTAAAACAAGTGGTGTTGCTAGACCTTCTACGTATTACCAGAAATATGCAACAATTGCATTAGCCAATTGTTATGTTTATGCCAATTCAGGCGATGAAACTGATCTAATGACTAAAGGAAAGTCTTGTAATCAAATGAACCCAGGTGGTCACGCGTTACCTAGAGTTTATGGTGATGGCTGGAGAAGCAGTGAATCCCAAGAGGATAGACAGTTTACAGTCTGGTTTGGTTCTAAAAAATTAATGATGAAAAATGTGAAAAATAAAAATGGTACTAAGTTGAGTATGGATAAAGAAGAACTTCTGTTTAAGGATGGAGATGCAAACACAAAAGGCCTGCAAATGGACTCTGATACAGAAACAGAGACAGAATCTGAATCTGAATCTGATACAGATCAGGAGCCAAATGACACAGCTACAGAAAGTTCAGATGATGAAAGTGAAAGTATTTTTGACTCACGAGACGAGCTAGGAACTTTGACATTTTTGAAAAATGTATCCAGATTAGGAGTTACTGGAAGAGCCATCATGTTTCTTGCAAGATCCAGAATTGAAAGGGACCTATGGGTTACTAGGTTATCAACGGAGATTGAAAGATTTTCCAGCAATAGAAACGACGATATTCAGCTGGGCTGATGTTGCTAAATTTAATATATAATATTTGTTTATAAATGTAAGGGGTTACAATAAATTAAAAATTTGGATTGTAGATATAGTTGGAGGTAAAAAAATCAAAACAAATCTGAAAGAGTTTTTCGACAAGTCTACGTTGCCTTCCAAACATAAACCATTTCGTCCCAACCTGCACTAGCAACATAATCTCTACCCCATAAAGACCAATCGCAACCAAGAACAAATTCCCTATGCTTATCAAAATTACCAATCATGGCTTCACCATGCTTCATTCTGATACTATTTAAAAACTTTGCCTTATCGTCAGTCTGATCTTTCCATACTTTACACGTCATGTCGTAAGAGCAGCTTAATAAGGTGTCTGATGCATGTGGTGACCATGAAACTTTCCTCACAGCAAAATCATGACCAATAAGTTTATTTAATGGCGATGGACCAACTTTACTCCCCTGAGCCAGGAAACTGTGCGATAAATTAGGAATCATTCTTAAATCCCAGATTTTAATGGATTTATCAACAGAAGCAGTCGCAATCACAGTGGTTCTATATTTATTGTAATCACAAGAAAGGATTTCTAGGCCATTGTGAGCAACAAAATCTAGCGTTAATGGATTTGGAGATCTTGTGTCCCAAACTTGTGCATGTGATGCAGAATTAACTGATATGATTATTGATGAATCATGGGGTGAATAACAGGCTTGATAGACGCAATCACTCGTTAGATTTTGAATGGGTGGTTTATTTGATAATGGTGGATTATGTACGATTGATAAGTCAGTCTTCACAGTTGTATCCTTTCGGCTTGATAACGTAAGTAATGATTTCTGCCTATTTGGTGACCACACTTTCACAGTGCCATCCCAAGATGAAGAACAAAAAACTGACTTATCTACTAAATTCCAATAGACTGAAAATACCTCACGCTGATGTTCATGAAAACGTTTTATTGGAAATTGAGGAAGTGATATGTCAAACAGTGAGATAGACCCATCTCCTGAACAAGCAAGAACTTGGTTCTCATGTAATTCGGACCAGGCTACATCAAATAATCCATCTTGAGTTTCAAATGATGTATCTTGGGTAATTTGTCCATTATTTTGAATGGAAAGAATGGATAACTTCCCATTTCCCACAAGGCCATAATTTGCTGAAGTGGCAACAGCTAGCTTATTATCATAAAATGGTGAATATTTGCAGGCATAGCCGTTATATCCCCTCGTTCTAAATGAAAGCATAATAATGTAAACTATTAATAATGCGTATATGTGTGCCTATATTAAGGGTAATAATCCATGAGGTCAACTTGAAACTTTTGAAAACTTTCTTCGTCTTGATTCTGTTCAAACCTCAAATCTGTGCTTATCGAAGAAAAAAAAAACAAGAAATCTCCCTCCAATAAGCCCGACATGCGTGTGAAATCTTTCAATTTGTAGAATTCCGACTCTCGGTTTAAACATAATATGCAGATTCTATGTTAATTATTTAATAATATATACATTTACCGAATGACTAGTATAAAAGCACCCATTATATGAAGTCAAAACTACAAAATTGCCCAATATATAGTTATCATTATTGCTTTTCAATATTCAAAGAAGAAGGTTCTGTAACTGGTGAAGATTTCGTATCCCAAACCTCTGATGTTCTAGTAGAATCAAACTCCTTAATTTCCTTTTCCACCTCATCTATATGAATAGAAAAAAAAGGCGAACTTGGCATAGTACTTAAATGCGATCCTCCACTATTTGTACCATTTTGAGCATCATCGTTCTTGTTCCTTACAATTTCAGGAGGAGTATCAGCCGATGGTTGTGCTCCAGTGACAACATCGTTTATATACTTCATCATATTTGAAGGTGAATCATTATCAACTAAAAGTTGGGTTTGTACTGTATCAGGATCCTGTGGCGTAGTTTCAAATTTTTCATTTGGAGTTTTAGTTTCAAGGAATTTTGGTGTTGCGTTTGTATTGAGTTTTGAAGCTTTGTCATCCATCAAAATTCTATTTATTTCTGGATCTTCAAAATCCGTATTTTGTTCATTTGATTTTTCATTATGTTCTTGGAAAAAATCATAATTCCATTGAGTTGGGGGAGAATTTTTTGATGGTGAAACGGGATGTTCATTATGTGAAAATGATTCTATTATTCTTTGAATGCTTGGTGAAATTTCTGGACCTAATAAAGAGGCTGGAATATTTTTAGGTTCTTGTTCTCTAATGGTACCTACTGATGGAGTATAAGACTGCGGTGGAAAATTTTCTTTATCATCATCATCCATTGGAATCAACGTTGTATTTAACTTTGTAGCATTTATTGGGATATTATCATAGTATTCTTCATCACATTCTTCAATAATAGCTGATGTATTACCTTTAGATTGAATTTTTGATTTTATTTTTTCAGGAATCGCGAATCGTTCATCGATTGGATCCAAATCCGTCGATTGCTGTTGATTATAGTTTCTACCTGGTATAGAATCTAGTCTTTCCTCTAACTTTAAAATATCACTGATATCATTATGAGTAAAATCTTTATCAAAATCAGTTATTAATTTTGAATTTCCAAATTTCTTTGATTTCAGAAAACCAGCTCGCAAATTATTTGGTGAAAGAGCATATGAATATGATGGAGAACTTGAAAAATCTGAAGAATATACGTTTGAATTTGAATTTAAATTTGAGTTGGATAAATCTCTTTTACGTCCATTTTTTTTAGAACCGCTTGACTTTGAATATGGTCCTTCCAAGAGACCCTTTGATCCCAATTCTCCTCTTTCTCTTAAGGATTTAATGTCATTTTTAGAATGTAACTCTGTACAAACAGCACATAAGACGCCGGAATTACCAAATTCAAAAATACCCTCTTTATGAAATTTATATGGCGGTACAGATGCTGATAAACAATTAATGCAACGTTGTATACCATTTCTTTTAATTAGGACGTTCTCCTTAATGACACCGTCACCAATTTTAACAACTGATTGAAGAAAACTTTTTGATTTTTTTGCCTTACTTGGTTGTTCAGACTTTTCCATTAATTTTTGAAAATTTGAGAATCTTGATGAAATCGGTTCACCACGAGCATCAAGCTCCCCATTACTTTTTGATGATAACATATCAGATAATCTTATACGGTGAGCTAATGAATCCTGTGTTACAAATGGTAATGACTGTGTACGTGTAGCTAGTTCAGGTAAATTTTTATTATTAGAATGAATATTGCTGTTACTGTTGTTGTTATTTGCCAAGATTTTATTATATTGCACACTTTTCTTCTTACGAATTGGTTCTTCAAAAGAAAAATCATCTGAACTAATAATAGGACTACTACTTGAAATATGCTCTTCAGCCGGTGACGATGAAGAATTTAGAGGTTGATTTGTTGGATATTCTGATTGCTGTTTTCTTTTCCTTGAGTTTGAATTTGGATTTGATTCCACTGAAGCTATGGTCTTAACTTGACAAAACCTTAATCTAATTTCTAAAGTATCCGTAGCGCTGTTGCCACTGTATAAACTAATGAAATTGTTACATAATCTACCAGTTATTAAAACTGTTAATTTTTTATCCGAAGTTAGTTTGGAATAGAGACCACAACCAACGAATGGCTCATCAGCCTCAATAATATCTTTATAATACAAAGAATAATCCATATCTTTTTGGAATAATTCAGGAGAAGATAATTGAACTAAATTCAAACATTTTTTGAGATCTATACACCCAATTAAAGAGCTATTATGCGGTGGTTGAGGAGGTAAAGTTATCATTTTTGCATTTAATGGCCGACTTGATCTAGCAAGAAACGCTGTTCTATCATCAAACGTGTATAAAACTTTAAGTATCACGTTTTTATTGTAAGGTTGCCTAGGTTCCGTGTTCATGTTGAAAATTAACTGACAAAAATGACTAATGAATAAAGAATAGCACAATGAATGGTGAATGAAAATTGGAAAACACACTTAGTCTGTCAAATGATAACACAACAACCAAAATTCAAAACACCTAATTACCAAACTGATTATCGTAGTTTAAAAGAGAGAGAAAATTTTAAGCCAATAAAGTGATGAATTCCAAATAAATGGCTATAAAATATCAAGAACGGAAAATATACAATAACAGTATTGAATCAATCGAATACGTGAAACACAATTGCCCAATTAGGAAAGACACCAAACGCGAACACAGTTCGGCATTTTAAGCACGCGTTTTTCATTTCATTTTTTGAATATTCAGTCACGTGCAAAAAAATATATAAAAATAATTTGCTAGGATTACGCTTGGATTAGGTAATCTGAATCCCTCAAACGACTCTCACAGTTTTGTTAATCAATATATTTTTCTAAGAATTCGTCGCAACCAGTAACGACCTCATTTACAATTTATTAAATTTCACTAAGAGCTGATTTTAAATCAGTTGAAAGACAAAAAGCTAAATAGAGTGACTACTAATGATCAAGGGTATATCCCCTTTTTTCCAAAATCTGTCCGCTTACTGCTTACTGGATTACCGGTGAAAAAATTGATAGATCAGACTGGAATGTGTTGTCCGATAAGCAAAATTTATGATTGAGAATCATTTAAAATTGCAAATCTTAATATTCAAGTCGTTGTTATTGAGTTCAATTGGATAGAATTTGTGCCTGATGATATTCTTTATATGTGGCTTGTTCGAATTACATTATAATGTCCATTCTTGAATTGTATATAATAACTCCATCTTTAATAACTTAAAATACAAATTACATATCTAATAAAAGGTGGCTGTAAATTATAAACATCTGCCGATAGTCCCTACTCTGATACAGTAAACAAAGAAGTTTTTTAAAAAGGGTCCTATTACCCCGCCAATGGGGATAATCGAAAAAAGGGCATTGAAAAAGGGTCCTTGCGCCTCCTTTTAGGTATAAAAAAAAAGTAAACGGGTTTTTCATTTGCTGTCATAATATGAAAAATAAAGACACAGGTTGTTTTAAAGACCTAACTTAAATGAAGTGGTAGAGATCTAGCAGCACCATAAGCACTAACTAAAAAGCATTTGTATGAAAGACAAGTAAAATTGTAGCTGATGAGGTAATACATTAATAGACAGTTTAGCATACGCACCTAATAAAATTTTTTTATAGTTTAATTGCACTTGCGGATTAATTTTTTGTCTACATCCACTATTCTGAACTACCAATATAGAAACATATTAGTGCTAGGAAATATTAGTAATGCCATTTGTTTGAAATAACTATTTGAGAAACAAGAAACCAAACGATTTCAACTTTTGATCAGAAGTTTTGAACAAGAGTGTCGCAAAAAAATTAATCCCACTATCTCGTTTCTTTTTCTGCTCACGTTTTTCGGTTAAATTCCCCACCCCTAAAAATGGTTCTCCTTAATTTCATCATCATCATCAGTTTTCAAGCAACCTCAAAACATTTTCAATGAAATCGAAAGTCTATAAATACCTGCGGCTCCCCACCTTCTGTTGGATTGTAGATACTTATTTTTTTCTATCCTTTCCTTCATTTTATTTCACTTTCGTTTTATAAATATTGTTAATCTTCAAATAGTCGACATCTTTTTATAATAAAATGTCTTTCGAAAAAGATGAAAAAAATGATTATAATGAAATGGTGATTTCTCGTTATTCAACCTCAACTGGTTTTGATATAACGACAAACAATGCGGCAATTCATGCTTATATGGTGCCAATTCAAAAGTGCTTAGAGATTTTTGAAACAGATCAGATTCATGGTTTGTCCCAAAGTAAAGCCGATGAATTATCAACAAAATACGGTAGAAATTCACTTGGGGAAGGTGGCAAAATTTCGATTGCAAGTATTCTAATGCGTCAAATTTGTAATGCCATGATTCTAGTCTTATTTATTTCAATGGTTATTTCGTTTGCCATCAAAGATTGGATTACTGGTGGTGTCATTGCTTTTATCATTGGGTTAAATGTTGTAATTGGTAGTCAACAAGAATTCAAAGCTGAAAAAACAATGGGATCTTTGAAAAATTTAAGTTCGCCTTCTGCAACTGTTATTAGGAATGGTAACGATTTAACTATACCTTCTGAAGACGTTGTTCCTGGTGATATAGTTATGGTTAAAGTTGGTGATACAATTCCTGCAGACCTGAGGTTAATTGAAACAAACAATTTTGAAACGGATGAAGCATTACTTACAGGTGAATCTTTACCAATCGCAAAGGATGCCAAAGAAGTCTATCATCAAGAAATTCCAGTTGGTGATCGTTTAAACTTAGCTTATTCGTCTTCAACTGTTTCTAAAGGTAGAGCAACTGGTATTGTAATTTTAACAGGTTTAAATACAGAAATCGGCAAGATTGCAAAATCGTTACAAGGAGATAATTCAATCCTTAAAAAAGTGGAAGATAAAGAAACTGCAACAAGTAAAGATTACGCTAAAGCTGCAGGTGGCACGATTTGGAATACAATTGGTTATGTTTTAGGTACTTATGAAGGTACTCCATTGAAAAAAAGATTGGCTTGGTTAGCAATATATCTATTTTGGATTGCAGTTGTTTTTGCAATTGTTGTTATGGCTTCTCAAAAATTTAATGTTACTAAAGAAGTTGCGATTTATTCAATTTGTGTTGCTTTATCAATGATCCCATCTTCATTAGTCGTTGTTTTAACAATTACGATGGCTGTTGGCGCTAAAGAAATGTTAAAAAGAAATGTCATTGTTAGAAAATTTGATGCACTTGAAAACTTGGGATCTGTTAATGCAATTTGTTCTGATAAAACTGGTACTTTGACACAAGGTAGGATGATTGCCAAAAACGTTTATGTTCCATCAGTTGGTACTTTTGCGGTTGAAGATCTTGATGAACCTTTTAATCCAACAAGAGGCAGGGTTCAATTTATTGATAAGACTCCAATTGAGATTAATGAATCCGATTATAATGATTGGATGACTTATGAAAATTTTATTAAGAATTATTCTGGCACGGAGAAAGTAAAAGTCTTTCATGAATGGCTTCGTGCTGCTTCATTAGCTAACGTTGCATCTATATTTGAAGATTCTGATGATGAAGGTGTTGTTGAATGGAAAGCTAGAGGTGATCCAACAGAAATTTCAATCCAAGTTTTTGTTTCTCGTTTAGGTTTTGCTCGTAACGAGCTTGTTGAAAAACAGGGTTCTTTTACTCCTATAGTTGAATTCCCATTTGATTCCACAATTAAACGTATGACTGCCATTTATAAAGATAATGAGACTTCAAAAGATATTATCTATAGCAAAGGTGCCGTTGAAAGAATTTTGGGTTTATGTTCAACTTGGAATGACCCATCCACAGGCTTAACCGCTCCACTGACCGAAGGTATTATTAAAGAGATGGAAAATAATATGGATGCCTTATCCTCGAAAGGTTTAAGAGTTCTAGCATTTGCAACAAGGACGCCAGAGGACGATTTAGGAGAAAGTTGGAAAAAAATACCAAGAAATGAGGTTGAAAAAAATTTACATTTGCTAGGATTGATTGGTATTTATGACCCACCAAGAGCTGAAAGTTTACCATCTGTTAAAAAATGTCACAAAGCAGGTATATCTGTCCACATGGCGACTGGTGATCATCCATCAACTGCCCGTGCAATTGCTCAGGAAGTTGGTATTTTGCCTCATAATTTTTATCATTATTCCCAAGATGTTGTTGATGTTATGGTTATGACCGCTACGCAATTTGATGCTTTATCCAACGAAGAAATTGATGCACTACCTGTATTACCGTTAGTTATTGCAAGATGTGCACCAGAAACCAAAGTCAGATTGGTTGATGCATTACATAGAAGAAAGCAGATTGTTGCCATGACTGGAGATGGCGTTAATGATTCTCCATCTTTAAAAAAAGCGGATATTGGTATTGCAATGGGTAAGAATGGTTCCGATGTTGCTAAGGATGCTTCTGATATTGTTTTAGCAGATGATAATTTTGCCTCAATTTTGAATGCAGTGGAAGAAGGCAGAAGGATGGGTGACAACATTCAAAAATTTGTTTTACAATTGTTAGGAATGAATGTTGCTCAGGCTTTATTTTTATTGATTGGCTTAGTGTTCAAGGATAAAAACGATTTTTCGGTTTTCCCATTATCTCCAGTCGAAGTTTTATGGGTTATTGTCGTTACTTCATGTTTCCCTGCCATGGGCTTGGGTGTTGAAAAAGCATCTGATGATGTTATGGATAAACCACCAAAGGATTCCAAAGAAGCAGTCTTTACGTGGGAAGTTATTATTGATATGCTTGTTTATGGTTTAATTATTGCTGGTGCTTGTATGATTCCATTTGTTATTGAAGTTTATGGTTATGGCAATGGGGAGTTAGGTGAAAGATGTAACGAAACAAATTATGCTGATACTTGTTATCATGTTTTCCGTGCAAGATCTGCTTCTTTTGTTACTATGACATGGTGTGCATTAGTTTTAGCTTGGGAAGTTATTCACCTAAGAAGATCATTATTTTTGATGCACCCTGAAGCTGATAATTTGTATACTCAATGGATGAAAGATTTATGGTCAAATCAATTCTTATTTTGGTCGGTGATTGCTGGTTTTATTACCCTGGTTCCTACAATTTACATTCCTGTTATTAACGATTATGTGTTTTTGCAGCGCGGTATGACCACTGGTTGGGCCTGGGCATTTTTATGTACTATGCTTTTCCTATTTATGGCTGAATTTTGGAAGTTTTGTAAGAGACAATATTTTAAAGGTGAAAAAGCTCATAACCCTGAGTATGATTTAGAAAGAAATTCACCATTTGAAAGATATGCAAGCTTTTCTAGAGATCCAACCGTTAACATTGTTTAGTTTGATTTTAATTCAGAGAAAAACTACAAAAAATTAAAAAAAGATATCGTTTTTCTAGTTATTTATATATATAATTCACGGTTATATAGTTTTTACTAATATTATAAGATTCCGAATGCATTTAGTTTTTCTTTCAATTCACAAATCCAAGTATAAAAATTACCATTTAAATTAGCTAAAAACTCTAGTTAGCTAAATAAACAACTCAGTAAAAACAACAAAATAAGTGCGAGCAAAATACGATATTCCAACATAGTATATGAAAAATGACTTAAATAACTTTTGAGACTGAGGCAAAAGGCGGATGGTTTATTGTGCTTGCAGAATACCTCTTATTAACTTCATCTCTACTTAGCTTCTTGATTTGCATAATTTCGGCATCTTCAATAATTAAAGTTTTATAAAAACTCCATTTGAAAATTGTCCACCAAGTATTATAAAATCTATAGTTTGGCCAAAGTGTATTTGGATATTCAATAACACTATCTTGGTGACACTGCCAAAGCATGAAATCACTTAACCTTGTGTGTCCCGAAGTTCTAACTAAAATATCAACTTTATCAGCAATATCTTCATAATAAAAATTATGTTCAATTAGCTGTTGATCAATATCTTCAATATTCAGTTCACCTGCCACAACTTTTTCAGAAACTGTTGCAACAGAATGCCAGATATCATCTCTTGAAGTATATGGGAATGCGACAAACAAAATATGTTTATCATTGACACTTGTTTTTCTTTCAACTTCTTCAATATCGGCTAAAACATCTGGTGGAACAAATGTTTTATTACCTACAATTTTAATTCTGATTTGATGTAAATCACAAAAATTACTATCCATAGAGATATATGCTAATTTTGATTTTAATAATGAAAAAATTGTGTCAATTTCTTCAGGTGGTCTATTGAAATTTTCAATGGAAAATGCATAAGTTGTAACATTTTTAACTCCTATTCTAAAACAACAGTCTAATACTTCCATTAATGCATCTGCACCCATTCTATGTCCTTCCTTTAACGGTAATCCATGCCCTTTGGCAAATCTTCTATTACCATCCATGACGAATGACAGATGTGTTGGAACTGGGCCTTTAATTTTAAAAGTTAGTACATTACATTGTTAAGTATAAGAATTATAACTTGGAAACCTACCCGTTTTAAGGATATTGATCATTGATTCTTTAACAACACTATTCATTAAAGAAAAACCTGGAATAAATTTAACCAAGTACTTTATATAAGCACTCATTTTGTTCTTTTGCTTCAGTTGAGACAAATATATAATAATATGATGGTTATAATAAAAATGGGTAAAGTCCTTTTTTTGTAATTACAACTTGTATTGAGTTTAAAATCAACATGATCATATTACGGGATTTGGATTATGGTATCTTGATGAGGTCTTACCCTTCCATGTTAATATAATGAATCAGTTGATACATTGGTTAAAGAAGAGTTACAAAGAAGGGATGCGATATTTCTGTTTTTTTTACACTTTACTGTAATTTAAGTAAAAGTTTCGATATTAGCAAAATAATCTTAAACCTTTGAAATTAAGAATTCTGTCAATCATTTAATTGAATGATACTATATATTCATAGGATATGAATTTCCCTTTACGTTGGTTCAACAACAAGCGCGTAAACCACACTTATTATTTGCGACATATCGTTACATACAAACATTAGAAAAACATATTAAATTCAATTGTAATGTTACAAAAATATCTCATCAATAGAATTGAGTAAAAAGCGCCATTAAAACAAGTAAGAATTATCATATAAAATTACAATAAAGCAAGAGCACCTAATCCAATAGCAACTGCCAAGCTACCTTGACCGAGAACAGCAGCAGCACCTGCAGTTGAGACTGAACTTTCGGATGATGCGGAAGTTTCAGAAGATGCAGCTTGGGATGATTGACCCGATGATGAACCGGTAGCAGACGAAGAATCGCCAGCAGATGATTCAGTAATAGAAGAGTGAGCTGTTGAAGAAGTTGGAGCAGCCGAAGATTTGGCGGCGGAAGAAACAGAAGTTGATGAAACAGGGGTTGATGAAACAGAAGCATCTAATTCAGGTAGAATTCTCGACGAATACCATGGTAAAGCAGTTGCAAAAGCAGATAAACTTGCCATTTCTGCTGAATCGACTAATGTTGTGTAAGAGTCATCTGTGTATGTTTGACCTTCTTCATAAAGAGACAACAAAGGAGCATAATCTAGAGTACTATGTTCTTGTTTGTATGAAAGGTAATCGGCCAGGTTGGCAGCAATGTCACTGTTGACAGCGACAAGTAAGTTTTCGGCAGAGATGGAGCTTAGAAATGCTGCAATTGCAAATAATGAAGTTTGAGATAGTTGCATTTTAAATGGAGTATTTGGTTTTTTGATAAAAATTGTGAACAAAAGAATTCTAACTTCACTCCAACCTCACACGTCTAGAAATAGTGGGCATTGCTGTTCTTAAATACCCAAATGAGCTAAAAAAATATGGTCATAAATAGGCCAGGGTAATATGCGAAGCCGTAACCTTTGCAGATTAAAGTGGAGAGATGTGTCTGGACTATTTTTTCCTGAAAAATTACTAATCTTGCAGCTGTAGAGTGGGCCAAGTTTGTTTGTTTATTTATTTGTTTATCTTTAGTTACTAAACAATGATTTTCGACAGCATTCACCAGCAATACTATACCGTAACGTTAGCGTAAACTCCTGAGGTAGTTGAAATTAAAACAGGACATTTAATTGCCGCTCTTAAAGCTCGGCCAATTTTATTAACAATATTTACCATATTGGCAACGCATAAAAATACATTCTTAGAAATTTCCGAAGTGTTTCCGAAATCTATATTCTAATTTTATCAATAAAAATACAAATCCATTCTGTGCAGAAATATTGGCAGATCGTGAGCTGGAAAAGGCTAAGAAATCTCCCCGAAGAGCTTATTAATGCGCGGAGCCATCAAAAACTCAAATACACGAGGCTTCAAGAAGATCCATTTAAATCTAACCCGAAATATTACTGTTGTGATAACTTCCAAATTTATATTGGAAATAATGTAACTTATGGCTGGATCATTTTTCAGTTAGAATTTTTGATCGTACTGGTACTACAACTATCAAAATTGATATGGAACCGAAGTTTTTTCAAAGTCATCAAGGCTTCCGAGGAAAATAGAACAGAAATTATTTCCCACTCAAATAGTACCTTCTTCCACACTTGTTTGCTACAATCTCCAAATTGAGAAATCAGCTGGTCCCCGCATATGTACCATTTGACATAACTTGCTTCTCCTATTAATCGACCTATAATTTTGTAAATAAACAACTAAGTTATCATAAGCAATTGGCACTGCACGAATTGACAAAGAAGGATGGATAGTAAACAATAGATAGTTAATGGAAAAATTCACGTGAAAAATATCTGAGATATTTATTTTTATTTGGAATTAATTCTTGTTAGCATTCTCTTATATTGTTATTTCGTGATCGAACGGCTCGCACTCTATGGGCCCGAATTTAATCGACTAATGTGGCGCATTAGTTTATTTTTTAAATAAAAGGTGTACAGATGTACATGGCCCAAATCTCACTTCTAAAATTTGCCCTCAACTGTGTCTCATGAATTTAAAATAAAATAAAATAAATTAAAACAGGAGTTATTGATAATAGCACAATTTTATTTATACAATTTACAGAACACAATGTTTTTGACTAGAAGTGAATATGATCGTGGTGTGTCCACATTTTCACCTGAAGGTCGTCTTTTTCAAGTGGAATATTCTCTTGAAGCTATCAAGTTAGGCTCAACTGCAATTGGTATTTCAACAAGTGAAGGCGTGATACTAGGTGTCGAAAAGCGTGTCACTTCAAGTTTGTTGGAAAGCGACAGCATCGAGAAAATTATGGAAGTTGACAAACATATTGGATGTGCCATGTCAGGATTAACTGCAGATGCAAGATCAATGATAGACCATGCCAGAGTTGCATCTGTTCAACACGATTTATATTATAACGAACCAATTTCAGTGGAGTCACTTACACAGTCAGTTTGTGATTTGGCTTTAAGGTTCGGCGAAGGTGCTTCTGGTGAAAAAAGATTGATGTCTAGACCTTTCGGTGTTGCATTACTAGTTGCAGGTTATGATGAAGATAAAGGCCCTCAATTATATCATGCTGAACCATCAGGTACTTTTTATAGATACGATGCTAAAGCAATTGGCTCAGGCTCTGAAGGTGCGCAAGCTGAACTGCAGAATGAATACCATAAATCTTTAACTCTTAAGGAAGCCGAAGTTTTGACACTAAAAATTCTTAAGCAAGTTATGGAAGAAAAATTAGATTCTAAGAATGCCCAATTGGCTAGTGTTACCAAAGATGGCGGTTTCAGAATTTACTCAGATGATGAAATTTCTGCAATCATTGAGTCTTTAAAAAGTCAAGAACAGGATGATGAGAAGATGGAAGAATAAGCTTTGGCCGTCATGAATAGATATTTTGTATATTTTTTTGGTTATATTTAATAATATTTAATCTTTATCACCGATCTGACTTTTTTGTGTTCAATGTAAGTAGTTACCACATACACATCAATCAATTAATATTCATAATTTAATATTAAAGCTTATTGTTACAGAGGGGAAAATTAAAAAATAGTACATAAGTATAAATTTGTATCAAGTAATAATCAACGTTGTTGTAACGTATCGATGCATTGAGAATATTCGGGGAAATCCTTAAGTTTTGCGATAATAGCCTTTTCTAATTTGTTAGCATTCTTATAAAATGTTGTGTTTTCACCATTGTACTGTCTACAATTATTGAAAACCAGTTTACAATCATAAATAAAATCTTCAAACGATTCATAAGCATCATTCTCCAATTTTACTTCCATAGTACTCAAATCCATAGGTTCTTTAATCACTGCATAATAGTCTGGAACCTCTTCTCTATTAACGGGTTGCAAAAAGGGCCAATTTGATGGATGGTTCAGCATTTCTGTCAAAATCGTAAGCATTGCCAAATGATGTGGACCCCTTTTTGGCTTTTGGGCTAAATCATCCATTTCTTTAGTCCAACCTGCTTCCTTAACACCAGGTATTTCTAGCGGATCCAACGGTCTGAAATTAGGCTTCTTAAAATGGTCTAAGCCCTTTCTAACCACATGGGATTGCCCAATTGATCTTATTTTTCTCATAATAGAAGCTTTTTGTAATGATAAAATTTTGGGGCTGTCTAAATATCTAATTCGCGGTAGCATTGAACATTGCATTAGTGTACCACCTTCGTAATCCTTGATATAACCCATCCAAACTTTCCTGGGCAGAGTTATTTCTTTGGTAAAACCTTGCTTCTTAAAGTACCCAATAGCATAATTGTCTGCATATGTCAAAAAATATTTAATTTTTGTAGTGTTTCTAACATAGTCTTTGAGATGGTTCATAAGGTGTGCACCATAACCTCTAACTTGTTCGGTTGATGAAATCGCACAAAAAACAATTTCTGCAAACTCATGACTTTCAAAAGGTCTTATTGTAATACCACCAACAACATTTAATGGTTTTCTAACAACTGCAATTGAAACATGGGATCTATCATAAACCAACCTTGCAATGTACGCTTTCGGCATTTCAGGTAATTGCTTCTGAAAAATATTCTTCAAGCCCGTTAAGACAATCATATTGTCATGTGTATTATCATTATTTACTACTCTAAATTCAATTTTTCCTTCTTTTTCCTCAATCACAGAGGGCCTATCTTTATATGTATTTATCTGTCCATCAAAATCAAAAGTATGCGTTCTTTTCTTATCTTCTTCCTCCGCCCGGTCGTCGTTATCTTCATTCTCTTCCTTGTTTTCTTTTTCTTCTTCATCATATGTATTTTGGTCGGGACTTCCATTTGTTGTTTGATTTATATTAGCCTTATCTTCATTTTCGTTTTTATCATCCTCTTTGATATTTTGGCCATTCATTAGTGGAGCTTCCGGTTTATTATTGAATTCCTGTGCATCTGAATATTGTTCTTCGGGTGGCTCATTTTCTTGTTCATTTTCGTGTTCTTTATTTTCTATTTTGGCTTTAGTTGCAATCTTGGGGTTATTATCCGCAATATCTAGTTTTGTACTTTTGGTATCACTTACATCATTCTCAGTAATGTCCGTTATTTCTGTAGCTTTTCTTTTTGTGTTAGCCATGATAAACCCACGTGTACCTGATTTTCGAATAGGTCAATACATGTTGACAAAATGTCTCGTTTTCCGAATCTGTGTTCATAACTGACCCGATAAAATAAACTACAGGTGTACGGATGCAAACTATTCAAGAAGAAGTCAAATTACTGTTTGTGACTCTAACGTTAATTAACGAGCGGCCTAAAATTTTTTTGCAAAACACAACATGAATAATAATGCTCAGTATGTATATTAGTATCAAAACTCTTTGTTTTCTGATCTTTTTGGCTGGCTAAGTTTTATCTTGTATCTGCTCCAATTTATTTTTTTAACCTCAAGGTTCTGAAGATTAAAGAATAAAATACTTTTTCGGATAACGTATGTACATCAATCATTAAAAATTGACCATGACTTCAATACTAACAGTTGAAATCAAATTAAATCCAATAGTTGAAATATTTTTGGATCGATCCACTATTTTACATTTTTATTAATATAAATCACTATTATTATTACAATGGCAGGTGGAAAAATGCTTATTTTGCCAGGGTCTCAAGCCCTATCAAGCTTCAGAATTTCCAACTTGATTTCTGATATTGATAAATTAGTGAATTCTTCTGTCGTTACAGCTATAAAATCATGCCATATTCATTATGTTCATTATAAGGAAGATCTAGATGAAGAAATTTTAGGTAAGTTACAACTTTTGTTAAAATATGATAATGAATTGGATTTATCGGATGATTTAAACAAAAAGCTTTTTGAATTGGTTCAATTGGATGGTGACCATAACGATTCGATTCAAAAGTTATCACAAAATCTTGATTCAGACACATATTTATTTAGAATTTTACCAAGACCAGGCACAATTTCTCCATGGTCTTCAAAAGCTACCAATATTGTTGAAGTTTGTGGCCTTGGAAACAAGATCGATAGAATTGAAAGAGGTATGGCTGTTTTAATCCATGTTAGACCGGGCTTTCCAATTTTGGAATTTTTTCAAAAAGATCAATTCAATTGTTTAGGGTCAGTTTATGATAGAATGACCCAATCTTTATATATTAATGATCACATTCCAAAATACAATGATTTATTTGAAGAACATCAGCCTAAACCTTTAGTTCATGTTGACATCATAGGTTCAAAAGAAAATTTGATTAAAGCTAATAAAGATTTGGGTTTGGCTTTAGATGAAGGTGAAATTCAATACTTGATTTCTGCTTTCAAAGACACTCTTCATAGAAATCCAACAGATGTTGAGCTTTTTATGTTTGCTCAGGTTAATTCTGAACATTGTAGACACAAAATTTTCAATGCTGATTGGAATATCGATGGTGAAAAGAAGGATATGTCATTGTTTCAAATGATTAGAAACACCCATAAACTGAATCCCCAGTACACAATTTCTGCTTATACTGATAATGCGGCAATTTTCCAAGGTTCTGAGGCTTACTTTTATGCTCCACGAATGGACAACAACAATACATGGACATCAACCAAAGAAACTGTTCACACACTAATCAAAGTTGAGACTCACAACCATCCAACCGCTGTCTCACCATTCCCTGGTGCGGCTACTGGTTCGGGTGGAGAAATTAGAGATGAAGGTGCCGTTGGTAGAGGCTCTAAATCCAAATGTGGATTATCCGGTTTCAGTGTTTCAGATTTACAAATTCCAGATTTAAAACAACCATGGGAATTAGATATTGGCAAACCATCACATATAGCTACTCCATTGGACATTATGATTGAGGCTCCATTAGGTTCAGCTGCCTTCAATAATGAGTTTGGTAGACCATGTATCACCGGTTATTTTAGAACTTTAACAACTACTGTTACAAATTCTGAAAACAAAGAAGAAATTAGAGGTTTCCATAAGCCAATCATGCTTGCAGGTGGTATGGGTGCTGTCAGACCACAATTATCTTTAAAATCGGACTTTAAGATTACACCAGGTGCTGCTATTATTGTTCTAGGTGGTCAATCCATGCTAATTGGTTTAGGCGGTGGTGCTGCATCTTCTGTCGCGTCTGGCGAAGCTTCTGCTGATTTAGATTTTGCATCTGTTCAGAGAGGTAATCCTGAAATTCAAAGAAGGGCCCAGCAAGTTATTGATGCTTGTAACTCTTTTGGAATTGACTCTCCAATTCAATGTATTCACGATGTTGGTGCAGGGGGTTTATCTAACGCTTTGCCGGAATTGGTTCATGACAATGGTCTTGGTGCTAAATTTGAACTAAGAGATATATTATCTTTAGAACCAGGTATGTCTCCTATGGAATTATGGTGTAATGAATCCCAGGAAAGATATGTTTTAGGTGTCAGTCAATCCAACTTAGAATTATTTAAACAAATCTGCGAAAGGGAAAGATGCCCTTTTGCAGTGGTGGGTACCGCAACCAGTGAACTAAGATTAGTTTTGACAGATAAGTTACTAAAAACAACCCCTATTGATTTAGATATGAGTCTGTTGTTTGGTAAACCACCAAAAATGTCTAGACAAGATATCACCAAACCATTAAAATTATCACCAGTTTCACTGAAAGATATTAGTGTTTCTGATGCTTTATCCAGAGTTCTACAATTGCCCTCTGTTGGCTCCAAATCATTTTTAATTACTATTGCAGACAGATCCGTTACAGGTTTAATTGATAGAGATCAATTTGTTGGCCCATGGCAAGTTCCTGTTGCCGATGTTGGTGTTACTGCTACTTCTCTAGGTGACGAATTAATGAAGACAGGTGAAGCTTTGGCCATGGGAGAAAAGCCAACATTAGCAATAATATCTTCTGTCGCTTCAGCTAAAATGTGTGTTGCCGAATCTTTATTAAATTTGGTTGCGGCTGATATCAAAAGTTTAGATATGGTCAAATTGTCTGCCAATTGGATGTCTTCAGCTTCATCACCGGGCGAAGGTAGTGCTCTATATGAAGCTGTGAAAGCCGTTGGCTTAGATTTATGTCCAGCTTTAGGTGTTGAAATTCCAGTCGGTAAGGATTCAATGTCTATGAAAATGTCTTGGGATGATAATACTGTTATGGCACCATTATCCTTAATTATTACTGCTTTTTGTGGTGTTGAAGACACCTCTAAAACCTGGACTCCACAATTACAGAACAAGGAAGATACTATTCTGGTCCTTGTTGATCTTGCAGCAACTGTTTTAAAAGAATTGGGTGGTTCTGCCTTAGCTCAAGTTTATAATCAAGTTGGTGACGCTTGTCCAACTGTTCATGATTCAAAAATCTTAAGGGGCTTCTTAAATTCCGTTATTACCCTACATAAAAAATCCAATGTTTTAGCATACCATGATAGATCAGATGGTGGTTTGATTACAACTTTATTAGAAATGGCATTTGCTTCTAGATCAGGCTTGAATATTGACATTAAGGGTAAACAGGACACTTTCACTGAATTATTCAACGAGGAATTGGGTGCCGTTTTCCAAATCAAGAAGTCAGATTATGAGGACTTTATTTCAATTTTTAGTAATAACAATATTTCAGAAGAATATGTTTCAATTATTGGTACTCCTGTTTTTGATTCTATTCAAACCATTTCAGTTTCTATTAATGGTGAACTAGTTATATCTGATACCAGGGCTGAATTACAAAAAACATGGACTTTGACCTCATATCATATGCAAAGATTAAGAGACAATCCACAAGCTGCTGATCAAGAATATCAAATGATTTCCGATAATCAAGATCCAGGTTTAATTTACAAATTATCATATAATCCTGTTGATGATTTGAATATCAAATCTTTAACATCTAAGCCAAAGGTTGCCATTTTAAGAGAACAAGGTGTTAATGGTCAACAAGAAATGGCTTGGTGTTTCCAACAAGCAGGTTTTGAAAGTGTGGATGTCCATATGACTGATATTATTAGTGGCAGAGTTTCTTTAGACAATTTTGTTGGACTTGCGGCATGTGGTGGCTTTTCGTATGGTGATGTGTTGGGCGCTGGTAATGGTTGGGCAACGTCCGTTTTATACAATGACAGGGCTAGATTAGAATTTACTAAATTTTTCAACGAAAGAACGGACACATTTGCTTTTGGAGCCTGCAATGGTTGCCAATTCTTATCTAAAATCAAGTCCTTGATTAAAGGTGCTGAAAATTGGCCAAGTTTTGAAAGAAACAAGTCCGAACAATATGAAGCTAGGGTTTGTACTTTAGAAATCACCCAGGATTCAGCAGACAATTCCTGTATATTTTTTGATGGTATGAGAGGCTCTAGAATTCCGATTGCAGTTGCACACGGAGAAGGTAGAGCACAATGGGAAAATGAAGAAGAAATGAAATCTTTTATTAACGATGGCCTAGTTGGTGCTAGATACATTGATAACTACGGTGTTGCAACTGAAAAATATCCGTTGAATCCAAATGGATCACCAAATGGTATTACAGCCATCACCACTCCTAATGGTAGAGTTTTGGCAATGATGCCACATCCAGAAAGAGTCTGTAGATTAGAATCGAATTCCTATTATCCCGAAGAAGGTAAAGAATGGGAAGGTTACGGTCCATGGATTAGATTGTTTAGAAACGCTAGAATATGGAGTGCCTCTAATACAACCGCTTAATTTTTTACTTAATTTGATTTTGTTTATATAGTTGTTTTTTATAAACTTCTTGATTAATTTGCGTTTGATTTTTATCGTGACTAAAGACAAACAATCATCGTTCCCCTCGTTCCGATTTATGCATATAAATTGTGTATTACACAACTTTTATCGTATAACTCGTTTCCAAATTTTGGAATCTTCGCTGTATTCGTCTTTTCAAGAGATATATAAATGAAATTAGCATTCCCTATTTTCCAATATATTTTTTTGTTATCTATTGATTGGTGTACAGAATTTTGTTTTCGACAAGTTATTCCAATATAGTTAACTTTATATCAATATTGCAATATATATTATGAGTTCTAAGTATGTACCGTTTTTTTGATTCATATTGTACAATACACGTGAAAAAGTTTATTCCAATTACTAACATATTCATTTTATTTTATTCTAATATAGAGTTTTTTTGGATAAATCAATCGATGTTGCCACTGGAGGTAGTTTTTCCCAAATTTATGAATCATTAAAGAATGTTGACAGTTTAAATTTTATTGAAAAAATATGGGCCTCTTATTATGTTTACATGAATAACGATATTTTAGCGACCGGTTTACTTTTTTTTTCCATTCATGAAATCATGTACTTTGGTAGAAGTTTACCTTGGTTTATTATTGATCGTACTCCTTATTTTCAAAAATACAAGATTCAAGATGAAAAATACCCATCAAATAAAGAACAATGGGAATGCTTGAAGTCCGTTTTGAAATCACATTTCCTAGTTGAAGCTTTTCCAATTTGGTTTTTCCATCCTATATGTGAAAAAATTGGCGTCAGTTACTATGTTCCCTTCCCATCTTGGACTACGGTTGTTTTGCAAGTTATTCTTTTCTTTTTCTTAGAAGATGCTTGGCACTATTGGTTACACAGAGGTTTACATTATGGTGCATTTTATAGATATATCCATAAACAACATCATAGATATGCTGCACCATTTGGTTTAGCTGCTGAATATGCTCACCCTATTGAAGTTATGTTACTTGGTTTTGGTACAGTTGGTATTCCAATTATTTGGTGCTTTTTTACTGGAAATTTGCATTTATTTACTATTACCATCTGGATCACTTTGAGATTATTCCAAGCTGTTGATGCACATTCAGGTTATGAGTTCCCATGGTCGTTACACCATGTTTTAAAGATTTGGGCGGGTGCAGATCACCACGATGAACATCATAATCATTTTATTGGTAATTACGCATCTTCCTTCAGAATTTGGGATTATATCCTTGATACCGAAGCCGGACAGACTGCAAAACAAACAAGAGAAAAGAAAAGTAAGATTAAAGCAGAAGCTAAAGCTACTGGAGAAAAAAAATAGGTCATATATCTCTCTGTTTAATTCTCTCTCATTCACTTACCCCTGAAAATATATTCCATTCTGTTTAATTGTATTCTTTTAATAATCTGTAACCTTTTATGTCAACTATATCTATTTACAACCCTCAACTAAACTATAATAACGATTAAAAAAAATCCCAAACGATAGAAACCCTCATGTAAATTTTATACCCCAAACCCGGAAGCGAGTGTCCTCGTTTCTTTACATTAATGCAATCTCAAATTTTTTTTTGTTTCTCATCCTTGAAGGACTTTTTTCTTTTCCTTACGGACGAAAGAGTTAAAAATTACACATATTTATGAGTTACTAAACAGTATGTATATCTAATTTTAATACAAAATCTAATATTTCTAAGTATCAATATTAAAATGATGAAATACAATTAACACAGACCTGTACTGATCTTCGGATCTGAAGATAAATTAATTGTTGCCTTTACCTGACATTTATATTGAAATATTTATTAAAGAAAGAGAGATTGAAATTCAGCATTTCTTGAAGCTAATACTAACAATAAGTTTAATATTTTAGATTGAACTATGAACTGTCTTAAACCATAGCTAATTCTGTGAATTGGTAACATAAACTGTTTATATCATTTATTGTGTAGAAGCGCTTTTCTTAGGTACGAGTTAACGTAATAATTTAATAACTTTACCCTTAGAACCAATATGTGAAAATGGAGAGTTTCCTGCGAGAAACAACAACACAGAAAAAAGCTTGGGCATTCATCGCCTACGTCAGACTACAAACCAATTGTTAATATCTTCTCTACAGAAGTCTTATTGTATAATAACAGATTAAAATATAAAACAAAACCGAGTACATTAAAAAAGAGAAAAAGAAACAGATTATATACTAACCTTTTAGACTTTTAAATGGATTTATTTCTTAGCAGTCAATCTTCTTAAGTAGAAAGCTAATTCTTCGCCTTCTAAAATGTAACCATCACATCTACCGGATTGACCTGGTCTTGAAGAGATAGCAGCATATAACTTACCAGAGTTGAATTGAGAAGCAACAGCTTGTTCAATCTTGGAAGCTTCAGCTCTAGAAGCAAATTTCTTTTCTTGCTTCTTGGATTTTTTAGATTCTTCTTCATCGGCCTTCTTCTTACCTAAAACTAAACCGTAATGAGATTCAAAGTATTGTTTAAATGGAGTAGCATCAATTTGAACAATAGCAGACTTGGTTAAAGTGTTAGTTCTAACCAATTCATTGTTAGATGGATGATAGACAACAGTATTAATTCTGGTCTTTCTGGAGACACCTTCTGAAGCCCAGGAAAAGTTACCGGTTTCAATTCTGATAGCTCTGTATTTAGCGTTACCACCTCTGGTTCTAACAGAGTGAATTCTCTTAGCACCGATCTTGGTGTTGGCACCTTGTCTACCTAATTCGAACTTCCGCTTCTTTCTAAATTGAGCTCTCTTTGCACCTGTGGCAGCTCTCTTGTGACGAGAATCTCTAGAAATACCCATATTGACTAAAAAAATAAAATGTTAGTTAGTATACTAGTTCACAAATATAGCTTTAATATTGAAACAGATTGATCAGATTGTTTATGTAAAAGACTTCTGGATAAATGATAGAAAATAGATAGCAAACTCTTATAATAATGAAGGACCTGAAAAATTGAAATTTGGAACACTGAATTTGCTTAATATTGTTCGTTAACAAAAAATAGACAATCTAATTATTAAAAGAATATGAGTTTACTGTTCCATTAAATAAGACTTCAAAATTCAACTGATTCATTTAAATGATTTTCAACCTTGAAAATTAATTAATTAACATTCCTTAAAATGAATTAAACTCTTTTAAAATTCTGATCAAATACTATCTGTTGTTCCAATAATAAATATCCATGTTTCATCTAAACTTACAATATTCTGTGTTTGGTGATATTAAACTATAACGTGTATGAAAAGTAAAAGGAAGAGAAAAATGAAAATGAAATGGAAAGCGAGTGTGACGGTAATTGGGTTCTCAGTGAGAATTTTTTTGAGTCGTTCGCACACTACAGACAGACTTCACTATGAGAAATTCATCTTCACGCGCATTAACATTGAAAGGAAGAAGTTTTCACAGTCACGAATCATTCAAAATTAAAGACGCGACGGAAAAATATTTCAGAAAAAAAAACTTAAACCCTTTTAAACAGCACGTGTATTGAAATTTGGTGGCGTCGCCTTAATATCTTTTTATTTTTTGTGTGGCACAGTTTTCGTGGTTCATATTTAATTTTTTCTTTGTTTTATATTTTTATTGTATTTGAAAAATTTTAAACATCAAATTTCAAACTACCAGAAATATTTCTAGAATCATATCAAATTGCCTAAATTAGAAAATAGCTGCATTTTATTTAACTAATCCAGTGATCTAGTGGTTAGACATTATTTGGCATTAAACACGTTTTCTCACACTGTAGTAATAATACAACTAGAGATGTCCGAAACCGTTTACGATCAAATTGAAATTGAGGACTTTACATTTGATCAAGATTTACAAATTTTCACATATCCGTGTCCATGTGGTGATAGATTTCAAATCTCAATATATGATATGCAAGAAGGGGAAAACATTGCTGTCTGTCCTTCTTGTTCTTTAATGTGTGAAATCATTTTTGAAATGGAGGATTTACAAGAATATCTTGATGAATTGAATTCATGACTGACTGTTTTTTAGATTAATTGAAGGATAACTCTTTTTTTAATTATTTAGAGTTATACCTTTTTGGAAGTCACTTTTATTACATTTAGGGTCCACTTGTATTATGATAACCCAGAGTCTTATATTCAACTATAAACTAAGCTTTGCTCATGACATTGGTGTCATTGGAGTTTCGGTAATTTTATAAAATTAGTATATATAATGTGAAGTCTTGAGACTATAAAATAATGTAATGTAACCCATCTATCGTTTTTTTTTAAATAAACCTGTCAAAATACGGTCTATCTTCCAATAAAAAAGGTTATCACCATTTTTTTGCTAATTTCGGCTAGGATTATAAAGTAAAAATCATATAAATAAGTTATCAGATAGTGAATTAAAAAATACCCCGGATATTGTTTTTATACAAACTTGTCAGAGATGAGGAAAGACTCTCAGCATAATCCCATTGATTTCAGCAGAATGCCAAAAATCACGGCTATCGTGATAACAATAATTGTGGACGAGTTATTGCTGTGATCGTTTGTAGATAATTTTTCTAATTTTTTCGCAGGTGAATTTCCTTTATCTTCAGTTTCTACCGTTTTCATAGATTGTGCTCTGATTCTATCTTCTGGATCTTCAATTTTATCAATGGTTGTAGGTAACTCTTTTGTCGTTTTGCTGTTATCTGCTGCTTGCAATTCTGTCTTCTCTTCAATTTCTTTAGCATTTTCATCGGATAAATCTTTTAAATTTTGCTCGTAAATATCAGGGAAAACTTCCTTAAATGCAGGGTTTGAATAAGTATTGAAAGTTTTTGATTTTTTAGCTAATTGCTTTTTAGTTGATAAAGAAGTTACTATACTGCCTGTTGTACCTTCATTTCCAGTCATAAATGATAGTAATCCAGTTATAATAGTTGAAACAGACCAAGAAGGATTCCAGGATTCTTCATGAAAATCACTCATTGATAAACATAATCTTTGATTAATCTCAAAACGACCAGATGGCGTACACATCTTAATTCTTGGGGGTTTAAATGGATATTCTGAAGGGAAAGTAATACGTCCATGATATTGACCACCTTCGTATGGAGTTCCTGGTGGGCCAGTAATAACATAGTGCCAGTCTAAAATATTAGCATCTGATGGTCTAGCAATAATAAAGGGAGGTGGGTTGGCTTGTATCTGTCTATATTCTTTATTTAACCTCTTATAAGCTTGTGCAGACATCGTAATAAATTTGTAGTAGTTATATCGGTTAACAGCTATTTGTAATTTTAAAGTAAAGGGTATATTTATTTACTTAATTACTCTCACACTTTTTTTTTTTGGATCGCCTCAACTTTCTTTTGATAGGAGTTTCGGGCCCTATGGTATGATATCGGGTTTTAGTAATTTTTGTTTAACGGCTAAGTGTTTTATAAGCTCGACTATTCGATATATACTTTTTCATATCCATTCATTAATGAACTATACGATGGTTTGAAAGCAACTACAAAATAGGTATTTGTTGTCAGTAACCATGTTTGGTGGACGTGTTCATTATGGTGTAGAGGTGTGCTAAAACATCGTGGGGAAAATTTTTTTTTTGATTAACCTGTTTTTAATCAAATATTCAATACCGATTTTTTAATATTTTTCTTCATCTGAAGTTTCGTTTAGATTGCGGTTAAATTGACATTAATGATCCATAGAAAATTTATATCAGAATCCACTGAAAATCTAGAAATGTCTATCTGTGAAACGAAAAATAATATTAAGATTTTAGCCGGTAATTCTCATCCTGAATTAAGTGAACTCATATCAAAAAGACTTAATATTCCGATCAGTAACATTCAATCCTGTGAATTTACTAATAAAGAAAGTGCTGTTCTAGTTGGAGAATCAGTTAGAGATGAAGATGTGTATATCGTTCAAACAGGGTGTGGAGGATTTGAAAAATTAAATGATTACCTGATGGAATTATTGTTGATGATTCATGCATGTAGAACAGCTTCGGCTAGAAAAATAACAGCAGTGATACCAAATTATCCATATGCTAGACAAGACAGAAAGGATAAAAGCAGGGTTCCAATTAGTGCAAAATTGGTTGCGAATTTACTTACAACTGCGGGATGTGATCATGTTATTACGATGGATTTACATGCATCACAAATCCAAGGATTTTTCAGCATTCCAGTTGATAATTTGTATGCAGAACCAAATGTTTTGAAATGGATTAAAGACAATTATAAAGAAACGGATGATCTCATGATGGTTTCGCCAGATGCTGGTGGTGCAAAAAGAGTTGCATCGTTGGCAGATAAGTTAGATACTCAATTTGCTTTAATTCATAAAGAAAGGGCTAAAGCAAATGAAGTTAGTAAAATGGTTTTAGTTGGTGATGTTACTAACAAAGTTTGTATTTTAGTTGATGATATGGCCGATACATGCGGAACGTTGTGTAAAGCGTCCGATATTTTGTTATCAGAAGGTGCAAAAGAAGTTATTGCAATTGTTACTCATGGTATCTTTAGTGGTAATGCAATTGAAAGATTGAATAACAGTTCTTTGCTGAAAGTGATTTGTACGAATTCAATGCCGTTAAGTGAGCATACTAAAAAATGTCCAAGGCTAGAAATCATTGATATCAGTCCAATTTTAGCTGAATCTGTTAGAAGGTTACATAATGGTGAATCAGTGTCATATTTGTTTAGTAACGCAGTCATTTAATATATTGATTAGCAAATTTATAATTTATATGGATAGAATTTAATTAGTTTTGTTTACTTTTTTTTTTTTGCATGATTGAATTTAGTATCAAATTAGTTACTAATTTTAATTTAAAATACGAATTCATTTCATACACGTTATAAAGAGGGTGCTTCGTAACTATCCACCAAATAAATTCATTGATAGTACTTCGGGTCAATAAAAACAATTTGTTCTTGAGTATACGTGTTTAATGAATTATTTTTAAATAAACAATTAAATTTCAGATGGCACATAATCATTTATTCATTTTTTGATCAAACAAATGCCAAATTGAAAAATGAAGTCCGGTAAAAAAAAAACAAAAATAGCAATAATATTTTACCTCATCCACAAGGCGTCATAATCTAGATGCCGATGCAACAATCTAAACATTTTTTAATAAATATTAATGCGCAGATCATCAGATTTTTACCATGCAAACTGCAGATTATGTCGTGGGGTTCTCCGAACAGTAAAATTTGATCCGCGGTGGTCGTTTGCTAACTTTACGGCAACCCACAGCTGTCTGACAATCGTGATTGTGTTTGCTGACCATAATCAGGTATGAGAACATGAATCTTCTGAGTTCTTTGAATTAATTTCATATAAACTGCTGAATTCAGTAAATATTTTTATATCAATGTTGAAGGTGGGTGTACAAGTTTTTGTATTCACATATTTACGAAATCAAAATAACATAATTCAGCTAGTACATATATGACTGGAGTGAAAATAAAAATTAGAAAGTAAAAGTTTTCGTAAAAAAAGCTCGTATTTTGCTCGATATATATATTACAAAAAATACAATACAAAAGATATAAAAAAAATCTCTATTTTTGTTCTTCAAGAATAATCCTTTGTATCCTTAACCTTTGATTAAACCGACTATTCTTATTTTCGTGAACTAAACGTGCGTGCCTTCTTAGAGAATCCTTTCTCTTGAACATTTTACCACAATTGTAGAAATTACAAACATTCAAAACATCGTCACCAACCTTAATTGTTGAATCAAACTCAATTGGTGGTGGTGGAGGGGGTGACTGGAATTTTATCAGTCTATACTCATCCATGTGTTCCATAAACGACATTATATTTGGGAAAAGTGTATTACAATGCGAACATCTGTAATCATTTTTCTTTTTTCTACGCCTGCTTTTCAATAGTTTTGATATAACTGGATCTTTGAAATCAATACCACTATTCATTCCAATTCCGTCACTATTAATACCAAATTTAATATTCTCATTGTGCGTTAAATCTGGCTCTTGATGTTGACCATAAAGTTGCTGATGAAGATGCTGATGGTGTCTCTGGATTTCTTGTTGGTCAGATACATTTTCATTCCCAGTAAACGCATAAGCATTATTTTCTAAACTAGTATTGCTGGTTTCAGTAATTGTTTGAAAATGCGCAATATCGGTAAAACTACCATTATTATCAACGTCACTATGTGAGAATGAAGTAACGTTCGGGTTACTATCGTGCCAGTTGGCACTTGTATCGACTAATTGGTTTTCAAAATACATTTTCGATTGTGATTGAGATTCATGCTGATGTTTATTTTCACTATTTTGGTCCTGTTGAAAACTTTCTAATTGAATTTGAAATGGCATTGGATTAACTTGCTGATTTTCTTGTTGATTTGTCGAATATAAGAAAGATTGATTATTATTCGAATCCGTCAAGGTTGAGTTTTTTGAACTTGGAAAAGAAGAATGTCCATTTTCAGGGAATTTTTGTTTCAGCCACTGTGGTTGTTCATATATTGATTGAAACCCATCTTGACAGCTTGGAACTGGATAACTACTCTCTTCATAATAAACATCTTGGTTATCCACTACGGAATGACGAACAGTTGATTGGGTGCTGTTATTTTCGGATGATGGTAATGATGGATTGTATGGATAGTGTTCTTGTTTATTATATATTAAATCTGTCTGTTGAGATATTATTGGCTGTCTTGAAGATGATGATCCATAGGCCGCAGTTTGGAATTTGGGATAATCATTTGCGGATTCCATATAGTTACTAGAACTGTTGATGTTGTTGCTGATGCCAATATTATTATTTTTAATACTATTTATGGTATTATAATTTTGAAATTGGCCAGAGCCATGCTGAGATTCTTTCTGATCATATACTGTTGGATTCAAAGGGGTTGTTATCAATGAGGTATTATCTTCACCAATAAACGACATTGTAGATCCTGGCAGTGCATTTGGCGAAATGTTACTAATGGTGGAATTTGATTCAGCTGAAGATTTATTATTGTACGTATAATTTGACGTTGAAGTTGAAGTTGAAGTCGGATTTTCGGTAATTCCGGCTGTAAGTTTGCTAATCGAAGTACTTTGGAAGAAATCCGCGTAAGACTGACCTAGATGTTGCTCATGGATTTGATTTGAAAGCTGGCTATAGCTTTGTTGTTGTTGTTGTTGTTGATTTGGGATCGGGCTTGGGGTTATGTTTTGAAAATTCATGAAATCCATCTCAGTCTAGTGCTAAAGCTAAAAAAATAAAAAAAAAAACAGTCTATTAAATCTTCTATCCCCACGTTTCTTTGGAAAAAAAGCTATCGAACGTAATATTAAGTATAATATCAACTAAAAGTAAGGAAACAAAAATATGTGTAAGGAAATGCTTGTGTTGAATAGATATGAGATGGAAATTACTACAAAATATGGGAAATCACATCTACTTAAACAAAAAAAATTATACTGAGATTTAAAGCGCTAGCCTGCAGTATCGTAAATAGCTGTAAATTTTTGGGCTCTGTTGTATCTATGATCTAGATAGTCCAGTTCGGTCGGTTAAGGTCTAGTTTCTCTACTGCAATTATTTTTTATAGCAGCAATCTATAAAATCCACCTCCGTTGCAAATTTAAAAAATAAAACCTGCACGAAATCGTGCAGTCCGGTAAGCAACCAAAATTCAATGTTAATTCGTCGAGGATCGTCCGAGAGCATGCACAGCTTTATGCATGCTCTTATCATGTTTCCCACTTATCGTAAATTTAAATTACGGCGATGCCCACATTATATACTTTATATATTTTCAGAAATATTAGATTAGTGAAATACCATCAAAATCGAAACTATTCAAGTCTTGTTTAAAAAAATCGTAAAAAAGGAAAGTAATGTTATGGAATGTACACATTGTGACACATGATAACACAATATAAGTTTTTAATCTATCGGGATTTGATGTTCATTTTTGTACTATTTTTATTCCTATTATTAGTTTTACTTGTTTGTACACATATCCAGTAGGTGGATAGATAGAAAAATATCCGCAAAACCTTTGAATGAAGATTAGTGTGGAATACAACAGTACAACATTATAGCATGTTTACGTTCACAGCAACCTGATCCTTGTAGTCAATACTACAAAGGAGAAGACTAAATAGATATTCAAGCAAAGCGTGCCTCCTACTTGACTTGTGACATGAAACATTTATAATTATAAACCCAACGAGAGCAATATTTTTTTTTCCTGTCTGCTGATAAAATTTCCTCTAATTGTAGCGAAATTGCTGAAGCTAGGAAGGTTTGGGTGAATACTTTCGGCATTTTGTATATTATCGACCTACAGTTACGAGGACACTCGCAATGTCTGTGTTGTCTAGCGGCTACGGGGCCGAATTTGGATTCCAACCCACTCTAATTTTTCAGTAACAATTCTATTGTGAAACGAAATAATCTTTGCTGGTATCGCTTTTAATTGGTCACTTTTTCCGCGGTAGTGTTATTTCGTTCTTCCTATTTTTTTGTTTGAAATAGATGATCGTCAATCCTCAGTTTTAAATCTGATAAACAATAAAAAGTATCCATACAGAATAAAATGACTGTAACAGACAGCATGCTAGATATATTATTATTTAGCTTTACTCCATAATACTCCACAATATAAGAATAATCGGGAAGTTTTGACATTTAGTTTTATGTTGGTTCTCAAATTTAACCTAATTTTAATGTTAATACTATTATTAATATTGTTATTATTATTATTCTTATTATTATTTAATTTTTAATTTATTTTTGTTTTTTTTTTCAATTTAATGTCAATTTAATTGTAATTTGTTACTTTAATTTAATTGCAGTTTTACTTTGACCGCAAAAATACGTAAATAACAGTATGCTTGCGATATATGTATGTTTCATATGCATAAATATATCGAATCGTTTGATAAAAAGCCTGAATTTTTTTTATGTGCATACAGGCAATCAATTATTAATAAAAAAAATCCATTTATGGACCTTTAATTCTTCAAGTGTTAGCGAGGGTGCATATATCCGTGTTCCGCGTTTCTGTGTTTATGTCATGACACTATGTGATGTGAGTTGTATATTTCTGTTTTTGAAAGGGGACTAGCTTCTGATATCTTCCTTTTATAATAGATTACAACAAGGTTTATTTTTATTATGTTCAGTATATTGACACTCGGTACTAAATCGGCATTCGCTTCCTTTTGTAGTAGTAACTAATAATTTAAAAGTCTGCCTTGTCATGGTATTTGCTCAACTTATGTTTCTTTTTCTTTTTCTTTTTCTTTTTTTTTTGTTTTTTTTATTAGAAACATGAAATTTTTACCGGAACTTTTTAAAACTAACCATAAACAGGAGGGTTTGTTAATTAATGTTTTGATACTTTCCAATATAGTATATATAATTTATTATTTAACTCTTTATTTTTGATCATAGAAGTTGTATTTACATAATTTATTAAGATTTTTTCACCGAGATTTTTTCTGATTCATCTGCCCAGTACTTTGCTTTAACTAAATCCTTTTCACATCCTAGACCTAATTCATAAAATCTTTGCAACAATAACATTGCTTTGGGGAATCCACAATCAGCTGCACGCATTGCCCATGCAAATGCTTCATCATAGTCCTTTGCCAAATGTTCAGTACCGACAAAATACCATGAACATAAACCCATCATACCTTCAGCATCGCCGAGTGACGCTGATATATTATAAAAATGAATAGATAGATCTGAATTACTTTCAACAACATCTCCAATTTCATAAATTTTACCTAAAAGTGAAGCGGATTTTGCATGTCCTAGATTGACGGCCTTAAATAGTAACTTAATTGCATAGTTGGTATCCTTAATAACAATATCCTTAAAACCATTCATATAAATTAGTGCTAATTCGTATGGCGCCCCACAACTTAAATCAGTGGCACATTCTGTCGCTCTTCTTAACCAACTAATACCCTTTTTCTTAGTATTGACATCTTCTGGTAAACCCATTAAGCCATGGAAACAATAAACACCATATTCCATCATCGAAACAGGATGATTATTCAGAGACGCAATTTCTAGGAATTTAATAACTTTTCTGGCATCTGGCGTACATCCCCAACCTTTCCTATAACATATTGCTGTACGATATGCACTTTCCGAATGCTTAGCCTTACCTGCACTCTCAAAATATGATAATGCTTTATTTAGATCAGGTTTTCCATTCGAAAAAAGTCCCATTGAGTATGCATCACCAAGAAAATATTGAGCATCTATACAACCCGATCTGCTGGCCTTTTTAAGTGCAACATGTGCATCTTCAATATATTGTTCTCTTTTTTCTTCCGTAATTGAATCATCCTTATTCTTAGATAATGCACTCTTTATCAACACTTGAGCGTAAGAAAATAAAACATTGGGGTCTTTTATCTTCTTCACATTTTTACCATACATTTCAATTGAAACATCCATCGGTAGCAAGCTCACGTTGCTGTCATTAGTGGGAATTTTATCCTCGCGTGATGTAATTGAAAATGGTAAACTTTGAGTTGAAGCGGAAGGTTCAACTGAAGGTTCATCTGAAGTAATTTTTGATTGGGAAATTAGCGGAGAATTTTTATCTTCCTGAATCCAGTTAGGTGATGATAAGGACAACTTACTAAATTTATGAGAGACTGCATCAGGAGTAGAGGAAATACTAGGTATTTTCATTGCAGATGCTTCCGATTTTGTAGAACATTTATCTAAGCTTCCTCTGGCTGGCGTCGGTTGTCTAATTTCAGTATGTGGTGAATATAAAGATTCATTATCGTTTTTCGCCTTTGGATGAGGAGTGATTATATCATTATCATCCTTGTCATCAATTTGTGAAATTAATCCATATTCTTCATAATTGGAACTAGTAGATCTATGGGAAATTGGAGAGGTTTTTCTGCGTGCTTCTTCATTTTTGGAATCAACCGTCACAGACCCACCATTACCATTGAAATGATTATTTGAATCAGCAACAACTGATGAATAAGATTTTTTTATTTTAGGCTCCAAACTTGGCAAATCTCTTCTCGGCTCGTATGCTTCTGACATTGTAGATTTAAGTTGTGGATGCCTTTTGTTGTAAGGAGTGGATGGACTGCTACTTGAACTTACTTTTGTACTAAATTTAGTTCTTGCAGGAGATTTAACATGGATCTTTTCCATATGTTTCGGAAGCTCACCGGGTAATTGACTAAGGTATGGATGTGATTTCCTTTTCGTTGTGTCAGTGTTAGGATATACCACTTTGACGGGTTTTGCATCAGATGACTTTTTTGGATACTTGACTTCAACGTTGAGATCATCAGAAGAAGCACCTTTAATCAGCTGAAGTCTATAGGGATGGGACATTGCAAATAAAAAACAGTCTGTTAAATTCTAAAGACCTAGATACTTGTTATTATATTCCTCTAAACACCCTTACAAGTTAGCATTTAGTGCCCTCTGTAGAATATAATTTTCAAATGCTTTAATATGCGTATCGAAAACCTTCGTTGGTGCACAGATGTAATCAGCGTATGTTGATTTTTTTTGCTCTGGTTTAGAAAAAGCCAGAAGATTTGTTACCGTGGTGTGGTATATTTATAGATACGAGGCAGAAATAGTATCTTACCTAATATTAAATAACAATACTCAAGCCACAAGAGGCATTCAAATTTAATTGTAGAACTAGAAATGTACTATATAAAATCCTGTATTTCTGATCCATAGCAGTTCATTTAGTTTTTCATCGCCTCCACTAAAGGGAAGAAATAACCGTAGACCGTTTTTCTTTTTCTGCTGGAGTTGTAGTATTTATAGTTGCAGTTGAATTTCTTTTTCAATTTTTCAATTTTGTGTTTGATCTCTACCATATAGTTTGTCAATGTTCAAAAAGTGGAAAACAGACAAATCTTCTAAAGCTAAAGAAAGGGAGGCTTCAAATTCTCCAGTGCCATTAAACCGCCATCAATCTACCGTCAAACAAAACAATTCTGTATCGGATTTTCCAACAAATTCCACTTCTCTTCCGACTTTACTATCCAACGCCGATTTACAATCACAAACATCTCAATCTAATCAAGAAACTCAAAAGTTGTCACAACAACAACAGCAACAAAAACCAACTTCCAGAAACCCACAATTTTCATCCACCAAATTACAAGAAACTATAATAGTTGAAAATGAATTTACCACAATTACACCTACACAACCGGTAATTGATACCAATAAAGAGTTAGAATATAAAATACTAAATCCATCAGATCCTGATTTACCATACGGTGATGGCTCGAATAAAATCTTTGGTATGGAAAATTTTGGTTACACTTGTTATATTGCATCCATATTACAATCACTTTATCACACGGAGCCATTTCGAAAACACATACTTTCTTATCCAACTAGAGATATTAATCATCCTAGGAAAAGAAAATATAAAATTGATGGAATTGCATTGCATGGTTTTTCGTTGGCCTACAAACAACAAAAGGAACAGGCTAACTCTTCTCAATCATCATCTTTAACACCTCCTCCTCCGAACAGTAGTTATTCAAGTCAATCCCAACAATCTAATTCTTTAACGAGTACTGGAAACACGAATTTGAATACCAGTTCAAATGCGGGTAACAATATTAGTACCAATAACATCACTAATAGTTCTACCACAAGAAAAAGAAGCTTTTTCGGGAAACTACCAACTTCAAATAGTCATAATAACAATAACAATAGTAATAGTATCGATTCAAATGATTCAAACCAAATATACAGCAATGAACAAGGCTCATTATTGGCAAATCCAAATAGTGACAACAGTAACAATTCTTTATCTCCAGAGGTATTCAATAATAAGGAAATAGAAAAGTCATTAACTACAAAGTATCCTGAATTCAAAAAATTGAAAATCAATTATTTTTTAAATTCGCAAAAAAATGTGACAATAATTGGTTCTGTGAATGATCCACAAGCAAACTTAGAATCGAGAAAGAGATTTGCATTAATAGCTGGTCCTATTTTAAACGTTGACTCATCTTTTTCTCATGAATATGAAATGGATGAAGATTTATATACAACACTAAAAGATGCATTTGAATGTGTCACTGAAAATATTTCTGATATTGGGGTGTTATCTGCATATAATCTTGTGGAAGTTATTAAAAAGAAAAACGAAATGTTCAGAAATGCTATGCATCAGGATGCTCATGAATTTTTAAATTTCTTAGTCAATAGTGTGCTAGAAACTGCGAAGAAACAACTAACTGGATGCTCAATTAATGAAATTTTTGAAGGATTGTTAACTTCAGAAACTAGATGTTTATCATGTGATAATAGCTCTCATAGGGATGAAAAATTTCTTGATTTATCTATAGATTTACAACAAAACACATCAATTACAAATTGCCTTAAGATGTTTTCTCAAATTGAAATGCTAAATGAATCGAATAAGTTTTATTGTGAAAACTGTCATTCTTTACAGGAAGCTGCTAAGACAATTAAATTAAAAAAATTACCTAAAGTTTTAGCATTGCATCTTAAAAGATTTAAATATTCTGAGAAATTGGGTAGAATGATTAAGTTATTTTATCGTGTTGAATATCCTAAAACGTTACGGATTTTTAATACCACTGATGATAGCGAACAGCCGGATAAACTTTATGAACTTTATTCTGTCGTAGTTCATATTGGTGGGGGTCCTTATCATGGTCACTATGTGGCTTTAGTTAAAACTGAAAAATATGGTTGGCTATTATTTGATGATGAAACTGTTGAAGCTATCGATGAAGATTATGTTTACAGATTTTTTGGTGATGGTCCAGGCTTATCAACCGCTTATTTATTATTTTATAGGGAAGTTGAAGATGAAGAATTATTTAGAAGTCAAGAATTATTTAATGGTTTGGATGATCAAAATGTCAGCGGTTCATTTTTTGAAACTCAATATTCTGGACCTAATGAAAACCCGTTTGATGTCAACGATCAAAACAATTATCATAGCAGTTCTAATAGTGAATCACCTTTCTTAACAGATGAAAATATAGTTATGCAAGATATATTGGATCCAAACATTTCCATAAATTCGGAATATAAGGAGAAACTTCAAAGCCCAAATGTATCTAATACAACGGACACAAATTCACACTATAATAGTACATCGAGGAGAAGTAGCGGTGTTGGTTTATTAAGGAGAGGAAGTGTTTTCAGAGATAGGGATGATAATAAAGAGGAAAAAAAGAGTGGAAGAATGTCATTCGGTTTCAGAAGAAGAGATAAACGAGAATCTTAGTAATTGTATAGATAATATTTGTTGTAGCTAGATAGTAATTGATTTACATTGGATTTGTAATAATTGTACGAAATACATTGATAAAAATATGCTGAGGGAAGAACGCGGATGAAAAGTGACATAAAAAAAAAAGTTACGGCTAACTCTAATCAGCAAATCGTGCGAAGAAAAGAATCTAACCACTTTCTATAGGTGAAGTTATGGTTAATTTGATGTTGAGTTAAATCACTGCTCAATTTTAAAATAAACAGGAAATGCATGTGAATTTTAATAGGACGAAGATAATTGCTATTTTGTTTGTATTAGCATTAGCAGTTAATGCTGACATGGAGATGGATTCACCGTCAGATGATGCTGACTCAAAGTTGGCATTACTTCAAGAACATTCAGTTTCCAAAGGACTCCACTGGCTTATTTCATTGTTTTTGTTAGTTTTGATTCCATCATTGTCAGCATCTTATGCAGTTGCTAACTATTTCCAGGTTTCAATTCTAATCCAAATATTTTCTGCCGTTTATGCAGCAATTGAAGCAATTGCACTTCGATTTCCAGATCCATCGGATCATGAAAACAGAACCTCAAGAGGTACAGCATGGTTCCTCGCATTTTTCTACTGTTTAACCATTTTTGTTGGCGCAGTTTCAGTTGGATCATCAGAATTTGCTATTAAGCTCAGAGAATCAAAATTTTCATTTTTAGCCTCATCAGTCTCTACCGTTGCATATAAACTCCTATCATGTTTATTGGTTCTTTGTGGTTTTGTAAAAGCTGCTATGAATGTTGTTGCAATGCTAGGTTTTTGTTATGATGATCATACGGGTCAATGTAATGCACACGGCATTATGGGTATGAGCTTTATTGCATACGGATATATCATGGCCATGATGTTAGTTATCCCGTGGTTAAGAATCAATAAAGGGTCATATTCTAATGAATTTTATGATTCAAGTGTCATAACACTTTGGGGAATTATCAATACGTTCACAGAACATAGACCCTGGGAACCATGGTCACATGGCGATTATCAACACACTTCTATGGGTATTCTTTTTTGGGCTTGTGGTATGTTAGGTATGTTTTTATCTTGGGGTCGGAAAAGAAATTTTATTCCAGCTTTTACGTTAATTTTCACCGGTTATGCAATGTCTCAACATGTTCAGCATTTGATTATTTCAACAAAGGTGCATGCGTTTTTCGGTTATGTTTTAATTCTGGGCGGATTTGCACGTATTGCTGAAATAAGTTTTTTATTGGATGATGAGGATGCAGCTAAAGATGGTAAAATAAGATCATTTCAATATTTACCATCATTTGCATTGGTTTTATCAGGGTGTTTGTTTATGAGTGCGAATGAAGAGCAATTACAATTAGTCGTGGATATGGGTGCTGATCATTCAGCTTACACTTTAGTTATTATAAGTGCCGCTTGCTTGATTCAGTTATGGCTTTTAGCAGTCTTAAGATTTTATTTAAAGCTAACAGGCTCAAGTGATCATGGTAAATATCAGAATTTGTTTGGTGCCGATGATTTAGAAACTGCTGCTAGCGAAAGGGAGGATGATTTCCAATTGGATGATTTATCAGACTTAGAAAGTCACGTTTAATTTTGGCTTACATAATATTTAGTTTTAAAGAATTTGTGTTATAAATTTAATTATAATAAAAGATGAATGGTTCTCTTACTGATAAGCCAATAGAAAGATCTTCTAATGTAAGGGCGAAATGTGCTTCCTAATCGGGCAAAATTTTTTCAATTATTTTTTTTTTCAAATCACACATAACATTAAGTTTTCTTTATTTTACTGACTAATCATTTCTAACTGATAAAGAAAATTTATAGACTGGCATTTTTAATAAAATCATAGAAAGATGAGTACAATACTATCTGCCAATGATCTTAATGACTTTATTACTCCCGGTGTTGCATGCATAAAACCTGTCGAGGATTCAGAAAAAAGAGATAAACCACACCTTGAACTTGAGATTGAAATAGACCAAAATGGTGATGTTTCGGAGATGAACAAGAATGACCATCAAAAAAATAAAACAAAATTACAAAAGGCCCAAATTTCATTAGCAGATTGCTTGGCATGTTCAGGTTGTATCACAAGTGCAGAAGAAGTTTTAGTTGCACAACATTCACACAAAAATTTCTTAGATGCTTGGAAAGAACATCATGAAAACAAAAAATTTGTTTTAAGTATAAGTCATCAAACTAGAGCATCTTTAGCTACAGCATTTGAAGTTTCTATAGAAACAATGGACCTTGCATTAATTAAAGTTTTTGTTGACAATTACAATTTCGATAAAGTGGTCGGACTTGGTATCGGTAGAAGGATAGTATTGAATGAGATTAGTAAAGAATTAAAATTAAAAAAAAAAGATCAAAATAGAAAAGGTCCAATATTATCATCTGCTTGTCCAGGTTGGGTCTTATATGTTGAAAAAACTCACCCATGGTTAATAGAGAATTTAAGCAACATTAAAAGTCCTCAGGGGGTCACTGGCATATTAGTTAAGTGTTTAATGAGTGAGGAATATAACATTACAAATGGAGATATCTATCACTTAAGTTTAATGCCGTGTTTTGATAAGAAACTAGAAGCGGCAAGAGAGGAAGGCAACGTGGACTGTGTTATTACAGCAAGGGAAGTTGTCACAATGTTTGAAGAAGAAAATATTGATTTTGATAGTGTTTTAGATGAATGTAAATATGTGGATGCTTCTAATCTAAAAGTCAAACAGAAGTATTCACCCTTAGGATGGTTTGAAGGTGACAATTGGGGATGGGATAACGATCAAGGTAGTAGTTCTGGCGGATATGCATTAGACTATTTGTTAAAATTAAAAGATACAAATTTTCAGGAAAATAATAAGGAAAGAAAACTTGATATCAAAGTTGTTGAAGGTAGGAACTCCGATGTTTACGAGATGAGATTGGTTGATCTGGAAAATGGAGAAACTTTGGGCAAAAGTGGCGTTATTAATGGTTTTAAGAACATTCAGAACCTGGTTAGAAAATTAAAACCGGAGGACAAGGCGAAGTATAAAGCTGGCATTGCAGGTGGTGGTTTGAAAAAAGGTCAAGCTTTAGCTGCAAGAAGAAGAGCCAGGAAATTAGGAAAAGAAACCGAAGAAAGCAATAACAAAGAAGTTGCAGACATTTCACAATGTGATTTTGTTGAGATTATGGCATGTCCAGATGGGTGCATCAATGGCGGAGGTCAAATAAATGGACCAGCCGGTGAAAGTCTCGCAAGTAACAAGCAATGGGTTGCCAAAGTCAGAAACACTTATGAAACTATCCCCGTTGGCGATATGAACGACCCTGAATTACTTACCTCCTGGTTAGACAAACTTATTTTCCAATATGGACTGGATAGAAATACTATCTTGAACACAACTTTCACTGCGGTGGAGGAGGTTACTGGTGAAGAGGAGGACACCACTGCAGTGGCCTTGACGTCAACTTGGTGAAGTTGGATGTCGGTGGTTCGAACTCCGTTAGATCACGTGCCGTTTGCTCATGTCCGCAGATGTCGGGGATCATCGAATCTTAATTACAGGGAGGAGGGCTGGTGTAGGTGATATCGGGAGTTTATACAGTTTGTAATCGTATATTAGAAAGCAGTACTTATCGGACAATACATTTTATGCAATTGACTGAAGTAATACTAAGTCGATCAGTTACAGTAGAAAAAAATTGATATATATTGCCAGGTTCTTCTTTGGATGGCAAATTTATTGAGTTTGACCCGGAAAAACTAGCAAAGATAAAATTTTTTTTGAGTTTTAATTTTTGATTTTGGTAATTTCCTGACATTCGTCTGAAAGTTCCTTTACATTAGTAATCTAGCAAAAAAACAGTATTTATTTTACTCTATTTCTATTCAATTCTTTTATTTATTACAATATTTATCCTGATAATTTGTGATTTATCCACAATGAGTAAAATTGAGTTCAGAGAAAACACCGTTATCGTGGTTTTTGGTGCCTCAGGGGACTTAGCTAAGAAGAAAACGTTCCCAGCTTTATTTGGTCTTTTTAGAGAAGGATTACTTGCAAAGTCAACCAAGATTACCGGATATGCGAGATCAAATCTATCCAATGATGCTTTCAGATCAAGATTGAAGCCTTACTTTAAAACAACAACTAAAGAATCGGAAGGATTAATTGACGAATTCTTAGATTTATGTTCATACAAAGCAGCTTCTTATGATGAACCAGAAGGTTATCAACAATTAGAAGAGGATATCGATAAGTTTGATGAGGAAAGAAATGTTACAGAATCACATAGATTATATTATCTAGCATTGCCACCATCAGTTTTTACAAGGGTTGCGAGACAATTAAAAAAATATTGTTATCCTGGTGAAAAAGGTTATGCAAGGCTAATTGTTGAAAAGCCTTTCGGTCATGATCTTGAAAGTGCTAGACAATTACAAAAAGAATTGTCCCCACTTTGGACAGAAGAAGAATTGTTTAGAATCGACCATTACTTAGGTAAGGATATGGTTAAAAACTTGATACCAATGAGGTTTGCAAATAGTTTTTTGAATGCTTCTTGGAGTCAAAATTTTATTAGCTCAATTCAAATTTCTTTTAAAGAACCTTTTGGAACTGAAGGTAGAGGTGGTTATTTTGATTCAATTGGTATTATTAGAGATGTTATTCAAAATCACTTGCTCCAGGTGCTGACAATTTTAATGATGGAAAGACCAATTTCTTTTAATGCAGAAGATATTAGAAATGAAAAAGTTAGAGTCTTGAAGTCAATTGAACCTATAAATTTTGATGACGTTTTGGTTGGCCAATATGGTAAATCGGAAGACGGTACAAAACCTGCATACTTAGATGATGAGACTGTGAAGCCTGACTCAAAAGCTATAACTTACGCTGCAATTGCCCTTAATGTTTCAAATGAAAGATGGGAAGGAGTCCCTATTATTTTAAGAGCTGGTAAAGCTCTCAGTGAAGGTAAAGTCGAGATTAGAGTTCAATTTAAGAATATTAAAAGTGGAATTTTTGAGAATGCCGCTAGGAATGAATTGGTGATAAGAATTCAGCCAAATGAAGCCATGTACATGAAGATGAACATTAAAGTTCCGGGTTCTCCAAACCAGGTTTCAGTTTCTGAATTAGACTTAACTTATAAAGACAGATACTCTTCTGCATTTTATATTCCTGAAGCTTATGAATCTTTAATTCAAGATTGTTTACGAGATGACCATTCAAATTTTGTTAGAGATGATGAATTGGATATTAGCTGGGCTCTATTTACTCCGTTATTAAATTACTTGGAAGGTCCTAATGGCCCTACCCCAGAGAAGTATGCTTACGGCTCAAGAGGTCCTGAAGGATTGAACGAATTTTTGGAAGACCATGGATATGAATATCAAGAAGAAGCGAGCTATCAATGGCCAGTTACAACGCCCGAAGCTTTAAACAATAGCAAATTTTAATTTATAATTTGTAGCATATATATATATATATATATAGTTTATGTGTATAGTTAGTGAATTTCTAAATTTTGTTTTGTTTTTAATGATTGATGATTCAGTTGATAAAAAATATATTCGTGGGGCACACCGACGTGTTTTGCTGCTTTAATTTTTTCCGTCAATCGCTAAGCGTGTACGCAAAGTTTTGTCCCTTTTTTTTAACATCTATCCATAAACATAAGGCTAATCGGGATTGCGACAAATTGCAAATAAACAGAAACAAATATTAGTATAGAAGAAATCACCCTTTTACAGCTAATTATTTGACGTTCAAATCCATAGTTTTTTTTTTATTGCAAATCATCAGGAAATTATTAGAGTACCATCAATATATTATATATACATATATAATTATATATGACTACACTGGAACCAACAACACCACGTAGAGTGAAATTATACAAGCTATTATCTGACAAGTGGTTGGATTGCGGTACAGGATACTGCTCAGGACTTTCTACGCCGAAACCTCATTTTCATGTTCTTGATGAATCTAATGATTCGGATATATTACTTGATTCACCGATATCAGGCTCAACTCAATATCAGAGACAACAGGACACATTGATTGTTTGGACAAATAAGGAAGGTACAGATTATGCGTTATCTTTCCAAGAACCAGAAGGTTGTGTTGCATTATGCGAATTTTTAGTTAAAGTGCAGCAATCACTTGAACCTGGAATTTCATTGGTGGCAGTTATTCAAAGTGCGGAAGGTGAAGTAACTGAAGTTATTGCGGGTCCCATTCCAGAATTACCGTTTCCAACAGAGGATAATTTAAACGAGGTTTTGGATGTTTTGGGATTGACACAATATAGGGCCAACATGTTGGAAGAAGTTGTCTCAAACAATTGCGAATGGTTGAAAAGATTAATTGGAGTTTTTAAAAATTATGAGGAAAAACACAATTTAGCAGGATTATATTGTTTATCTGATATTGTTAAAACATTAATTTATTATAATGACGTGGAAGTTTTCGAAGGTTTAATTGGAGTTCAAGTTGTTGAAGGAATTGTTGGTATTTTAGAATACGAACCTGAATTTCCAGGACTAAAAATGGATTGGAGAGGTCTACTAAATGATACCGTTAAATTGAAAGAAGTTGTTGGATTAAAAGATGATAATATAAGAGAACAAGTGAGGAGGTGTTGTATTTTACAATTTTTAAAAGATGTTGTGTTGGCTAGATTATTGGATGATTCTAGCTTCAATTGCCTTTCATCGATGATTCAAATGAAAGAAAGCAAAGTTTTAGAATTTATCAGAGAGGACGCCGATTTTTTAAAAGAGTTATTTCATCTATTCGATTTGGATAACAATGATGATTCATTAATTAAAAAACGGGATGGGATTAGATTAATCCACCAATTTGTAATTATTGCCAAAAAAAGTCAATCTGGCCTGCGGTACGAATTTTATAGAGCATTGATAGACAAGGGCTTGTTTAAAATGATACAATTTGCATCAAAGGATATAATAGTGGATAGTAGAGTTTTGGCTACAGAGGTCATGGTAACAATAATCGAACAGGATGTTCTGCTATTTAAAACCCCCGCGGCGAGCGAAGACAATGATAACAAAGATTTTGATGATACTTTGGTTAGTACATTAACGGATGTTTTAATTAATGAAAAAAATATTGGACTAAAAACTCAAGCGTTTGAAGCTTTAAAGGTATTTTTAGATCCAAACAACCTAATTGAATCAAACTCAAACTGCTCTTCTCCATTACTCAATTTGAATAATGATAATAACAACAATAGTAGTATTGATGATGATGGTTTTATAATTGGATTTTATAAAGAATCTGCTAAGACTTTGTTCGGTTCTCTGGTTAATGTTGAAATTCATGGACGAATGGATAAGGTTAATGTTGTATGCTATTCAGATTTGTGCGAATTAGTAAGTTTTGTTGCAAAGTATCATGAAAAAATTTACAGTCGATCATTCATACTAGAACATCATTTATTACAAGGAATTGCTAAGCTGATGGATAAAAGTTGCGGATATCAATTAAGATTGAGTGCGCTGAGATGCATTAAATCCATTATTGTCTTAGATGATGAATTCTATACCAGATACATTGTCCAATATGATATTTTGAAACAGTTTACTGAGTTATTAAAAGAAGTAAATGATGAGAATAATTTAGCCAATTCTGCTTGTTTGAATTTGTTACATTTGCTACTTCAAAACGAAAGTTCATTCAATTTTAAGTTATTAAGAAAATACTTGACTGAAAAATACGAAAATGTTTTGGAAAATAATTTCTTGGGTAAAAGATTGTTAAAATTGGAGTTAGATGAAGATAATATGGATAAAGAAAATGAGAACGATAAGGAAAATGCGGACAACGAAGTGAAAGAAGAAGATAGTAGCAGTCAATCGTCAAATGTGAAAAGATGTTATGAAGTTGAAGTGGAAAGCACCAGTGTTCTTGAAAAGAAAAAGAAAATTGATGCCACTGTGTAATTTTAAACTTGGGAATATATTTATGTATAAATCTGTATTTAATGATAATGTGTTATGAATCGTGGTCTTATCTAATTTTCCGGAGTGGCGTATACGCCAAAAAAAAATACACACCGGTGGGAGTAAGTTTGCTTGTGGAGAGCCGAGGAGATGATTATTGCATGACAGCAATTTCATAGTGTGTGGAGATGTGAAGTATATTTTGATCCATATATAAAGGAATAGAGATTTCGATATTCTTATAAATTTTACAGTTTGTTTCTTTTATAAGATAAGAAAAATGTCAGAGAATTTTGATTACACTAATACATGGAAACCAGACCTATTCAAAGGAAAGGTATGCTTCATTACTGGAGGTTCAGGAACAATTTGTCGGAAACAAGCCGCAGCATTAGTTCAGCTTGGGTGCTCTGTTGCTATAATTGGAAGGGATTTAAAACAGGTTAATACTGTGGTATCCGAGCTATCCAGCATTAGAAAAGATGTTAAAGTGATTGGAGTAGGAAACTGTGATGTGAGAAGTTTTCAATCTATGCAAAATGCAGTGAAAGAGACTGCTAATAAATTAGGAAAGATAGATTATTGCATTTGTGGTGCTGCCGGTAACTTTTTGGCTGATTTTAACCACCTATCAGCAAATGGGTTCAAAACGGTCGTTGATATTGATTTGATTGGATCCTTTAATGCAGTCAAGGCTTGTTTTGAGGAATTAAAGTTAAATAAAGGTAGCGTCATATTTATTTCTGCAACTTTACACTATTATGGTGTTCCATTTCAAAGTCACGCTAGTGCAGCCAAAGCTGGAATTGATGCTTTATCAAATGCTTTGGCTGTTGAGTTAGGGCCCTTAGGTATTAGACTCAATTGTATTGCCCCAGGACCTATTGGTGGAACAGAAGGTTTTGAAAAATTGGTTCCCAATAAAGAAGGGTTTGCAAAAAAAATTCCCATGCAAAGAGTGGGAAGTGTCAGAGATATTGCGAATGCTACAATATATTTGTTGAGTGATGCCGCTTCTTGGGTTACCGGAACAATTCATGTTGTTGATGGTGGATTCTGGCAAATGGGTAACTTTAATACTTTTGATATGTATCCAGACGTTTTGAAACAAAAGCTACTAGAAAAGGCTAAATTATAAAGGAAGTATTTAATTCTCGTAAATTTTTAATGAATTACAACCATGGTTGCTATATTATTACATTTTATCGATACTAGATTACACACGTATATTTACTATTTCAAATCTTTCACTCAAAGCTGAAGTTTACATTTCTTCATTTTCGAATCGACTTTTAAAACTTGATCTTGAAATTTCCTCTTTAAAGCCATCATCAACATTATCAGCGTCATCATCATTATCATCACTATCCGCTGCAAATCTACTCTTGAATTCAACTTTGATATTCTCTTGAACTTGGGCTTCCTCTTTCTCAAAGTCAAGTAGAAAATCTTGCTTAAATGCATCAACTTCTCTTTCAACTTCCTCTTCATCATCAGGAAACTTGTACTCAATATATTCTACTTTATTACCCCTGTCATCTTCTTTAACATGTTTAGTAATTTTTGGTAATCTACCAATAGCTCGCTGAACCAATTTATCATTACCATATTTTATTTCAAAATTCTTCAAAGATTCCAATAAAACTATTCGTTTCTCAATATCTTTGGATTCTTTGAACTTCGTAATAAATCTTTCAAATTCTTTTCTAGTTCTATCCTTTGCTTCATCTTCAACACTAAATACAAATTCTTCTTCATCAGCTTCTGCAAACAATTCAATTTGCTTTGCTGATGGTACTCTTAGTTCAAACAGACATCTTTTAATAATATTATTCATATCCCAATTGCTTAATTCAAGCTGATAATCTAATAATCTTCTGGCAAGCTTGAAGTTGTACGAACTTATTAAGCTATTCAACATGTTATTAATAATTTCCAACTTCCCATTGTTACTTAAAAATTTTTCAAAAACCGCCAATTCGATAATGAAACTGCTCCTGGGGTCATCACCTAGTTGTTCCTCAAATTTAGCATATTGAATCCAATGAACAGGCTCATTGGGGAAACATTCCAGTAGTTTCGCATATATTGTACGCGCTCTATCAAAATATTTTAAGCGGACCTCTAAATCAATGTAATAATTGATGACTTGAACGTTTGCTGAAAAACCAATAGATTGACCAAGTACTTTTCTTACAGCACTAATATCATTATGTCTAAGCTCAAACTCTGCATAATTAATCCAAAATTTTGCAAACGTGAAAGTTTTATGGGGTATTATCTTTAGTAATTTTTTATAAATAATACTTGAAGCCTCTAAATCAATATTGTTAACTTCTTCCCAGATTGCATATCTAATACAAAGATAGATATAGGGTAACCATATCGATTTTTCTAAGGCGGTCGGTGTCTTGGATATTAATAATTCAAACTTCAAACGAATTTCATCTCTCGTAGTACCAATACTTGTATCAATTAATAAATTAAAATATGTCCACCAAAGTTCATAATCATTAGGATCAGATTCCAATTCAGATTCATATTTGTTTTTCCTTTTATTTAGAATTGAAGATTCAATATTTTGTGAATTACCGTATTTTCTTGAAAAATCTGCATGGAAATTTTGTAATTTTAATTGTTCAGCTTTGGATAAAGTTTTCAAACCAAAATCATACAACTTTTTAACTTTATTGAATTCTTTTTGTGATAGTTCCCACTGAATCCAACTTATTAATATTGCTGAATTTAATTTACCTGCTTCAAACAAACTATTAACACCAAGTTTATATACATTTCTAATATTAATGGAATCTCCATTCATTTTTTCGAACTCGGACCATTTAATCCAAGTTTCAGAATCAGGGTAGACAACAACAAATTTCTCAAATATAAGTCTTGAATTGTCAAACTCGTTATATCTCTCTTCAAATTGAATATAGTGTAGCCAAACTTCCCTTTCTGGTTTCCATTGCAACCAACTTTCAAAAATGTGTCTAACTGCAAATAAATTACCCAAAGACTCTTCAACTGTGACATATAAATACCATAATTTATCTACTCTTGGTAACACTTTTGTTGCTCTTTCTAATAAATTTCTGGCATGATTAATATTCTTAAATTTAATTTCAGTTTGAATATATCTTACCCACATTGCCACATTTTTATAACTAACTTCTAAAGCTCTTTCGAAAACAGATCTCGCACGAGCAAAATCATGTTGATCAATCTCAAATTGTGCATATCTCATCCATTGGCCATAGTTAAATCTATTCCTTCGTAATGCATTTTCATATTCAGTTCTTTTACGTCCTTGGAAATAGTGTAGTTCATCTAGATCCGCAATACGATAATTGGGCGTTTTTAATGTAAATGAATTTGATTCATAAGCTTGCTGAAGCATAGATTCTGCTGTAAATTGATCATCTGCAGCTCGATTTCTCTTATCTCCCAGTGTCACATCTGACTCAAGCGATGCCATGCTTGATTGAAATGCCTATAAATGCCCTTTTAACAGCAGTTAGACTATGGATTCCATAGCAAATAAAAAATATGAAATACAAATTTTTTTTGTGCAATACATCCTAACACCAACTCCAATAAACACTTGAACGCGTTTTGCGTCTCTTCAGCATTAGGTTTGTTTATTGTATTATTCATTAACCAAATACTATATTTATTTACTGAATAATTCAGTAGTAGACCACTGTATTTATTTAAGTATAAGAATTAATGACAGCTAAATCCCCACTTTATGAGGACATAAATTTGCTAGTTATTGCATCACCCGAAGATGGGTTGGATTCAGATGTTATATCTGAGCTGAAAGATAATCTAAGACATCTTATAAAATTGGACATTGAAGAGGTTTTCACAGTTAAAGATAAAAACGTTGTTGGAGAATTAACCATAGAGGAACTTTCTCAATTTACTCATGTTATAACAAATACTATCAATTTCCCTAAATATGAAATTATAGCTTTTAAACTTTTAATTGCTGTTGTGACAAGTGAATGGTTATCGAGATGTCTTGCAAATGGCAAAATAGAACCGATTAAACCATATTCGCCTGATTCAAGGCATATTTTCAAAAAATTGACAATAACATCAACTTCAAAATTAAAAATCGGTGATGAAATATTAATTAAAAATGCAGTACGTGCCTTTGGTGGTATATTCATCCATGATCTTAAAAAATCGGTAACTCATTTAATCTCAGATGATTTAGAGAATGAAGAAGTTCAATTAATTAATGCCTATAATGATTTTTGTGATTATAGGAATCATATTCATGTTGTTTCATCACGTTGGATTATTGATTCAATAATAGCGGGAAGATTACTACATGAACCTGATTATGCTTTAAATGGAAATTTACCGAAACCACCAAAACTTCAGAATAACAAGTTTATCGATTTTGTTATTGAATTATCTCCAGATATTGGGCTTTCAAAGGGACTTCTTGATTCGATGAATTATTTAATAAAAGGTTTAACTATAGAAGGTGATGCTGGAATCAATAAGATTTTGATCACCAATCATTTTAGTGAAGAAACGAGGAAAATAACATCAGAATTACGTTCTCTATATTATCTATTTTGCTTGTTTTTCCATAAATCATTAAATATATATCACTCGCTGCTGTTCTATCCGACTCCTGGAGAAATGGCTGAGGGTATGGACAAAGTTGTAGCAGCTGCCACAAACTATACTGGTGATTCACGTTTGTATATACAAGGATTAATTGAGAGCATGGGGGGAAAATTTACCAAAACGATGAAGAAAGAAAATACACATTTGATTATATCCAAGGGGATTGGTCGTAAATTTGAGTTTTCTGGTAATTGGAAGATTAAGAGAGTCAATCATGTTTGGATTGAAGACTGTTTCATAAATTGGAAGAAATTAGACGAGAAGAAGTATAATAATTGGCCGAGAGACGAGATTGGGAAAGTGAGAATAATTAATGATGTTCAATTTAATGGATTTATAGAAACCAATAAAGAAAAAAATGAAAGTAATATTCATATTGACAGAAATAAAAAAGTGGAAGAAAATGGTTTCAAATCAAATAATGCTGAAAAAATTTCCAGAATTTCCAAAAATTCCGAAAGTGATGAAATTACGAATGACGAAAAAAATGAAAGTAGACATCTCACAGAAAAGGAATCTGAATCTAGTTTGAATAATGCTGATGACATTGCTGATGACATTCCTGAAAAGGAGAAAATAAAAGTTAAGACGTACAGAAATAGTAAAATAAAGAATATTAAATCGGCATCGACAGCTTCTAAGAAAAGGAAACAGATTGAAATTGCTGAAGAAGCATTTGGTAATGAGGGATCAAATCCAAAAAAGATGACAAATTCAAAGAAATCAGAAGATACAAACGCTAGAAATAAAAGCAACAAACCATATGATATGGTCGCAATTTTAACAGGCTGTGATTTAGATATTTCTTCAGCGGATAAAAGAGAGCTAAACAAGGTTGGTGTTAAAATTGTGGAGACGCCAACTAAATCAGTTAATTGTATTATTGCGCCAAGTATTTTACGTACTGAGAAATTCCTTAAAATTTTTGCTCAAGACCCGAAATATATACTGTCTCCATTATTTATAACGGACATTTTAGGGACCTTAGATACATTTAAGAAAGCATCAGATTTCGTATCCCTTGCTCCAAATGTTGAAAAATATAATATTTGGAATTCCATTGATTTTGAGGTTGATAGCAAAGTTAAGAAGCTATTTCCTAAAAACTTTAATAAACAACAAGCAGAAGATATAATGAGATTAAGTAGGCATAGTTTATTCAAAGATTTTAAGTTCAATATATCAGGGGGTTTACCTGGTGGCTATGATAAAGTTAGCGGTATTTTAAAAGCATTTGGTGCTACCAAATGTTCACAATTCGGAGAAAACAGTAAGTCAGTCATTGTTAATAATAAAGAAGGCGGAAATTCAAACATCACTAGCAATTGGAGTGAAGTTTCCATTTTAGTTTGCAGCAAGGATGAAGAAAATCTATGTAAACATTTTGCACAAGTTGCATCTAAACATGAAGTTAGATATGTCATTATTGAATGGGATGCAATTGTTAAAAGTATCTTTCAAGGAAACTTTAACATGGAAGATAGTGAACTAGTCTTCGAAAATGGAAATTAATCATGTTTTAAACTTTATTGTCATTTTCAATAAACTTAATAAATATTTGAGCGCAGGTTATAGCATGTGGAGCCAACATTGAACCAAAATTTAGCAAAAACTTTTTGAAGTAGCAGAAGCAACATAAAAGTCAAATTGGTTTCAAGCTGTTGAGAATTGATCATTGAAATAATTGCCACAGGATGGTTTTCATACTGTAACTAGCTAATCTAGGATGTTGACATTATGCTGACGAGCAGAAGTTTAACCTATTTCTATAATTGGGAAATAAATAAAAATATATATAAATACACATTTATATACTTACTAATGCTAAATAATTATCTATTAATGAATTATTGTAAAGAAGCAAAAAAAATATTTTCGTTGATCAATTCATTTTTCCATCGGATTATGTTTGGATAGGAATCAATACCGCCAACGAATTTAGCGAAATGATTGACGCAGACAAAAGCAGCCATTTCACCGACGCTAATTCTATTTTCTAAAACTAAATACTTTCTATTTGATAATTCATTGTCAATGTATTTAAGGTAATTGATTAATTTATCAGAGCTGATTTTCTTTTCTTCTTCACTTTTATGTTTAAACCAAACTATGCTTCCACAGTCAGCAAAATCACTATTAAAAAAAGATAACCAACGTAGAACTTGAGCTCTATCTTTGACTGATTCACCAAATAATTTAGAATTTGGAGCCAATGAGACAAGATAATCTAAAATTGCAATGGATTCAGTAACTTTAAAGCCATCAGAACCTAAAAAGCTTGGAAAATTTTTTAACGGGAAATTTTCCAAAAATGTTGAGTCATTTTTATCAGTAACAACATCCACATCTAAGTTCAGATACTTTAAAAGTGCCGGATACCAATTCGATCTAGGCGATGGAGACAAAATAAACACTGTACCAATGGCCATGACTGATTAATAAATAGATTTAACCGATAATAATGGTTCTCGTATATTAGAGAAATAAAAGTTCTCTTATACAAAAAAAACGGATAATGCTGCAAATAGGTTTGGATTTGATTTGTCATCGCAATAAATAGTAAATCCGGACCGAAATCATATCTTAATACAAGTAATATTCTAGATCCTTATATTGATCATGATATCAAGTATATTTCATCGTTAAACCGAAACCGGTAATTACAGACCCCTTTGCATTACACATAGCAAGAGAATACTCACTTCAATTTAAAAACTGAACTCCCAAATATCACATGTCTAAGCTTTCAACGATGTTGAAACGTTTAAAGCTGTCGGAAATCGATAGCGACAACGCAAATAAGAAATTTTTTTGATAGCTGAAAATGGTTTTAAATTAATAAAACATAACTCATTGATGAGAATTAAATAACTATATGACAGCGGCCATATCTGTTAAAGAGGAAAAGCTCCACTGGAGTCTTAAAATAAAACATCCACAATGGTATTATTACAGGATAAAATTGTAAGTATATCTTCAATGTTTTGATGTCGTATTTAAATAATGAATTTATTGTTACTAATATCTACTTACGAATCAGAGTTTTAAACATACAGCAAGAACCCAAAGTGGATTCCATGACTTGGAAACTTCTTATTCTCAACTGTTTGAAACAGTTAAGAGGCATAATGGGCCAGGCCATTGAGTTTGATCTACTTGAAAGGGAAGATGGGGAGATGGAGAAATCTGAAATTATAGTAAGAATAGATTTACTGGATAGAAAAGAATTTGAAGAATGCATAATCGGCGGAATAGTCGAAGTCGACAGTGGTGACGTTGAAGTTAATGGTATACAAGGTAAGGTAGGTGGATGCTTGCAAATCTTGAGCGGAAGTATTTCATTGACAGGAGTGTCAGTTGACAGATTTTCATGGTATCAATTGGAATAAAGTAAAAATTAAATATATGCATTTAAAGAGAATTTAGCTGAAATTTGTATATTTGTATATTATAATAAAGACAGAAAAATATCTAATGAAATGTGTGTAGACATATCAAAAATACCGACATGATTTATGCTCACGAGAGCTATAGAAAAACAGGATAAAAAACGCGTGGTGCAAACTGCCAGTTTTATTATAATTAGAGGTTGCTTAATATCATACCTTGACTTTTTCATTGAAGATATAACTAGCACAAGAAATCAGATACACACGCTACACACGTTCGTATCCAAAAATGATATTTATACCCTTGAGACCATTTTTTATGTTTCTGACATTCCTGTTGCATTGTGCCTATTCAACTGATGTCTGGGCTCCTTCAATTTCTGCATCTACATTCAATGAAATTGATAATGTCCTTTACTTCGAAGACTCTTCCAAAATGTTGTTGCAATCAGAAACCAATGTATTTTTCTCAAGCGATAATGGTAAAAGTTGGTCTCAAGTAGCTGTTAAGTCCGATTCTGATGAAGATTTACGAGTCATATCAATACAAGAATTTGATTACAACAATAAAATGGCAATGCTATTTACAAGCTCGAACAGACAATTTTATACTTTTGATCAAGGTGAAACTTGGCAATTTTTTGATTTGCCTTTTGATAAAGTTGCTATGAGCAGAGCTCAGTTAAACTATGCAAATAATAATTATATTTTACTTTCATTTTCAACTTTTAATGAAGATAGTATGCTAATTGAGCATACCTTTTACTCCAAAGATGGTTTATTAACTCCTCCAATTGAGCTAGAATCTGATTCCATTGGTGATTGTACTTTTACTAAATTAAATCCAGATTTTGTCATTGGTGCCGACGAAACAATTGTTTGTTTCAAAAAAGAGTATGATGTTTTTAATTTCCTTAAATCAAGCCAAATTATTGCAACAGAAGATTTTTTTGAAAATATTCTATTGTCAAGTAATAATGAATTAGAAAATACCCGCATTTTAAGATTGAAAGTTGTTAATTCATTTTTAGTTGCTATTGTTAGTTCTGATAGATATATTTCAAATGGTTATTTAGATTTTTATGTCTCAAAAGATGGTCTTACATTTGTTAAAAGTTTTTTTGAGCAGCAAGTCAGAGATTGGATGTTTTCAATATTACCTTCGACTTCAGATTCATTGTATCTTGCAGTCTTCGGATCCAGAAATTCAAAAGACAGTAGCCCTGCAACTGATATCTATAAATCAGATTCCGATGGTAAATTTTTTGATAAGATTTTTGGTGATGTTTTGTCAAATATATTAGGTATGAGCTTAGTTTCTAAAGTAGAGACATTAGATGGTGTTTGGATTGCTGCACATGATGAAGGGTATGATAGCAAAAATTATGCTATGAATACAAAATCAATGATTACTTTTGATGATGGTGGATCATGGAGTTTATTAAACATCACAGATGACGATTCTTGTCAGAATAATGCAGATTGCTCTTTACATATTAGCTGGGTTACTGAAAGATCTGGTGATGGTAAAATTGTAACTGGTGAAACTCCAGGTATATTAGTTGGTGTTGGTAATACAGGTAAATATTCAACAACCGATATTTCAAAACTAAAAACGTATATTTCTAGAGATGCTGGTATGACCTGGAAAAAGATTTCCGATAAGCCATCAATTTTTCAATTCGGTGATTTAGGTAATATCATCATTACAATTCCAGTTAGTATTGAATATTTTTATTCTGGTGTCACAGACAATTATGCTGATTACTTTACTTATTCTTTAGACCAAGGTGATACATGGGAAGAAGTCAAAATAGATACTAAATTAGTTCCTCTATTCTTTGTTACTAATAAAGATAATTCCGATAAAGTAATGTTACTTGTGGGTATTAATGGTGATACAAAAGAATCTGTCACTTACTCGATTGATTTTAGTGGCGCATTTGATAGAACATGTGGTGATGATGATTTTGAGGAATGGGATGCTAGAGTCGATCCAGTCTCTAAGCAACCAACCTGTGTTTTTGGTCATAGTGAAAAATTTCTCAGAAGAAAAATGAACGCCGGTTGTTTTGTTAATAAAGTTTACGAAGATCTCAAAGTTATCGAACAACCGTGCCAATGTACAGTCAAAGATTCAGAATGTTCTTATGGTTTTAGAATGAATGAAAATGATGAATGCGAACCTTTACTTGCTCAATTGGCAAAAAAGTTTTGTCAAGACAATAAGGGAAAAGTTAAAATTTCAAGTCGTCGAAAAATTCCAGGTAATTTATGTGTAGATGGTTACAATCCTCCCAAAGATGATTATACATTATCATGTAAAGATGCTTTAGATAGTGAAAATAATTCAGAAATATCTGTGAGAGCAACTGAATTTCATGAGAATATCTTGTATTATCAATATTTAGAATTGGACCCCGCAGCCGATGGCGTTCCAGATGAAACATTAATTGTTTACACTAGTTCAAGAAATGCTTATATTTCTTATGACGGAGGTGAGAATTTTGCGGATCTTCCATTTTTAGCAGAAGATAAAGGCCATTTTATTTACATATTTTTGAATCCTTATTTCCCAAATCAAGTTTATCTGGTTACAGATACAGGTAGTATTTACCATTCGAATAACAGAGCTATCAGTTTTCAAAAATTTTCTTCACCATACGTTTCATCATCATACAATTCTTTCAGAATGTCATTCAATAAACAAGATCCAGCAACTTTTATTTGGTTTGCTGATACTGATTGTGATAGTTTAGGAAATTGTCGCATGCGTGCTGCTATTACTAAAAATAGTGGTGAAACATTTACCCATTTGGTTGATAATGTTAAAAACTGTATTTTTGCACAATCTTTGTTTGATTTAGATAATTACAAAGTTCACGATAATTTGATTATTTGTGATCAAAAAGTTGAGAATCAAATGTATTATCGTCTGATTTCTTCGATAGATGAATTTGCGACCTCACCAGAAATTGAATTTGACAAGATTATTGGTTCAACAACAAGTGGTAAGTATTTCATTACTGCTAGATTGAATGACGATAATTCACTAACAGCATTTGTTTCTGTTGATGGTAATACATATGCCGAAGTAAATTTCCCGCATGATCTACAAATTTCAAGGCAAACTGCTTATACTATTCTTGACGTTAATTCTCTTGAGCTATTTATGCATGTTACAACCAACGATGAAACAGGTTATGAGTTTGGTGCATTGCTAAAGGCAAATTATAATGGTACTTTATATTCCACATCGATGAGACATGTCAATAGAAATAAAGATGCCTATGTTGATTATGAAAGCGTTACCAGTCTCGAAGGACTCTCGTTGATTAACGTTGTCATTAACCATGAGGAAGTTTCAGCTAAAAAAGAGGAAAAGAAACTTGCTTCAATGATTTCTCATAATGACGCTGCTTCTTGGTCATTATTGCCGGCCCCAAAAATAGACTCTGAAGGCCAAAGATATAAGTGTAAGGCGTGTAGTTTACATTTACATTCTTACACCGAACGTGTGGATCCTGGGAGAGATACCTTCTCCTCGTCGTCTGCATTAGGTATGTTATTTGGTTTAGGTAACGTTGGCACGTCACTTTCACCAATGGACAATGAATCTACTGCATTATTTTTCTCTAGAGATGGCGGTATTTCTTGGAAAGAAGTTGCTAAGGGACGTTATGTTTGGGAATTTGGCGATCAAGGTACAATTTTAATTATTGTACCAATAGGGGTTGAAACTAATATTGTAAAATATTCACTTGATATGGGAGATTCATGGCAAGAATATCAATTTTCGCCAAACAAATATCTGGTTGAAGATATTTCTACCGTTCCATCAGATTCTTCCAGGCGTTTTATGCTAATTGTTAAAGATAAGGATGTCTCCAATACTGTTTTTTCATTAGATTTTACCAAAATATATCCTAGACAGTGTGAATTGTTATTAAATGAAGACGGTGGAAAGAAAAAAGATGATGATTATGAATATTTTACTCCTAAACATCCGAGTTTGAAAGATTCTTGTTTATTTGGACACGAGTCCAAATATTTGCGTCGTTTACCAAATAAAGATTGTTTTATTGGTAAAGCTCCTTTAGAAAAAGGATATAGAGTGGAAAAGAACTGCGCATGTACTAGAGAAGATTACGAATGTGATTACAATTATGAATTAAATGTTGATGGAACATGTAAACTAGTTAAAGGTTTAGAAGGATATAAAGGAGATGAAATGTGCGAGAAAGATAATGTTGATGAATGGTTTGAGGCAACGGGATACCGTAAACTAGAAGCAAGTACATGTGAAGGTGGTTTAATTTTGGATAAATGGACTTCACATACATGTCCTGGTAAACAAAGTAAACATAATGGTGTTGGGGGTTGGGGAATGTTCTTCGTTTTCTTTATTCCAATGCTAGCATTTGCGGGATGTTTAGCGGTCGTTTATGAAAAGGGTGTTCGTAGAAATGGAGGTTTCAGTAGATTAGGTGAAATCCGATTAGATGATGATGATAACTTACACTTGGTTGAAGAAAACAGGACCGATAAGATTATTAATGAGATTGTTAAAGTCGGTGTTTGGAGTTTCCATCTGATGGGTAAAGGATGGAGAAATTTAAACGAATTTTTTAACAAATTTAGAGGAAATGATGCTGTAAGGGATGGAAGTATTGGTGCATTCTTCAATGATAGAGTCGAGGAAGAGGACCCATTATTTTGGAGTGGTGATGACGAAGATGCTAGAGAAATTGGAAGTTTTTTGGAACATGGCGATTCTGAAGGATTCAACGATTTTGAAACCCATGAAGATCCAGTTCCTGACAATGAAGATTTTAGAATAGACGATGATGATGATGACGATAACGATAATGATGGAGAATAATTCTGTTACTATCTAGCTTTGTAATTGTTTTATGATATATTTATATTTGTTTCTGAACAGAAAAATGTAGATTCCCCCACATAGAAGAAAATGGATTGAAGGAAAACATAATCTTAACAACCGTACACATAAGTATTTTTTTTACTCATCTCGAATAAAGATTTGAAAACATTAGAAATTTAACTCGTCTTCAGATTAGACTACTAATCAACCAAATACACTCATATCATGTTAAAGCTTCGTCTTCTACGTTCATTTCACACAAGTATCAGATACCAAAAACAATTACCAAGACCAACAGAGTCATATATGTCTGATGTTGGTCACCAACCAATACCGCTAACGGCAAAAGAATTGGCAGAGAAAGATGTTGAGCAGATTGATGTACCTTCTGCCACCGTTGATGAAAAGAAAGCCATCAAAAAAGCCATGATCCGTAGATCTCTTCGAATGACTGTATGGCAATTATTCTTAATAACATTACTTGGATCATCAGTGTTAAATATTATGAGAGAGAAAAATATGAGAGAAGAATTATCGGAAAATTATGAACGTAAATTTAATTTATTGACTGAACTGAGGTTGAAAGTGGATAGAGGCGAAGCTTCAATTGAGGATGTTAGGACAAGTTTAAAAAGTATGAATGAGAGATTTGTCGATGTTTTTGGCTTGAAAGCTAGTGAATTTACAGGATTACAAGGGCTAGACAAAGAGGCAGTTAAGAAAGCTTATAATGAAATAAAAGGTGTGGAAATTAAAACCGATACGAATGTCAAAAAAATTGAAGGTAAAGAGGAAAAACTAGATAAATTCTTGTAATTACGTATTTATAGATAGATGGTTTCTTAATATAATATTATTATTTTATAGAGAACAATGTACAATATAAAAATGACAAAAAAAGTCTAGGTAATATTAAAACACAATACATATAACACCAAGAACACGTTAGCCGCTCCAGTATCTGTATAACATGGGAGCTTCAAAGCTCACCGGCTTCAAATTTTCATCTTCATTTTCTTTAACTTTTTCAGCTTCTCCATCACCTTCTTCAAGAACATTCATTTGTTTGCGTGGTGGTTTGAATAAAATATCCTTTGCTTGACTTAGCAATTTCTTAATTTTTTCAACGTCTTTATGATCATCTGAAGAATCTTTAGTTTTTGACTCCATGATATCAACAGCTTGCAATAATTTTGATGTTGCGGAATTTGCATATTTAAACATACTTAATTTCTCTAAAAATAATTCATCAGCCTTTTTATTTAATTGTTTCCTTTGAAGTTCATATTCTTTTTCCAGCGCAGTTAATTTATTTAATTTTAAATCCACAATTTTTAATTGATTTTGAATAATATTAACAAATGATTTATTTATTTCTCTTTCTTCGAAACAAGCAAAAAGATGAGACTTTGCCCCAATTATACCAAAAGAATTAATTGCAGCATCTTTAATATCCTTTAAGGCATCTGTTCTTATATTGCTTTCTTCGACGATTTTTTTATTTCTATTTAATTTTCTCTCCAGTTTTTTATCAATAACTTCGATTGCTCTTTCTGAAGCAGCAGCTGCGACATCTGGATCAACCAATTTAACTAAAAAAGCTAAAGTTGACATTATTGGATTATCATTTGGTGAAAATGTTAAATTCGGAATATATTTTAAAGGACCTAAGAGATTTCTGTTATTTTCTAGAAACTTATCTTCCATTGGCAATTTCAAAAATCTTATAATGCATTGATCTGGAGTTTTATCACCGACAAATTCAGCAATTTTATACCAATTACTTCTAAATTTACTTACGCCTTCAACTAATTTACTTGTTGCTTCGACTGTCCAACCTGAATTTATATCCGGTGTTATTATTTTTTGTTTTTTTGTGGGTGGTTCAGTGCCATCATCAATTTCAGGTCTTTCGTTTAATATTGACTTAAATTTTGTCAAATCAGGAAATTCAATTTGTGGTTTATAACTTTCAAATGGGAACATACCTCTTGGTGTATCTAGATCCACTATAAAATCACTAGAATCAGGTGGCTCAACAGCTACTGGTCTAGTTTCCGGATTTACTTGGTAATTTATTAGACCCCATTTATTTAAAAATTTATGGACTCTAAGTAGGGTACCCGCATCACCAATTAAATTCCTTCTGATTGCAGTAAAAGATAAATAATCATTTGGATTTATTCTATATGAATTAATCATAAAATTTCTATATTTCATATAAATTTCAGCTGTTTTACTTCTATTTAGATTATTAAAAAATTCGGGTAATGATTCTTCTTCAATTTTATTGATAGTTTTCATATTAAACCAAGATGCATATGAAGGTAAAACAATGATATGAGTTTGCCTTTTAAGCAATTCTGTAGATAAAGTTGGCTCAAATTTGGTTGTGACCACTTCGTGTTTTAAAGGTTTTTTTATTGAACTTTCATCATTTGAATTATTTTCAGCTATGTTTGATTTATTGACAGAAGGTTCTGATGAAATATTATTATCATTATGATTATGATTATCATCATTAGTAATCTGATTATCATCACCATTATTATCATTATCATCAACTGCAGGCTTTTTAGCTGGAAAAGATTTAGCTAGCTCTTTTTTTTCAGTTTCATCTAATTGTTTTGATTGATGGACCATTAACATCGCATCATCTAATTCGTCTTCCTTTTCTGCAATTTCATCTGCTTCTGCCATTTTAATATCGAAGTCTTCATCCAACTTATCATTATTGTCCATTTTTATTAAGTTATTATTATCTAATAAATCTTGTACTTTATCTGAGGATGCTCCAATCTTATCTTTTGAACTATTATCAACATTAGGATCATCATCATGATAGACAGTGTCTTCAATGGTTTTGTTTTCAACGTTTTCTTTTTTAGTAGAGGGACTATATTCGGTGGTTTCTATTTCAGAATTTGTTAGATTATCCTTGTTAAATACTGTTGTTTCTATCGGAATATCTGTTGAAGAGCTTACATTATTATTAGATTCTTCTGGTTTTAATGGAATTAATTCATTTCCTTCATTATTATCAATAATTTTAGTAGTTTGTGGTGGTGTAATATTAGACTCATTCGGAAACTCTTGGGCTGGTCCAGATGAATTTTCTGATTTCAATAAATCTTGATTATTCTCAATGTCATGTGAATTATCTTGCTCTACCGAAATAGATTTAGTTTCAGTGATATTCTTAATGTCACTGTTATCATCATTATTACTATCTATAGGAACGGCTTGACCAGCTTCAGATTTAGAAGATACCACTGGTGAAGGAGTTGCCGTATTCTCGACTGCAGGAATACTTACAGAATTTTCATCTTGCATTTTGTAAATATGATCAAGTATATATATATGACTGTGTGCTGGTGTAACGACAGAGGCGAACAAAAGTTTTATATTCTAGTAATCAAATTGTTGTCGATAGAACAGACAATAAAACATACTTGTTTTTAAATTGAGCTCGAAAAAGAGCCAAATTTTAACAATTGAGGAAAAAGGAAATTCAAGGACAAAATTATTTTGTGCGCATTACGCTGTTTTTACGTGATTATCGATAGATAAGTATAGTAAATTATTGAAATATAATTATGGGTATATTAGGAGGAGCCTTCAAATTTGCGGGCAGAACTGTTTTAGCAGGTTCATTTTTTGGAATTGGTTTCGGTTTATTTGCAAGGGCATGGCCCAATATTGATAATAATGAAAAATTAAAGGATAATCGTTCCACTACAGAAAGTATGAAAATATTTAATCAGATACAACATGATAAATTGTTTCAAGAAGTTTATTTGAATAAACATTATAAGTTGCTGACACCCGAACAATTAATACCTGAAGCACATAAGAAAAATCATATTGGATCGGGACTTTTGAATTCACCAAACCATCTTGATGTTGGCCCAATTATTTTACTTGATAAAGAGAAGGGATCAATGTATTCATTTTGTCATCTTGGCTCAAGTTTGACTGGTGATGATAATAAAATCCACAATGGTATAATTTCAACGTTACTTGATGAATCATTGTGTTTTTGTGGATTTGATAAATTACCATCAAAAAGAGGTGTTACTGCGAAACTTACAATCGACTTTAAAAATAAGGCACCGCCAAATTCAAATATCATGTTAATTGCCAACGTTACCGAAACTAAGGGTAGAAAGTGTATTATTAAAGGCCATGTTGAAACAATTCCAGAAATTAATTCTAAGGATAAACCTATTCATGTGGCAGATGCGACTTGTATTTTAGTTGAGCCAAAGTGGTTTAAATATTTTGATTGGGTTGATTTATTTTGAAACTTTACAGAAACATCTGTATTTTATACTTTAACATTAGAATTCGATATGTAGTATTCATAATGAAAACATTATAGCAGTTATACAATGCGACCATTGATACTTTGCATGACCTGATTATGTCACGTGATAGGAACTCGTAGAATTTGTGGTAGTGTAGCCGACATAAGGATAAAGCGCGAGCTAAATGGATTGTGGCATTCAATCCCAAAAATCCTCTTACTTGCGCTTATACCACTGAACTCCATACCTTATAGTTTGGTCTTCAATAATGTATCAACATAAGGATCACAGTAACAGTTAATCGTTGCTACTATATGATATTGAATTTTTTTTATTTTTTTATTTTTTTATTTTTTTTTGTTCTGACAGCATTATGGACTGAGATTCTCAGGGGCAGGCAGCCTTAACAACTTAACTTGAGTTCAGTTTTTTATTGCCAGTATACACTTGTTAGTTTATTTTCACTTTTATTTTGATGCAAAATGCAAAATTTCTATATCTCTTTGACTGCAACATATAAGATAAAAATGGGCAATTTGAATGCTTTGAATATTCAGTAAATAGCAATATCGATACTGGATATATTTATTGTACTTGTAAAGTTTTCCTTCCCGGTTTTATTTGAAATGTTAGTGTATTTAAAATCCGTCTGTGTTTGGTACTTTTTGTGAGGACATGATTTATTTTAAGATTAAACAACTAGAAGTCTCACTAGAAAAGTTCAAACTAATTCAAACTGACAATGGTAAAATTTGAAGATTTGCGCAAAGCTGATAGCAACAACATATTTTTACCTGAACCTGGAAGACACGTAAAATTAAAAGTTTATGTTCATTTAACAAAGAAAAAATAAGATCTTCATTACAAACTGAATCGACAGTAGGGATCACAAGATCAGGATGTACATCCGTATGAGGCTCAATATAAATAGTTAGAACCCTAATACTGAAATTATCCCATTCACTTTCTGATAATAGAACATCCAAATACAAATACATTAGAGATTCTTTTACTTCATCAGTAAGTTAACTGTATTGCGTTTTTGATTGATAGAATTATGAAAAGGACAGCTATTTCTGAAAGCAATTTTATTTTGACATTGGTTGAATATTTGTATAGTGTTTGTCGCCTGTAACATTTGGTCCCGTAATTTTAATTCAGACATGAAAATGGTTCTAATGGTTTGTTTTTCATTTCTGTAACAATTTCTTGAAGGTAGCTACTCAAATCAAACCAGGTTGAATAATTTAAAGTATCTGAACTGCAATATAGCATCTTAGTCATTATTAGCTTTTAAGACATTTTTCTATGTTCTGGCTGTAAAATGAGCCATCACTTAAAATTATTTTAACTAGTTGTTATGATCAGTACAAATTTTTTTCTGATGGTGCTTTTGCATTTTCAACCAACTTCCATAAATGCAATAGCTAAACAAATAATTGAATGTTCATTTAAAAATTTAAAATCATCAAAGTAAGCTATCAAAATAAGAAGTAAAAGAAGGATTCAAATAAATATCATAAGGTGAATCTGCTATAATTTCTTGATGTATAAATAAACGAAGACATCAATAGCAAAAAATATCTCTATTCAATTTGAGTAACATGAAGTTATTACATAATCTGATCTCGTAAAATGTTAGGAAAAAGGGATATGTCTGTTCTATTATGTAGTCCTAAATCATGAAAAATTGTAGGTTATATTCCTTTTACTGTTTTTCATATATTTTTTAGGTTATTGTGGCACATACGTGTTTAGTAAGTAACACTGGATTTTATCACTATGTGCATATATTTAGCAGTTATATATATATATATATATATAGGAAATCTGACAAGATATTTATTTTTATAAATCAATCGATAATTGGCCCGTTTCGTTTCTTTTGAAGATTAAGTTCACCACCGCGCGAGATTCAGAATAAAGTAATCTCGTAAATTATAACCAATATTGTCATAATGTAAGAGGTATTACCAGGTCAAAGAGAAAATTCAACAAAAAATTAAATGAAATATCCAATAGAAATTACCGTATCATGAAATAACCCAAAACAAAGTGGGAAACGATCATAAAATCTGGTGCTTGACCAAAATTCTAGTGTGAAGAAAAAAATTGTCGACTAACTAGCCTCCGAATATTTTGGGAAATTTCAATTTTAATATTGCAATCAATTGCAATAAGTTTTCAATTGCATTTGTAATCTGCTTATTCCAAATATTGCATATGTGCCGATCATAATTAATGAATATCCGGTCATGCGCATAAACACCGTAAAAGGTGTTTATTAGTTATTTTCTAAACATTTCCGGTAATGTATGTACGTAACTTAGGGAACAATTTGTATGAAAATTTTTTTAAACAAATTTGGCCTAACTAAAATCGAAGGAACTTAAATAGAGTGGATATTCTTCAATCTGCGTCGGAAACGCCTAATCAAAAAAAAAACGAGATGTTCAGATATATTTTTTGAAATTGTATTACGTGACAGTAGTAGTTTAGACGAATGTAGTTCCATAATAAATTATCATCGTGTATTGAAAATGAAAAAAAAAATTATTATATTTTTTTGCTTTATGGGGTCATTAGCTTGTTATCTTAGGAACCGTATCTCATAAGCTGAATTAATTTTGGAAAATCCTGATTAGTCTTTGCTTTCAATCTATTGCAGTGAAAATATTTTAAAACTCAATTGCCTTCCCATTAAAGGCTAATATCTATATATATATAAACACCGGCGTTAAAATAACAAAAACAAAATTATTAGATAACTTTCAGAATTTAAACAAAAGGGCGCATAATATAAATTATACTGATGCACATGGATACAGATCAAAATTATTTCCGATTTATTTCTTACATCCCCGATCTCCGCGATAAATGTAACTGCTCTTCTCGTTTCTTTTTATTTTAGGATGAACATCAGGAAACAAATAACTGTTCATTCGGACCGAAGAAAAACATACCATCTACTATCATGCTTTGTTTTTTAAGTCACATTAATCAAAAAAACTTCCAATATCCACAATGTGAATCAGCCTATCTTGTTAATACTGTTGAACTAGGGGTAGCTTACTCTAGCGTTTCCATACATGAACTAACATTATGAAACATTAGAGAATTTGTTCAATATTTATTGACATTCATATTGAATTCAAATAATCTTTTGCAACAGATTCCAGGATATCCATCTTTCTTACTACCCCAAAGTTCCATAATTTGTTTTCAATTTTATAAAAAAAATGTCTTGAACGGGAAAGATTAGTTTAATTCAGTGGTAATGTTTGTTTTTATTCATTAATTATTAATTAGCTAGAAACTATATTCTAAAATTTTTCCCTGACTCCTAAGTAAAGATACTAAATTATCTCATCGAACGACTACAGAATTAATCTCTGCTAATCAGTTACATATTTATTAATTACACATTATCAATATATAATCTATCATAATGCCAATGCGAATATCATAGTAAAATATTCATGTAATCTTAGTAAAGTAGAATTAAATTGAAGTTGAAATATCGGGTATCCAATTATTCTTTAATTTATTCATTAAATCTTCTGTATTATCGAGAATTAGATTATGTATAACACTATCTGAATCAGCAACCAATGATGTGATACTCATTTTACCTGGTTTTGAGTTTGAATTTATTGATTTTTCACCAATATCTGATATATTCAAATTAAATAAATCCCTTGGATCAAATTTAATATTCGAATCAACATCAAGGTCAAAATCGTTTTCATTTTTCCTATTTTCATCTGCATCCTTATTTTGAATTAATTTTTTTTCTTTAATACCCTCACCTAAAATATTAACCAGATCAATTTGACACTGTCTCTCATTAAATAACCTTTCTAAAACAGTTAAAACTTCTTTAATACCACTTCCAGTATTAGAGGTATCGGAAATCGTTCTAATTAAATCTAAGAATCCAGCAGTGACTTCATTAATTGAATTAGAATACAGACTATTTTCAAAGTATTCCTTCGACGATAAAAAGTAAATTAATGGTTTTGCCATTGATAAATAATAAAAAGACCTGAAACTTTTACAGGTTGGCAAAAACAAGATTTGTTTTCTAAATTTGTGTAAAATAGAATAACTCATCACTGTAGCATAAAATAGAATTCCCCATGATGGAAAATATTTCGGTTTTAAAATTAATTCATTATTTTGTTCCATTGGTGTATATCTATGTATATTTTTACTATGGATTATGATTAATAAAAAATAATAAGCTAACGTTACCGTACCAGCCTGGAATGTATGACTTTTCCTATTTTTAATTCGAAACTTTAAATTATTTGGTACACTATCGAACCATTCTTTAACCTTAATATCCATTTTCCTAACTAAATAATCAAATGATTTATTTTTTGATGCTAATGAATCTGCTTTTGCTGAATTTTTTATAATAAACAATGATAAGTCTTGAGAATTATATAGCTCAACAATACCGCTTTTTGATAAATCCAGTAAATCTTCATCAAATTTGAAATCATCAATACATAGATTCGGAAATTTATCTATCTTACTGAAAAATTGATACTGTGAAAATAAGGATTTATTTAAAATAAAATTTTGAAAATTATCTCTCGTCTTCCAAAACCAAAAAATTTTTCGAACGATCCTTTTATCAACTTCATTTAAACTATCAATATGAATTTTACTAAACTCGCTCCAAAAATAGAATGAAATTTCGTCAGTTTCATCTTCCGTAATATCTGAAAGTTGGATAAATGATAAAGATTGAATAACCTTAATTGGATTTTTTTCGAACCCATACTTGTATAGTAACTTTGATTTTTTATACAAAATTGCTGTGATGTTAGCTTGTGACAACTTTTGTTCATCATTTGGTAGTCCTTCAGTAATTACTCTTGATGCAGCGGTTAAAATTGATTGTAGTAAAAGTAATGATGGTGGATTTGTTAAGTCTCTATAAGAATTCAAAAAATCTCTCTTATCAATGATTGGTAATCGGGGGTAAATTTTTTTGAAAAAATCGTCAATATAAGCCTGGCAAAGCTCTACAGATGGTAGATTAAAACAGCCAACATTTGTTAAATATTCTACATCATTTTCATCTAATTTATTAACTGTCGATTGATTATTATAATTAGCTCTAACATTTTTATTTTCTAATTCGGGCAGTAATTTTTTAATCAAATTATTTTCATTGTTAGTTAAATTTAAAATATTTAAAATATGCTCCACATTTTTATCATTATTTAAAACATATGATTCTAAAATCAAGTTGGAATCTAATTTCAAATTATTCACTTTTTGTAAGTTTGTTTTATCAAGCAAAAGTTTTAAATTTTCTTGAATTTGATATTTCTTAATCCTTTTCTTTCTTTTATATAGCTCGCATCTTAAATTTAATTCATCACAATTTGAACATCTTTCATGATCACCTTTTGAATCTAAATCACATTTAATCTTTCTTTGGTGACATATTATACACGCTTTAGATGATCTTTTTCTTTTCTTTAAATCAAATGTTGTTGGTGAAATATTACTACTCGCGTTCGATTGCCGATCCATATTTGGTGTTGACTCGCTTGAATTTGAAATCGAGGGTTGATATACGTTAAACATTCAAATAATTTCTATATATATTTAAATTGTTTAACCTTCAACGAAACAGATATCTAAAAAACACTAAAAAACACTAGTACAAAAGAAAGAAGAGTAGAAATGGGGATAGGAATTTTCTACTATTGGAAAAGATTCCGTATAAAAACCCGAACCATATTCGGCAACAACACCCATAGCTCCGATCAATTTAATTATTACTTAAATTACCGAAAATTTTGCTGTTTCCGGCGGAATACCTTGATGCACAAATATCGCCACTTGAGGCTTAGTTTTTTTTAATGTCAAAAAGAACCGTTGCCGCCCTTTTTAGCATCGGAGGCCTGACTGTCGGAATGTCAAAACCTTATTCGGTAGCTTTTCGGCACAACAGGCAGATGGTCGTGTATACATATAAATGATTTTCCGATGTTTTACGGTTTTGGTGTTTGTTTAGTGTGTGAGGGCGGATACCAGCTTACAAACTACACTTGAAGTGGCACCGACGAATTGTACATTGGGAGGAGTCGTCACGATAGTGCCTTTCAATTATGGCCGCCAAAAAGTATGGTATGTTGACAAGGACATTATTACTGAAGACGTAATCGCATTCCGCAAATTGAAATGTGTTTTTAACTGAAAATAAGGTAAAGAGCATGGACAGCTGAGAAAACATCACTGAAAAAAACATGGGTCGTACCACAAATAAGAACATTTATAAACTGAGTGAGGCCTTATTTCATCTTTATTTGCTCCTTAAGTTTGGGAATTTTTAAAAGTTTTCAGAAACGTACATGACATTCACATTTGTAAGAACCTCAAACATTCAAGTAGTCTATCATAACGTCGTAAAGCGCTAATAATCTTCTAATTGAAGTTATTTTAAGATTCTTTTCGATATTACTGTGTATCGGGGAGTACATACTGAATTCAAGAAAGGTTTTAATTACGAGGTTCTAAGCCCACAAAACATATAACCTTGCCTTTGTTCAAAAATATTTTAAAAGTTGATCTTGGCATTCAAACCGAATATGACGCCAAAGAATTAGTTTGGAATGGAAATATAAATTAATTGAATTCTATCAAGTCGGCTATTGAACAAATGCAGGGTCTGCTGAAATGGTTATACAATTTATATTTATTTTCACTCGGGGAAACTAGAAAATTTATTGTCTTGAAATTTACACCGTAATTGTAAAGCCGTTAGAGTAGGCATTTAATGTATCCGTCATAAAACCCACAGTTTCTGCAATCACCCACGATGAAATCAACGCTATTAGTAATCAACATTGATAACCTGGATACTAGTTTGTAATTGCAACTCATATTCAAGAGACTAGTTTGTTTTCGCCGATTGAAAATGATTCAACAAATCTATGTGCGAATTCGGTAATATGACCGGATACTGATTCGTAGAAAAAACAAAAAATTAATTTGCGGGTTTACCGATATTGAAGTTTAGTTTTCTCGAATTTATACTGAACCATCGGAACACACTCCGATATCAATTGCATTTACTGTGGCCGAAAAAATTAGCACTCTGAGTAATGAATAGGGTAAAAACCTGCAATGACTAATTAATTGACTTTATTGCATTTAAAATTTTTATTGGCCAGTCTATTCCTTTTCTCGAATTTCTTTTTATTTGGAAAATCATTTCCGGTTCGTACTTGTAAAAATTGTAAATGACAACATATCAGGTATGTACTATAGTTAGTTTTCATTTTAAACTACTTTTAATGTGGAGTATTTAGGTAAAATGGGAAATATATATATGGATGTATTACTAGGGAGAGTTGAGCCGTTGATTTTTTTTTAAAAAACGTGACTATACTATTATCAAAATCCTATTTTAACTAACTGACTGTTGTTTTGCCAAAGTAACTATTGATTATATTAGTTTAGCATTCTTCGAAATAGAGAAGCTATCGTTGAAATTACTCAATTTTCAGTCATTGCATTCTAAATTGTATTTGGAATGGCTAACACAGCAAGTTACTGTAGAATTATTTGAATCAACAAAATGAGAAGAATTTAATTAGGATAACCGTCAATATATTTGAATCAACACAAACTTTTTAGATACAAAACCATTAGGTTTGAATTAGTGAAGACTACGAAATTGAATACCTGTGGACTGATGCTTGTTCAAAACTCCGGACGATTAATCAAAAATCCCATATCCAAAAATAATAATAAAGTTGTAACCGTTTTTAATTCTGTGAGAATTAAGTTTCTTGTATAAAATCTAAACCTTGCACTGTTAATTAAAACTAATCATTTGGATAAATATCAATATCCTGAATGCCTAATCAGTTGGGAACCATTTATAATATTTCATAGTTTGTAAGTTCAGTTTTTAAGTATCAGATTATTATACAATCCTTCATTTTTATAAAACAGATTTCGTACAAAGACGGAATACGTAAGGTATCATATATTTCTAAAATAAAAATGGGCTGTTTAGAAATGTGGATAACATAACTTGTAGGGATTCTCGAAATCTTCCGAAAGTCAGCACCCGATTTTGGCAATACTTTACTGATTACATTACATAATGCTACTGCCCAAACCTTTTTCCTACACTTCAAATTAAGTACTTATTGTTTTTTTTTCTTGGATTTTTGGTTTTAAGATATTGAAACCTAAATAGATTTTTTTTGCCCAACTCTTTAATAACAGTAATTGGACATAATCTTAAGGTTATTTTTAATTATGCACCTAAATTCAATCATACAGTTGATCCTTTTATTGTCCTATCAAGCATTTCTAATACAATTTGTCCATATGGAAGTTAAATAATGTCATTATAATCCTTTTTGTTTAACCATATAAAATTGGTCACTTTTGGCCGATAAGTAAAGACATTGTCGTTATCCATCAATTTGCTCATTCAATTTTGAATACCATTTACAATATACTATACTTACTAATTGGATCTGGATACTGCGCAGTATCTTAAAGCTTTAAACAATCCAACAGCAACAAGCAAATACTAGTGACATTAAAATCGGCTCAGTTTATCAATAGCTTTTACCGCTCCAGTTCCATCTCATCAAGACACAGATTTCACATAAAAAGAACCAAGCTTCATACGCCTAAATCCTGTTTAAATTCCCACATTTAATGGAATTTTTTAATAACTAATAACTAATCAGCACCAAAACAATTTAGGCTCTATACTGGTTAACATCAAAGAGATTTAAACTCTACTGCAATATTGAACCTCCAAAAAAATAATCGATGCAACAGTTTTTTCTTTTTGTTATGTTATAGCTGAAACTAACTGCCTAACTAGTAAATATTCATACTTCTTACAATGGAGTGGATACTGTCATTATCATGATATAGCATTTCATTCCATTTAATTAAATTTTAAGTTAGAAAGGTAACAGCCTATAAGATATCATGTTCTGATTTTAGAATGTTTCTAGTTATAAATTGGTTTAGATAGTAAAAAGTACCTTAACCATTACAAATTATATACCCAAGTATACTTTGAGGCAAAGCTGTTCAGAATTCAAATTTCTAAAATACTTGGAGAGCAAAATAATAACCAAAAAACATAAACAAACTTTAAAGACATTTTTAAGGGAACCTAAGATTATATTGGGGTTCATTTATTAAATATAAAAATCCAAAATCAAGTTGTTTAAGATAATTTATGATCAGAAACTCATTAAGTAATAGACTGTTTAAACGGTGGCTTTCCAAAATTGAAAATATTAGAAGTAATGAATAATATATATTCAACAAATTTAATGGAAAAAGATATTTTATTTAATAAAATTATTGTTATTAATTGTCATTATCTATTTATTATGTATTATTACAAAAGATTAGAATACAATGGATATCTGTCAATTTTCATGCGTGTAAAGAAAAATTATGTATTTGATATATATAACCTTTTTTTTTTTGCTGAGATCAATACAAAATATTTTATCATGAACTTGAACCTCAGTAATAGATTTTTCTTTATATAATATAAATCGTTTTTTAACAATGAGTAGTAGTCCTGAACTATTTCAGGAAGAATTTATGGAAACATTTTCAAAAGAAAAAAAACAATCCTCAGAAATTGAAAAATTAGAGCTTGAAAGTCAACAAATTATTTTAGATTATAATCGCAAAGTCTTCAATGAAATTTTAAATGAAAATAATAGTAGGCCAGTTAAAGTTCTTAGAGTTAATGTTCTAGGGGCTGGCAACAATTTTAGAGATACTTTTCTTCAAAGGCAATTGTCACCTTTACTTAATAACAACGAACAATTAACATTGGGAGAATTTCTCAAAAATGTTGATTTAACAACTGAAAATTTTACTAAGACTGGTACGATTAAAAACATTGCACTAGGTATTGCATCACCGCAATTTAAAACACCGTTCACAACTTTGGATACGCTTGAAATTGTGGCAAATTTACAAATACAACCAATCAAAAAATTTTTTATGAAAATTGGTACAAATGTCGGTAATGGTGAAGGTGATGGCTACATAACATTACAATGGAAAAATATTTTTGGCGGTGGTGAACTTCTAAATTTTGACACAAATATTGCTTCAAATCAAGTTGGGCATTCAAATAAGTCACAATATTTAGTTTCATATTCAACACCAATACTGAACTCACCATTATATAAGTTTGATACCTTATTATACCATTCTTCGAAATTCGTTGACTTTACAACATATCATGAACAAATTATTAAGGGTTTAACTTTCAAAATTGGAACAGTAAACTTACCTCATGAAGGCAAATTAAACCATGAATTATCCTTTGAATCTTTATTGCGTACAATCAAAATTTCACAAACCCCAAACAATTATAGAAATAATTCATTAGTTAACGATAATTTTTTATTTAATGCAGGAGATTCATTGAAGTATAGTATTACACATGCAATCACTAAAGATTCAAGAGATTCACAAATTTTACCACGGAAGGGTAATTTTTATAAATTAACAAACGAAGTTTCTCTATTGCCAGGTTCCCGATTTTTTAAAACCGCATTAGATATTTCACATGCTTATAGTATAAATAAAAATAATATTTTAAATATTAACTTTAAAGGTGGCCTTTTAAAATCAATTGAAAATGACTTAATTCATCCAATGGATAAATTTCAATTGGGTGGTGCAAATGACATTAGAGGTTGGATTATTTCAGGTATGGGACCTAGACAAATGAATCTAAGTGTTGGCGGTGATATATTTTTTGGAATTGGAAGTAGTTTATTCAGTAAAATTCCATTTACAGCTGATGATTCAGGTTTCAAATTACATTTTTTTACTAATGCAGGTAAATTAACAAATTTTAAAAAAAATGAAAATTACTCAGAATTAAGCAAAAGGCTATTTAATGAATTTAATGTTAGCACAGGTGTTGGGCTAGTTTATGAACATCCAATCGCTAGATTCGAATTAAATTGGGTCATACCATTAATTGCACATAGTCATGATGATCTAAGAAAAGGATTACAATGGGGGATTGGTATTTCATTTTTGTAAATAAATTATATAATAACAGTAAAAGTAATAATTAATTTATAAAACCAGTTTTTTTCTACTCTCTATCCATTCATTATGCATTTCGATAACTCTTGGAATTATTAATGATTCAATATCAACATTATTTTCAATTTGATTGTTCGAAAGTTTAATCCACTCTTCATTTTCGGCAGTTACAAAAACAATTTTCTTTTTTCTACTTTGAAGTAAGTTCCCGATAACCAACTGATGATTGTACCTTTCTAAAGCACCTCTTGCCTTTTTAATTAATATTGAATCATCAGTTTCTAATTTAAAACTAACAATCATTGCAATTGGTGCCCAAGAATCTACTAATCTTCTTAAGAATTTTGGAACTGGTTCTAAATCAACAACTAATTTACTGCCAGCATTTTGGCTTTGAATTTTGTGTTCAGGAACTCTGGAACTTGGCAAAAAAAAATCCGAAACAGCAGCAGCCAAATAAAAAATTGCGTCCGATCCAATAACTGATAATTCTTGGGCAATTAATTTCAAAGTAAATAAATACTGATGAACAGTTGTAAACGGAACCAGTAGTAGCAGGTTCTTTTCTTTCGCATATCTATATTTTTTTAAAACTATTAACATTTCCTGTTGAAATTTATTATCAACTTCAACTTTTTTACCATCTGCAGATTCTGTCATATAATCCAAAAAACAGTTCGTTGAATGACTGTAATGACGTGAATATGGTAATAGTGAAAATTCTCTGTGTAAAAAAATCACTGCATAACCGTTTTCAAGAAAATATTCAGCAGATGTTGCACCTCTAGTACCAGCACTAAAATTATCAATAAATCTCACAGTATTATTTTCTAAAGGAACAGTTGTACCGCCCGATGTGACTAAAATAATTCTTTTATGATTCTGATGGTGAAAATTAATGAAATCTGCAACATCTTTTGATATTTGTGATAAATAAGAAGGCGGTTTGTGAAATCTAAAGTAATTATCTTCATCAATTGGTGTAGCAGCCGGAAAATCTGGAATGGATCTATCAATTGCAGTATCAGTTTCTGGAACTGACGTATGAACTTTGGATAGTTGTGGAAATAGTTGATTATCGGACATTGAGTTGGTGTTTACGTCTCAGTTAGTGTTTATGCAAGATACTTATTTTGACTAGGGTAAAACAAATAAGTCGCAAACCCACAGTAACGCCCATGTACACCTGTGCACCAGACATTATTTTTTCCCAATTTTACTCCATTTCTGGCTGAAAAAAATTATTTTTTCTCGAGGGCACAAAAAAACCACCAAAAAAACTGAAAAACGATGTAGGTGTTTGAATCAACTTGAATTGACCCCTCTAGTTTTCTTTATTCTTTTCTTGCACTACACTGTTTACTAGTTACAAAGATCTTAGGACTTACTGTTTTATATACTGCAGGCATATAGCACAGCATATCCATAACTTCATCCTTTTTTTTCAATTTTTCAGAACTGTATTTTTTGTCTTTTTTTGCTTTTATTACCCTAAATTTGTTTTTCCATTTTTTGTTAATAAAACTAATCACTATCATTCTTGTTTTATTTTAATTAATTAATTTATTTTTTATTTATCATCGGAATTTGGTCTATAGACAATCGTTAATTTATATCATAACAGCAACATTTAAAAAAAATGACAACCGAACAACAACAGACTGTTGAACAACCTCAACAAATTGATCAACAACAACAACAACAGCAACCAATTGATCAACAACAGCAGCAACAACAGCAACAACAACAGCCGATGGTCCCTCAACAACAACAGCAACAAATGATCCCTCAACAAGATCAAGTTGATGAGAACTTAAACATTGCTACCGTTTCAGATGGGGGCCGTGAACTTTCTAAAACTATTCTATATGTTGGTAATATTCATAAGTCTGTCGCTGAAGAAATGTTAAGGGATTTATTTGCTTCTTTAGGTTCTAATGTACAAAGTTTAAAAATTTTACATGATAAAAATAAACCAGGTTTCAATTATTCCTTTGTTGAATACGAAACAAATGATGCCGCTGAGAAAGCTTTAAGTACCCTAAATGGTACAGCTTTAGCGAACTATCCATTAAAGATTACCTGGGCTTTCCAAACTCAACAAAATAAAACTTCAGATGCTTTTAATTTATTCGTTGGTGATTTATCTTTAGAAATTGATGATGATTCTTTATCTAAATATTTTAATCAATTTCCTTCACTTATTCAAGCAAATGTTATGTGGGACATGAAAACTGGTAGATCAAGAGGTTACGGTTTTGTCAGTTTTAGAGACCAACAAGATGCTGAAAATGCTTTACAAACAATGAATGGTGAACCTTTAGGTGGCCGTCCAATTAGATTGAACTGGGCTTCTCATAAACAACAAAATTTCCCTAATAAAAATCCTCGCCATCATCATAATGGCATGAACAATATGAATAATAATGTTATGCCTGTTAATGGTATGGATATGGGTAATGGTAACAGAGCTCCAATTATGGGCCCACAATCTTATGAAATGGTTTCAAGACAGACTCCAAATTGGTTATCCGTTGTCTATTTAGGTAATTTAGCTCATTATACCACACAAAATGATTTGATTCCATTACTTCAAAATTTTGGTTATATTGTTAATTTTAAATTAATTTCTGAAAAAGGATGTGCTTTTGTTACTTACGATTCTCATGAAAGAGCTGCCTTGGCAATTGTTCAATTATCTGGTTTTACAATCAATGGAAGACCATTGAAGTGTGGTTGGGGTAAATCCAATAAGGTTATCAACAGAAACAATATTCCAGTCATTAGAAATTAATAATATCAGTATTCTATGTTAATATTAATTTCAGTAATAATAATGTTTTTTTCGTTGTTTTTTTGTTTTATTTTTATTTTTATTTTTATTCATATTTCTGTTTTTATTTTATTCTTATTCTTATTCTTATTTTGTTATTTAGCTTAATTATATTTTTAGAGATTTGAATTTTTTTTTTCACATTTTATCTATTAAATAATAATAACAATAATAATAAACTTGCTTAAATCTTTTGATAATCTAAACAAGATACAAAGAAACACGTAAATTTAAATCGCGAAACATCGTTTAATCAATTTTTATCTCTTCATTTACCATAATAAAATTGAATGGTGTAATCAGATATCGATTTCGTTCTCATTGAAATATTAATTTCATAGATATATATACTACATTTATTATTCACATAATTAAATGGGTGGATTTAACAACGTTATTTTTTCAAGAAATCATTATATACCACATTATTCTACACCATATAGAATTGAAAGAGTAACTATATTACTTAAAGATAAAGAAACAAATGCAACGATATATCCAATTTTTTCATTCAAAGATATACCAATGAACCTATTATCTTTTTTAACACAAGAATATAATGATGAAATTGCTCGTGGTGATACACAACCCTTTTTTGATCCATTAACTCAAGATGAATTTAGGGATTACTGGTTTGGACAATTTGCCGCCGTCATGATTATTGGTGATTCTCCAAATTTAAATAATGAATATAGCATTAACGATTGGGCGACGAAATGTCTCGGATTTATGTTTATTAAATCAAGTTATCCAGGTCGTTCATCACATGTTTGTACGGCAAATTTTTTGGTTAATGCAGGTATTAGGAGGAAAGGTATCGGATTTTTATTATGTGAATGCTTCTTAAGGTGGGCACCAAGATTAGGTTACAGTTATTGTGTTATTGAATTGGTTTTCGATACAAATGTTGCGGCTAAAAAAGTTTTTGAAAAATGTGGATTCAAAAAAATTGGTAGAATTAAAGGTTGTGGTATGCTAAAAAGTACTAAAGATTTATTAATTGATGCTTTAACATTTGGTAGGGATCTGGTTATTGTTTTTGATGATCCAATTAATTCAAAGCATACAAATATTTTGAAATATTTAATATCCGGACAATATCCAGATGGTGCAAGTAGAGAGGAAAAAAGTAGATTGAGAGCATTAGCTTATCATTACAAAGTTCAAAACGGTAAACTATTTCTGAAAGGTAAGGAAGTTATATTTAGCCCTCAAGAACAATTAAGAATTGCACAATTAATCCATGAACGAGATCATCTGGGTATTAATAGAACAACAACTCTTATTTGTGAAAAATATTATTGGACTAAAATTAAACTCACAGTTGCCAAAGTTGTTAAGGATTGTCTTCATTGTAAAGAGACTACCCATAGTGATCATAAAACCAAGTCTCTTTTGAAAAGAAATATTGATAAAACGGATGCTGAAATCCAACCTTTACTACATAGACAACGACAATTAGAGTTGCAATCTCAATTAGGAACAAGCTCACAGTCTCAAACTCAAACTGAAAATCAAAATCAACCGCAAACGCAAACACCAGAAGACCTATTATTGCATAATACTGATTCAAACCAAGAATTGATTGGTATGAATTTAAATATGAATTTAAACTTAAATCTAAATATTAACACGGAGTATTCCAATGAAAATCAAACTGAACATAACTCCCATGGTTATGTTACGGAATTGAATCATCTACAAGGAAGCTTCCCCAATGATTATGAAGAAATTTATCACAATAATGACACCGATTACAATATTGGATTGGATGCAAGAATACCTGATGATGTTGCAGATATTATGAATAATAAACAGAAAAAAATTATTGGAAATAGCAAAACAATTAAGTCCCAAGACCATAATAAAGTTTTACCAAAAAGATATACAGCTTATGAGGGGAGCTCGCAAAGGACACATCCAGATATCAATTCATTAATTTCGCAATATCATTATGATGGTCAGCAACATAATACAGATCATTTAGCTACAAAGAGACACGCAAAAGTGAACGATCATGAAGCTTCAGAAAGTAATAAAAAAAGGACCAGGTTAGATGACCGTGTATCGGAGCCATTAATTCCACGGGATTCACCCCAAAATTTTAATTTCCAATATCGTGATAAAAGCCTTATCTCAAGGCTACCTCATCAACGGAAACAATATCAGGATAGACAGATCTGGCAAAATGAAGCAGATGAATCCCATATTGGTACAAAAAATGATTCAGGAATTGAAGACGATGAAGGAGAAGATGATGATAAGGAAGAAGAGGAAGAGGAAGAAGAGGAGGAAGAAGAGGAGGAAGAGGAGGATGATGATGATGATGAGGACGATAACGAGCAGCGTGGAGATAGCAATGATGAGGTGGATCTATCAGGCGTCATATTAGGTACTCATACTGGTAATAATGAATGATCCTTTTTGCATGCATACAACCAACCAGCATTCAAACTGTCTTATTTTATCGTAATATGTAAATTAATTTGTATCTATCCCTCGTGGGCGTTCCCGTTCGGGAAAAAAGTCTACAAGATTATGAAAGCGAATTTTAATTTTCTATAGAGAAGAAATATTTTTTCTATACTTCTGTTTAGATAAAAGTGTTTCTCAGCAAGCACTTTTATATGCAAACAGCAGCAAATCATCTATGCATTCTTCGATATACTCTCCAAAAGATGAAGAAGTGATACCCCTGGATAGCCATTCAGCACAGGTTCCAGTGCCACCAATATCATATACATTCCCACAGTCCACAAAAGATGATATACCGACAATGAACACACCCTCAAAGAAAGCACGACGAAGAACAAGCTTTGGACACACACTCAGGAAAGGAGCAACATTATTGGATACATCTAATCTTAATATAAAATTTAAAGAAACTGTAGGCTACAGAATTCGTAAAGTTATTTATAAGATGGAGGGTGTATTAGGTCCAATTGTTACTAAATTTATTCCTAATTTCATTGCAGCACATTATTTCTACATTCTGTCTTGGATTATTATTGGTTCTATTGTTATATATCCATGTAAGAATATCTCGTATATTGATGCTTTATTTTTTGCGTCGGGTTCAGCTACTCAGGCGGGTTTAAATACCGTTGATCTTAATTTACTAAAATTGTATCAGCAGATTGTCATTTATGTGATTTGTATGTTCACAACTCCAATCTTCATTCACTCTTCATTGACATTTTTAAGACTATATTGGTATGAAAAGACATTTGATGGTATCCAAAAAAGATCCATTGAGCAATTTAAACTAAGACGATCGGCAACTCTGGCACAACTAAGATCCGAAACTATGAATCCAACACGAGCAAATACGTTAATCAATAGAAATTCTGATGGCTTTGGAACACATAATGCATCAGAAGGCTTAAATTCTAGAATGAAACGTTTTCAAGAGCATCAGAATAGTAATTATTTTAGTCAAAAATCAAATGGTACTGAAAAAAATATTAGAAATAATGCTAATAACAATAGCAGTTATGAATTACATGACCTTAATTTAAATAGGGACAATGATGAGCACAGTGGTTTAAATTCCGTTGTTCATCTAAGTGAACCGAGTGATACGGAAAGAGAAAGTGATACAGAAAGAGAAAGTGATACAGAAAGAGAAAGTGATACAGAAAGAGAAAGTGATACGGAAAGAGAGAGTGAAGAAGAAAACAATAATGGCCATAAAAAGGACAGTGAAATTATAAATGGACAGCAAGTTTCTTTCAGCATAAACAACGACAAGAAGAAAAAAAATAGTGAATTTCTATTGGAGTCTGAATCTGAATCTGAACCTGAATCTTACTTTCAATCGCAATCACGTTCAAAATCTCCAGATGAAGTGTCACACCAAAATATTAAATTTGCAGATTTGCCAAGACCTCCTAAAAAGAGAAGAGGTAGAGAAATTAATCCAAGAGATTTGTATATGTCTATTTCAATGTTACAGCAAAATGAGCGACCTACAAACAAGGAATTTGAATCTGGTCCGGCTTTGCGTATTAAAGGTCCAAGAGAACTAGAACGAGAACGAAATAACGAATTACAGGAAAACGACCACAGACTTCCAGGTCACCATCACAAGCGTAGAAGACGTCATAAAGAGAAAAAGCTGCAGCAGATAAGGAATCATGATATAAAACAAGTTCAGCAAGAAAATCACATGTTTAATCAAGAAATAAAAGAAAATCATTTGTTTAATCAGGAAATTAAAGAAATAAAAAAAATCGGTGAACAGGCAGAAGCTAAATATAATGCTCATCCAAGTATTCATTTTGATATTGGTATGAAACCTAGAAAGAAACATTTAAGATCTCTGTCTGTCCCAGCGATCGATGTTCAATCAACTTCAAGTACTCCCAGTAGTGAAATTTTTGAAGATGGTAAAAAAGGGTCTGATTCCTCGGATAGTACAAATATAAATATTGGATTTAAAACTCACGAAAATATAGATAACCTAAATCAGAAAGATAAAAATCTAAAAAATATTAAAAAAAGAGCACATACTATAGATGATTTGAACCCATCAAAACGTGAATTTGATATTTCACCAACCATGGAAGCCATTGTGAAATCAGGTAAAAAATTACCACATTTTTTCAGTAAAACGTTTACCAGTGGTAGCAGAATGACTCGAGCTTATAGTGACCCTTCTGAAATCCCTGACGATGAATTGGTTAGTATGTATTCAGATCAGCTACCTAACCATGGTCAATATTTGTCATGGAATCCTACTGTGGGTAGAAATTCTACATTTGTTGCATTGTCGGATGCACAAAAATATGAATTAGGTGGTGTTGAGTATAGAGCTATGAGATTACTAGCAACAATTTTGGTAATCTATTATGTTGGATTCCATATTACATGCTTGGTCTTTTTCTTACCTTTTATTACTACCAAGGATTATTATAAAACTGTTGTTCGAGATTATGGCATTACGCCCGCCTGGTGGGGTTTTTTTACTGCCCAAAGTGTCTTCAATGATTTAGGTTATACTTTAACACCAAATTCAATGTATTCATTTGCGCAGAATGCATATATCCTTATTATTGCTTCATTTTTTATTGTCATTGGTAATACAGGATTCCCTATTTTATTAAGATTTATTATCTATGTTATGAAAAAACTTTCTAGGCCCCTAACAATTATGCATGAATCACTATCTTTCTTATTAGAACATCCGAGACGTTGTTTCACGCTTTTATTTCCTGCGGGTCCAACTTGGTGGTTATTTGTGGTTTTGGTGATTTTAAATGCAATTGATTGGTTTTTATTTCTAATTTTAGATTTTCATTCTGCTGCTGTTAAGAATATTCCTAAAGGTTATAGAGTTTTGGATGGTTTATTCCAAGCTTTTTCAACGAGAACTGCTGGTTTTGGAATTGTTGATTTATCGATTTTAAATCCTGCAATTCAAGTCAGTTATCTGGTCATGATGTATATATCTGTTTTACCATTGGCCATATCTATCAGAAGAACTAATGTTTACGAAGAACAATCTTTAGGCGTCTATCGTAGAGAGGAAGATTATGATGATTCGGATAATAAAAGAATTTCATTTATTGCTACCCATCTGAGAAAACAACTTTCATTTGATTTGTGGTTTCTGTTTCTTGCAATTTTTATAATTTGTATCTGTGAGTCTGGTAAAATTAGAGAGAATAATGCGTCTTTTGGTATTTTTCAAATTATGTTTGAAGTCACATCAGCATATGGTACAGTTGGGTTAAGTATGGGTTTCCCAAATACCAATACATCATTCTGTGGACAATTTAATACTTTGTCAAAATTAGTTATGATTGCTACAATGATTAGAGGTCGTCACAGAGGTTTACCGAATTCAATTGATAGAGCTATTATGCTATCACAAGATAAATTGAATTTAAGAGATGATTTAGAAGCATACCATAATATGAAAAAAACAAATACTGGAGGTAGTACAGATTTGCATAGTTTGTTTCCTCATATTTCTCAAGCTGCTACGCATGCATCAACTATGCGTACTGGTACAATTCACAGACAGCCAACCATTAGTGAGGACATTAGAAAAGGCAAGATTCCATTTAGCAATATTTTGAAGGAGTCCGCTCGGTTCGCTGTCAAGCTAGGTAAAAATGTGTTTACCATGTCAAGCAATAATAAAGAAAATTATCCTCGTGAGTTTACAAGATATAATACTCAAGAAACAGGTTATACGGATAGAACAAATAAAGGGTGGAATGATAGTGAATCTGGTGAAGATAATAGCCACTATGTTCCTGGTCCCTCTATGTATAATGTTAAAGAATATGATGATGAAGATAATGAACTTCATGGGGATTTTGTAACTACACAACATGATCGGGTTTCAAGTCAACATAGTAACGATTATCCAAATCAACCTAATTTATATAATGGATTAGGCTCTAATCACTCTAACTATCCCATTGAAGGTAATAGTTCCGGTATAAATGAAGATGTGGATGTTCATTCGGGTGGATACCATTCTGACGATTCTGAACAAAGAGATATGGAAAGAAATCAAAAGGATTTTGAAGGTTCCGATGGTTATTCTGCTGAACTCTCAAAATACAGATCGTTATAAATTACGTTGTAGAGTTTTTTTTTCTTTTATTGTTTTTTTTATGCTAATTAACTTTTAATAAAGTGATCACTAAGCACTATGGACTTCTTATTATTATTGATATAAATATTCAGTTTTACTTTACCTTTACTTTACTTTTACTTTACTATATATATAATTTATGATAGATGTTAAGATATAACATTTTTATAATTACTTTACGATAGTATGTGATAACCACCACGTAAATCTAAATTATTAAATTTTTTAAATATTATTAAACTACTCTAGAAAAGCAAACCTTTAAACCAGCAAAAGCATTAAAAAAGACATCAAAGTCACGAATCATATTTTTCATACGAAGGAATTTCAAAGAAAAAGTTTGGAAAATTAGTACCAGATAATGGATAAATTCCGCCCGAACCAAAACCAACACTAATATAATGGGGTAATTCAGGACCTGATTCAATATCATCAAGTTGGTGTTCTTTAATACTTTCTTGGAATTCTCTATTTTCTTCTTCTCTATATTTTTCTTCTTCAATATCAACGTCAAGTTCGACTTTTTCCTTTTTATTACCTTTAGCGGTACCAGCGAATCCAGCATTCACCAAACCTCTAATCGTCCAAGGATTAATTATACCTGAAAAATGAATTTCAAAATCATCACCACAGTGTAATTGAACCGCAGATCTCATATCAATCAAGGCTTGGATTGAAGTAGCATCAGTTCCAACCACCTGTGAAAAATCTAAATGAATAACCTTTAGTGAAGGCAAATGAGCTGTTTCATCATCTTGTTGATCATCTTTACCAAATTGAGAGAAATCTCTCGTTTTAACCACATGAGCAAATTTTCTAAGAGATGCTTTCACATCTAATTTACCAGGATTATTCCATAATCTTTCCATATTTAGATTTAATGGTCTAACTTTTCTTTTGACTTCATCAATAATCATATCCGCTTGATGGGAACAATTTGGATAAACAAAAGATTCTGATAAACGATAAACAATAACACCAGGTGGCGGTGGAAGGATTTGGATATTTTTATTAACATATCTTGTATGTATTGAACTTGCATTTAAAGAATTATTTGGCATTGGAACCCATTTATATTGATAAACTATATTATTTTTTTCAATTGAATCGGTGGCCTCACCAGTTGGATTATTTTTTGTTGATATTAAAGAATTATCTGCACTATTAGTTGCAATTGCATCATTTTCATTAATATTTGGCTGCAATTGTGGATTAATAATTTCAGCATACTTGATCTTACCCAAAAAGGTACCATTCGTAATACATAATCTCCAAAAAATAAGAGCAGCAGAAGCACACATTGCAAAATATATACCATCTTCAATGGTTGCAAAGACTGTAATTAAAACACCTGCAATAAAAATTATGAAATCAATTGGTTGAGTTAGATATAAACCATAGGTTGCTCTCCAAGAAGCTGGTAGATCTGAAACAGCATGAATAATAATGGCGGACAAAGTGGCAGCAGGAATCCAATAGAAAGCATCTGTAAAACAGTAAATGGCAAGTAAAACACAGCCGCCGGCAATAATTTTCGCAAAAGGAGTTTTAACACCACACTTTGCAGAAAGGGCAGTTCTACTGAACGATCCGGTAACTGGGTAGGCATTAAAAAAGGTACCTAACATATTTGCAACACCGATAGCAAGAACTTCTTGATTAGGATCAATCTTGTAACCATTAATTCTACCAAATGATTTAGCAATTGAAATATGTTCTAAAACCAAAACAATAACAGAAACTGGTAGTTCAGGTGACACAGCCTTTGCAATTCCTGGTGGAGGTCTAAATAATCCAACATCATTCAACCCACCTTTAATAACACCGGTAAGCTTATAAGGCTGCTTACCATTCTTACGATAACGCATAATACCGAAACTGATAGCAGTTGAAATAATAATGACAAATGCTGATCTCATATTTTGAATGAATAAATAAAGTCTCTTTTTGTTTGGATGTCTTTTCATTAAATAATCACAGGTATATTTCCAAGTGTACAAGACTACTAATCCGACCAAACCAAATGCAACATCAACTTTAGTGTCAGGTAAATATTTCAAAAAGTTAATCACAACCAAATAAGTATTTGCTCTGGTATTAACTTTACTGGAATAACCAAATAAACCAGGTAATTGACCCACTAAAATATTGAAAGCCGAACCAGTTGTGAATGCCATGACCGCAGGCAATGGAATTAATTCAACAAGGAAACCCAATCTAAGTAAACCACAGCCTAAACAAATCGCACCACAAAGCAAAGAAATTGTTGTTGCAATCTGTGGACCGGTATAGGCATCACCGTGTTTTGCTTGAACTCTGGCAATAACTTTACTAATTTCCAAACTCATAACAGCAACGGGACCAATGGAAACGTCTTTTGAAGTGGCAAAAAAAGCATAGATCATTAATCCCATAAAAGAAGAGTATAGACCATATTCAGGACTCAAAGTTGCAATTTTAGCGTAGGACATAGCTTGTGGAACCAAAACGATAGCAACCGTGACACCGGTAACGAAATCATTAACCATCCAGTTAGCATTGAATGGGTAATGGTGAATCCACTTAATCACAGGGAATAAACTTTTAACATAGTGGACCGACTTTTTCACGGGATTTTTGGCTATATTTTTAACATAATCTGTTGGCCCAAGAATATATTCATCATATTCTGGAACAGGGAAGTCTCTGTTTAATGACGACGATGCGTAATCCAAGTCGGAGTAGAAGGATTCTGTGTATGTCTCTGTTAATGGAGTGTCTTCTGTAGATGACTCAGTCTGCACTGTCTTGATCTTGAAAGGACCAAGTAATTTTTTTGAAATCATTTTTGCCTTTTAATTTGTTTTGATAACTAATTTACAGATTATAAAAGATAAATACAAATACGAAAAGGATAAAGGAAAGAAGTGTGTTTTTATAAATGGAAGATTCAGATATCAAGATCATCTCAAGATATTCATTTTAAAAATTCTAAATGGTCGTAAGGGTTTTTACTTATTGTGGTACGAATGATTGATCGAGATGAGCTGTGGTTGGTAGTAAATTGTAAAATATCGAAGAAAATGATGAAAAAATTTCCTGAATAGGCACCTGTGGCTAAGGTGGAGACATGAAAAATGCCACATTTTTCACCTTCACGTGACTTTGCAAGTGCCGAGATTAATTAGTTGCAATTGTGGACAAGGAATTATCAAAATTATCGATCAGATCGTGTCGATAACTGGTGAAATTTTGATGCAATGCATTTGATTTTCTTGATTTCTTATGATTATTCTTTTGATAATCCACCTGTTACGGAGTTTGAAGATGAGATGTGGAACTTATCGATATTGATAATATTAAAATGGGGTCATCCTACAGCAAAGTAGGGGGCTCGATTGATGGGATTTCTGACATCTATGATTTCTCATTTACGTCTTTGTTACTTCTCCTATCGTAATGGTTGCAGCACCTATGGGTATGGATATCGACATCGCTATACTCATATAAGATTCATATAACTTGATGATGCTTGAAAGTAGCTTTCTTCGTTTTTACACGATTTTTGTACTTTTTACCGGTGACGTCTGCCGAGTTTTACAGACGTTTCTTGTATTCGCAAGTTCAAAACGCTCTCTGGGTAGAATAATTATTGTTATTGAGCGTAGCGTATAAAAGTTCTGTGTATACATACCTGCTGATGCATAGGTAAAAAAGAAAAATGGAATTTCTTCTGCGAATGATCAAAATGTGGAAATTAAAAGTGTGTAATGAATTCAGTCATTTAACATATATCTAATTTCAAGAGCGTATTGTTAATTTTGTTAATTTTGTTAATTTTGTTAATTTTGTTAATTTTGTTAATTTTGTTAATTTTGTTAATTTTGTGACGTTTGACAGTAAATGATCACGACTGCTCACATGATTTTTATTATAAAATTTACAAATAGAAAATAGATTGCGAGAAGAATAATGTAGTAAATAGGATCTATTCAGCATCGCTTTCAAACATATCCATATCAAAGTCTTCCTCATCTTCTTCGGCATTATTAACAGTAGATTTCTCCTCTTTCTCTTTCTGCTTGTGTTCTCCTTCTTCACCTTTAGACATGTCCCCTGTTCCTCTCAGCTTTTCTTTTGGCTCTTCCTTCACTTTGTCCTCTGGTCCGTCAGGGTCATCAAAACCATCAAAGTCTTCATCATCGATGTCGTTGAAGGCATCATCATTAATTTCATCTTCTTCTTCTTCGTCATCGTCCTCTTCTTCAGCTTCTTCTTCCTCTTCTTGCCTTTGTCTAAGTTGAGCATAGTATGCAGTTAAGGCATCTAACTCCTCAGCAGTGTTGCCATTATTACCATTATTACTGATATTATTATTATCCAAATTTTTGCTAGACACAGCTTCCAAATTAGTATGAGGGTTGCTTGCTAATACGGATCCCGATATTGGTCCTGATCCAGACACAGTTGCAGAATTCGTAAGTGTAGCGGATACGTTGTTGCTGGTTGTTGTTGTCGTTGAAGTAGTGTTTGAATGTTCTGTTAGCGCAGAGTCTTGGGTAAGATCCGTAATGGCTGTATCTTGGGATTTTGGAGTCTCATTGATCTCATTATTTTGTAATTTAATCTTAAACTCAGAGCCTTCGGCAAAATCACTGCTGTTCTCATTAGCATCTTCTTCAATTTTCAGTTTACCCAAAGCTTCTTTTCCAACAGTACTCTCTTGATGCCAACTTGGCAAAGCATTCTGTCTAAGTTTTTGGTTTCTTTCTTCTCTTTTAAGTCTTTCCCTTCTAAGATCTTCGTCATCTGCAGTAATTGAAACATTAATTGTTGCTTGAGAGCGTTTTGTTGCGTCCTGAATACCTGAATGATTCAAATTATCGTCATGTCTACGTTTACTTGCAGAAGTTTTGTTTGAAACTGAATATGATGCAAGCGAATTAGACGTTGCAGGAATTGCTCTGATAAGTGCAGATTCGAAGTTGTTATCTTCAATTTTCATACTGTCAATAGTCTTTAGCGACTCAATAATTGGTTCAAGTTGTGACATTAATCTTTCTAGTTTTTCTTGACCTTTTTTCTGTTCTTTACTTAGATCATCTTCAATTAAATAGTCACCACAAATTGAACATTCGAAGTTCATTTTATCATCGGTTAATAGTGACGCAGCATCTAATAGTGTATATCTATGATGACAAGTTGGACAAATATATCCTTGCGGTTCAGAAAAGTTACCAATTTCTTCCTTAACTTGTTTGACAATTGAATGGATTTTCCATTTGATGGAATCAATTGCTTCAATGTTATGTATATAATAGTACGTCCTTGTGAAAAGTCGAAACTGCTGTGCCTCTTCCTTTTGAATATGCGCCACAATCAACCTGTCTTCTAGTAATCTGTTACAAAATGAACGGAATAATTTCTTGTGCATACAGCATAATTTTAGTAGATCTTCCTCAAATAAAACTGTATGAAAAAGAAGGACTTCTAAAATAATAATACATTGATGGGGGTAAAACATATATCCCACTTGTCTAAGTAAATGTTTAACTTGCACGTCGTTATTTTTCGACTGGTTTGACATTGCCATAGACATCTTGATATAACCTGGTAGTCACCTATTTAAAAAGGACTAGAATCAAGTCATTAAAGTTGCAACAACAAATTTCAAGAAACAAATGAAAATAAAATTTACACATCCTAAAACCACGTCGATCGTCGCCATTTGTTTTCCCTTCCCCCATCGTCAGCGAGAACAGTTTCGTAAAAATCGACCCACTTTCGTTCGCTTCCCAGTTTTCAATACTGCAAAAATTAATTTATCTTTACAGGTCCATTACAAAGTCGTTATTAATTCACCCGTTCTAAAAATTTGTTTATCTGTTGTTAATTTACATTTTATTATTTATTTTTTTTGGGTTTTAATCAGTCTCTGTTTCCATCTTTCTTTACTATATTATATATAACTCATAACCCTATAGCTTCTACTTCAAAATTTCTATAACATATCTTATATCATTACCAATTCAAATTTTTTCCAGTATAATTTTAGCAAATAAGCAATGGGTTCAGAAAAACAAGAACAACCTGAACAACCAGAGTTCGTAACCTATTCATCATTCCCATCTGGTAAACATAAGGGCAAAACACATTACATTATTGTTGGAGCAGGTATTATTGGGGTTTGTATTGCATTTTATTTAACAAGACACCCAAAATTCGATCCGAAAAAATATTATATTACAATTTTGGAAAGTAAAAGAGTGGCTGGTGGAGCATCGGGTAAAGCTGGTGGTTTGTTGGCACTGTGGGCGTTCCCTCAACAGATTGTTCCATTGAGTTTTCAATTACATCAAGATTTAGCTACTGAATTCGATGGTGAAAAGGAATGGGGTTATAGAAGGTTAACAACAATTAGTGTTGAAGGTGATATTAGTGACGAAAGAATAAATTATATCAATGAATTTAATAATAAGCGAAAAAAATCAAAATTACAAAGTTTAGTAGAAGCTGAGGACATAACCAACAACGAAAATAAGAATAATGGTAATAATAATAATGACAAACAAAATGAAAACAAAAACGAAAATGATAATAAAGTTATAAATAATGAAACAAATAAGAATAAAACCGACACTATTGACGATGATTATGACGAATTTGAAAAATCCTTAAATGCTCATTTAGACCTTGGGAGTAAGCCAATGAGTAGAGCAACAACAATTAAAAAAAATTCAATCGAAATTGAAAACAGTTCAACGTCACAGGAGAAGCTATCGACTCATTTACCCAAAAATTTACCTTGGATTAATGATAAAGTTGTTAATGACTGGAATCAATTAGGTAATGAATCAACAACCGCCCAAGTCTATCCATATCAATTCACTACGTTTATTTTAAAACAGTGTATTAACACAGGATGTGTTGAATTGATTATCGGTAAGGTGGATGATATAATTATTGACGAAGACTCTGGTAAATGTAACGGTATCATTTATCATCCTTCCAGTGCAAAGGCAGAATATGATCAAGTTACAAATGAAAAAGTTGAGTTATTGGGTGACAAAATTATAATGTCCAATGGTCCATGGACTTCCAAAATCTTGCCTGACTGTCCAATTAGTGGTTTGAGAGCTCATTCAATTATTATACAACCAGAAAGAGTTGAGGAAATCAGTCCTTATGCTGTTTTCACAGAATTGAAATTGAATAGGAATAAATTTGTTAGTCCTGAGATTTATGCTAGAAAAGATGAAGTATACGTCTGTGGTGAAGGTGATTCAAGCGTTTTAATACCTGAAACAACCGATGACGTTGAAGTTGTTACAGAAAAATGTGAGGAATTATTCAAATATGTTTCAAGAATTTCAGATAATTTAAAAAATGGTACGGTTTTAAAAAGACAAGCGTGTTATTTACCTGTTTTGGATATACCTTCGTCTTCGGGGCCTTTAATTGGTGAAACAAATGTTGAGAATTTATTGTTAGCATCGGGTCATTCCTGTTGGGGTATCAATAATGCGCCAGCAACAGGTTTATTAGTCAGTGAAATTTTAATGGATGGTGAGGCATCATCATGTGATATAAGTGCATTAAATCCATCACTATATTTTGATGCTTCGCTAGTTTACGATGAAGATGATGAAGATGAGGATGAGGATGATGAAGATGATGATCAAAGTGCGGAAGATGATGGAAGTTACGAAAGTAGTTATGAAGAAGAAGATTAAATCACTGTTGTAGTTAATATAATTAATACTAGGCTAAGTTATTCTTAAATAATTATAGTACAACAATGATCTTTCTTGTATAACAAAGAAATATATAAAAGGTTATATTCTATATATGTCTATATGTTATTTCTTAATGAATCTAATTTGTAATGGAAACCCTGAGCTATTAATGTTCAGCAATCTGAAAATAACTGAGAAAATAAAATAAAAATGGTAACAGGAACAGCATCGACAGAATTTTAAATAAAAAATAAATAATAAAAAATAAAAAAATAAAAAATAAAAAATAAAAAATAAAAAATTTTCTTAGCGATTCATTCAGAAAAAGAAGAATTGTTTTAATTGCCTTCCAACATATCTAGACGAAGGGAAGAAAGAAATTAAAACCAACTATTACAGATATAAGCATAGATACTGTTAGAAAATGTGGAAATTAGTTCAATCAGGATTATCCGTTGTTGCAGGTACTGCAGAACCAGAATATGGTCCAGAGGCTATACACCCAGTTGCAAGCAATCTTACGGAATCAGATGCTTTATATGGTCCATTAGCTTTAGAAGATTTATGTTATATTTCACCAAATCATACTAACGTCGAAACCCAAACCTTTTATTTTGAAGAAGGTGACCATGCTGGATTTGCTCAGATTATTCATTCCAATGTTATTGGTTTACACACAACAGCTCAATTTACATTTAAAGTTTTCCTAAAATCTAGTCCGTCAGATTTTACTTGGACATCAACGAAATTAGAAAATTTTAGAATTCAAAATGGGACTGATTTTATTGCAGATAAAGTTTCTATCGTTTTACATGAAGAAGAGTCAAGTTCTTTTTATCATATTGATTCGTCTGTTAATCCATTGACTGAAGTTCATTTAAAGGTTACTAGAATTGGTGATGGTGTTAAATTTGGTAAAGATGGTACCACATATTATGGTACAGATATCGAAAATCCTTGGGGCAGTATGAGACATGTTTTTTGGCCAAGATGTCACGTTAGTGGTGAAATTACACTGCGTGAAGTTAAACCAGGACAAAATACTGATGAATTAGAAGCTGAAGAAATACAGTATGAGGATAAAGAAGTTATTAGTATTAAAGACGGTTTAACCATGTATGTTATGGCGTTGCAAGGCATGAAACCACACCATGCTGCTGCTACTTGGGATTTTTTGAATTATCAATCAAAAGAATATTCTGTAGTTGTTATGGAATTTACAACTCCGCCAAGTTACAACAAAACAAAAGTCAGTATATCCATGGTTATTGATAAAAATGGTAAGATTTTGTTGGGTACAAAGAATAATAAGGTGGAACATTTAGAAGTTAAGGTGGATGAAACTTCTGGTTGGGAAGTCCCAACTAAAATCACTTACACATTGAGTGATGATAAGGGCATGGAGGTTGTTGTTAAAGGTTCTTTAGATAATTTATGTGAAAGAGTCGATGTTATGGCTGAAATTCCTCAATTTGTCAAAAATATTGTTAGCGGTGTTGCCGGTACTAAACCTTATATCTACCAATTTAGTAATGAAATGGAATTAACAATTAAGAAAGATGATGTTATTGAAGTTGACGAAACCGGATATGTTTACAGCGAGTCGACTTTTATTACTGCCCTTTAGATAATATATAATTTAACCTTTAGAAATGGTAATTTGCTATAACGAAATTTAATTTGATTTTGTGTTCATGTTTTTGTTTTTTTGTTTTTCCTTTTGTTATAATTAGACTTTGAATTTTTTTAATTTTCATATACTAATACTCCTATATACTTATTTTCTTGATGATCTAATTACATATACTTACATATATATACATATATATATACATATTCATATACATAAATACCATACAATATTTTTGGTTTAATGATTCTTTTTTTTTTGTATTCTGACTCTATTTTACCTTGATTTCGTTCGCGTTGAGCAAATTCTTATCTCCCTTATCTATCCTGCTTCTTCCTCTCTCTTGAATTTGTTGGGTTTCTTCTTTTCTGCAACCCATTAAACTAACAACCATGGCTTCATTACAACAGCAACAAACAAGGGTAAATTTACAAAGTCATCGTGTTAACGATCAATTAAGTATTTTATCGTCAACTCCCACAAATGGTTCACATGCTCATTCAGGTACCTCCTCTGAATGGATTCTTTTTTCACCCCTATCTAATAACTACAGCGATATTTTAAGTCGGGCAGATTCAAGAGAACTTGAGCCATCTTCAATAAATAGTGATTTTGATGATTACAGAGAGAACGATTCGGAAGAAGAAGATTCACTGTGGAATGAAATTCATAATGCTAATCTTACAAGTACACATATGCATGAGGTTACATTACGTAATGAATTGGAAAATCGTATAGATCTTTGGCGTAGGGAACAAATTACAATGTTGCTGGGTGAACTAAGTGAGTGCTATTATCAACCAAGAGAAGAATCCAATGGAAATTTTGTTATAAGTAAAATTGATAAATTTTATGGTGACTGCGTCATCAGAGGTTTTAACAAGGAACAACTAAAAGTTGTACGTAAAGTTATTGACCGTTTATCCACAAGTTTAGAACGGGATTTAAATGCTCGTGATATCGTCTTCAATAAAGGAATAGAGAATCGAGCAAAAAGTAGAAGAAATAAAAGAAAAATCATGAATAATCCAGATTTAGAAAAGTATGTGCCTTTATATTGGCGTAAAATTATTATGGAGTCTAATTTATTGCCCGATTTTCATGATAATGATGAAAATTATGAAGATGGAGTATTTGGTGACGAAGATGATGATACAGAAATGGGAACGAACGATACAATTAATGAAGGAATAGATCTTTCTGGTGATAATTTTTGGGAAATTAACACTGTTTCAAGTATAGTCACTTATTCTAATGGTAGTATTTTAGGATTTTAAATATGTTTATTACTAAATTTTATATATTTGTTTTGATTTATTTGTTTTATCTGATTATTTTTCTGTTTTACATATTTAAATAGCGATTCTTTTGATACCCCCAACTCTATATCTTGTATATGTAAAGCAGAGTGTAGCCAAAGCACATGTAGCTCCTGCAAATCCTGCCATGGCATCATAACCTGCGCTTGTTTTGGTTAGGGCCATACCAATTGGCAAACTAATTAAGTTACAAAATGCAACGAAAAAATACGCCGTGCCATAACGTCTACCAAAATCTTTAGGCTTAGAAATAGCGGATGTACATAATGGCGTTAAAGCCAACGTACCTGCAACAGAAAATCCAAATATAATACAGAAAGCCATGAAAGTACCTAAATATTTACCTAATGGTAATAATAAAATAAAAACCGATAATGTCATTGTTAAAGACATAACACAGATTGAATTAAACTTACCATATCGATCTGAAAGATATGTTGGAATAATTCTTCCTAAAACCCCAGCTGCATTTGTCACAGTTAATGCAGTCAATGATAAACTTTCTGAATAACCTTTACTTAAAGCATAAGATGGAATATAAGTACTGATCATAATCAATGAAAATTCATTCATGAATAACGCCGCAGTTAAGCTCATAAATGTGACATCTTTCAATGAATTAAAATCCAAGATTTCATTAACTTTTTCCTTTATTGTAAGTTCACCTCTATCACCTTCGTTTTCTCTCTTTATTTTCATTATTTCATCATGCCTATCATGAACGCAAATACAACTTATAATAAGTAAACCTAGCATACAAAACCCTAAAACTCTCATTGTCCATGGAAATCCAACTTTAACATATAAAATTCTACAAACTTGAGGCCAAATAACACCACCGAGTGATGCTCCTGGCATAGCAATTGCCAAAGCCATTCCTCTCTTTTTCTGAAAATAATGACCAATACAAGTAACTAATGGACTTGTCAACAATGCGCATCCCATACCGCAACAAAGACCTAATGCAAGTATAAACTGGTATAATTCTGTACAATTTGCTGTTGCCATTAATCCACCAACAACCATTAACCCACCTGGCCAACATAAAACTTTTGCACCATACTTATCAAATAAAATACCGGAAATCATTGAACCACCCATCGTGAAAAAGGAAAATAATGAAAAGATCATGGCAATGGCAACTTCGTTGGCTTTGCCATCAAGAATATGATTTGAAACATAAGATTCTATAGCACCTGTTGAATTCCATAGACCAAACTCCGCAATTAAACCAGTAAATGAACCAAACAACGTCAGATACGCAATTTTCCCTCCTTCTGGATAATTAATCGTTTTTTCTTGTGTATCATCATCTGATGTATCAGGGTCTGAATAATCAAGATCTGAGTTAGATAATTCAACATCCGATTCTTCTAATATCGATGGTCGACGATGTGATGTTTCTACAGCTGTATACGTATCTGAGTTATATTGTTTTGATTGATGTAAAATTTGATGAACATTGTTAGCTGTACTATGGTCAGATGAACTATCATCTAGGTTGTAGTCTATCATCTCCAAATCATTAGGGACCTTATCAGTAGGCATCTTAACCTTCCAACAACTTCTTTTAGTGTTACGGTAACTGGTGTAATAAACAGTAGAAAATCTAATAGAAGCAAGAGAATAAGAGAAGTAGGGATCTGGGAATCATATTTTATATTTTTCATTCATCCAGGCCGATAAGACTTTCCTGAACCTCTGTCGCTAAAAGTATCCCGTTTGGCATCCGCCTATGAAATCTAATTAGGAATTGATCCCGATCTAACATTGTCAAGCGCTTCCTGCTGACTATCTCACCTTCATACAAAATTCTGTGTTGTTTTTTGAAACTTGGACTTTAAATTAAAGCATGTCGATATAAAAAATATATGTAATACAAAATATGTAATCGTTTAGAAGTACGTGAACAGTTACTCATTGGGATATTTCAGTCGTATCGGATTTCGTCGCATTATTGAGTTTTTCACCTTAATTCAGCGTCTTTGTATCCATCCATTAAACTTTGGGAAACATCTGCGACTCTAGAGTCTAGCATTATATCATCGCATTCACTTTTCACAGTACTTGCTTAGAATTAATTTTTGTTTAGTAATTGATTATATTTTCAAAAAAGGCAAAAAAGACGTATAGGGTTGTTTAAAATCAGTCACTAACTATTTAATGTCTTGAAAGTCAGATCTGCATAGAGATAGCTGCGGATACAAATATAATGCAAAGACAAGTATAAAAACGATACTGCCAAAGAATTATATGAACAGAAAAGATTCAATGTGTTTGCTGATTGTGACAACAATTAAACTCAATTTTTTATTATCTCTCTGTGATAGACTTGCAGCTCGTAAATTACCAGACTCTGTAGCTGATCTAGAAGTATTAGACGCAAATTTTGAGTCAACCATTTCAACGTCGATACTGCACGCCATTCTATAGGATTGAACAAGCATGAAATTTTAGAGAAAACTAAGGTGTTTGGATCATCATATTGAAAAGCTACCGCCTAATTCTGCCAATAAAACCGTAGTCTATATCAACAGAACCTGAATGAATAGCTGGAAAGTTTCCAAATTAGCGCAGTACGCCCAGCTCTCTATCAATCAAGTCTAATTAATAGTTGTACTACACCATTTACTGATACACAAAAGTCTTATAAATAAGTTGGTTGTCTTGACGACGATTGTCTTAATAACTCCGGTTTCAAGTTAATGAAAGCAGCTCTCAGTTTGAATCTTCAACCGCTGTTCCTCCAGAAAAACATCATGTCTATTTTTTTTGATGGATGTACCACCTTTTACATTTCTTCCATCCTTCCCATCCTTCCCATCCTTCCCATCCTTCCCAACTTTTACACCTTTTCTACCTTTCTGTACCTATGCGTCCCATTCAGAATTGCGATCATTACTGTCGATATCGACCTTTAAAAACCCAATATTTTGGTGTGGAAAATCTAAACATAGACTACCGCATAAACGAGGATATAGGTAAATGAAATATACCAGCTTCTGCTGACAGTATCTCGTGGCGTTCCTGGTCACAGTGTTGTGGATGCATAATAAATTAAAAGACTAGATTCACGATGATGTGCTTAGATACAAAAAACGACTGTTTTCCGAGAACTCATCAAGGATTTGCATTTGTCTGAATTGGTAAATTTTATGCATTTATTAAACAAAATAGATAATACAATGAAAATATGATGTCACTGACTGGAGCCCGAACTTTGTAGACTATGTTTCCTTGTTTATACACCTTACTATGTTGAACAATATGGGCTCAGGAATAACAGCGACTTGCTTTTCGAACAAAAATAGACGTTTTCTATCTGATGTAAAACGGTTGGTAATTTTTGATTCGAGATACGTAGTTATGTAAAATCTAGATGCGTGGTTGATCATTTACAATAACTCGTAAAGCAGCGGGTTACAAATAATGCGCGAAAAGTGAAAACATTAATTTTTTTTTCCTATTTGAATTTAATTGTTGGTTGAAACCCCTTTCAAGGCCTTCATTCTCTATTTCAGAGTTTTCAGAATATTTGGAACTGTTCTTTCGTTCCTGCGCAGACAACAGTTGAAGGTTATTTACTCATTTAACAACCAAATTTTGCTACGTTTGAACTAAATCGATCTTTGATACCCAATCCCTGACAGAAGTATCAGAATGTCATCGTTCATGCCCCCATTACGTTCAAATACGTCTTCGTTATCAACGGCATCTCCTATAAGAATGCCCAGTGGACCAGTATGTGCAGCCACTTTAATGATGAATAAACAAGCTAGATATGAAGATTCACTGTATTATGTTTGCCTAAGGTTGATGAATAGACTATCTAAAGTCCCGGGAATGTTACCATATATGGAACAAGCATACATTGAAGCTGAAAAAAATGCAGAACTACAAGCAATTGCATTAAGTGCCAACACAGAAAGTGGCAGTCAAACTAACAACAACAATCATAGCAATAATAGTAATAATAATAATAACAATATTAATAATAACACCAATAATAATAGTAATAGTGATAATCATAGCAATAATTATAGCAACAATAATGTTTCACGTTCAAGATCTTACAGAAACTCAGATCCTTTATTAGGCCGTTGGAATAATGCACTGTATACATTTAGTGCAGGGATATTACCAGCACAGATTTCTTATGATCCAGTGACACCGATTTGGGCTTTGTTTCAGCAAGGCACGCCACTGTGTTTAATATTCAATGTTTTAAAGCCCGAAAATGCAATTGATATAGTCAGTTCTGATGATATTAAAATTTGTAAAATGAATGTTTACCAGTTTTTAAGTGCCTGCAAATTACATTTAAGTATCAGAGATGATGAGTTATTTCCTATAACTAGTGTTTTCTCGGATGACACGACAAATTTACTCAAAGTTATACATTCTGTTAGTTTTGTTCTAAATTTAGATCCATCATTTGATGCACCACCTGTTCCAGATCAGTTAATTATTACGGATGCAAGATCCAAAGTTGTTAAAGAGTTAATTGAAAGCGAACGTAAATTTGTGCAGGATTTAGATATTTTAGTTCGTTATAGAAATGGCTTAATCAAAAAAGAGTTGATTTCAAGCGAAAATATAAATATGTTATTTCCAAATTTGTCTGAAATTATGGATTTTCAAAGAAGATTTTTGGTTGGTTTAGAATGTAATGCATCTGTCCCAAGTAAATATCAAAGAATAGGATCTGTTTTTGTTCATGCAGGGGCAGAAGGTTTTAAAATTTACGAAGCTTGGTCATTATTTCAAAATTCTGCAATCGAATATATCAATATTGAAGCTCACAAACTGCAAAAGTCTTCAACCTTAATTGCAAATCCATATGAATTACAAAGTTTTTTAATTAAACCAATCCAAAGATTATGTAAATATCCTTTACTACTACGTGAATTATTGAAACTTTCCGATCCATCTTGGCCAAATTATCATGAGTTGCATCAAGCGTATCTAATTTCAAAAGAAGTTGGACAAAACATCAACGAAGCACAGAGAAAATCTGAAAATATTCAATTATTAAAAGATTTACAAAGTAAAGTTGTTGATTGGAAGGGTTATAATAGTACAAATGTTGGTGATCTATTGTTTTCTAGTGTTGTTACTGTTAAAGATTTATTAACTGATGGTCATTCAAATGAAAAGGAGGTTCATTGCTTTCTATTTGAAAGAGTTATTTATTTTTTCAAAGAAATTCAACAAAAAAATAAACTTTTGAGTTCTAGAAAAAAATCAAATGTCTCAATTTCAAATGCATTATCTTCTGCTTCATCGCTTAATCTTACATCTTCAAATTTGAGCATTAATAGCAATAAAAGTAACAGTAATAACAATAATACTAATATCAATAACGGTGGCCAACTGTCATTGAATGGTATTGTCTATATTACAAAAATTTATAGAACTTCAATTTCCGATAATTCTCCATACTTTTCCGGGCAATCTGGACATTTTTTAACACTAAGGTGGAAAGGTAATAAAGATACTGGGGGCTGTGTTATGAGATTTAGATCTGAGGAGCAGTTGCATCATTGGGACAATGCAATTAAAAAGTTGTCATTTGAAAATGAGCTTGATGAAATTTATAATGTTCAAAATAGCACCAGAAGCATGAGCAGCATAAACAGTTCCGCAAGCCTAATGACAACAAATACTGCTGCGACAAGTACTACGAATAGAAATTCAAATAATAAATTTAGATCATCTTCAAATTCTTCAGATTCTTCATTCATTCCAAAATTAAGAACTACAAGTAATTCAAGTATCGGCAATATTACATATCCTCCATTGCCCACTGAGAAAAAATTAAGATCAATTTCAACCTCAAGTGTAACCAATAGTATAACAAGTGATAGAAGAGCTAGTAGATCTAATAGACAGTCATCAAATACATCGTTTGGCAATGATGAAAGTTTATTGTCAAATTTATCGAATATAACATTATCCCAGAATTCATTTGACTATAAAACTAATATTAAGCTAACATTTGGTGTTTCAAGCATAAATTTATCTGTAAATTCAGATATTAATTTTACTAACCTTGCTGAGCAAATGGTTAATAAAATGAATTATAGTATGGGAGTAGATGCGAACAATAAAAAAGCGTTTAATTCTACTACTATACGATTCAAATTTAGGGATGAGGATGGGGACTTTATTAGATTTCAAGGAGATGACGATTGGACCATTGCCAAAGAAATGTTAGAAGATGTAGATGAATCCAACAGAATTCTCAACATAGTAGTCGCATAGTTAATATTAATGTAATATAAATAGTTTACTTTTAAATATTTATTAGATATGACTAAAACTAGTTTCTAAATTTAATAGTAATTTCAGACTTAAAATATTGATTTTGACCAGAAGAAGTCAAACTGAATTAACGCGAAAAAAAAACAATTCAACGGTAGCATATTAAAATGAGGGCCAATGACAATGCTGTGATTTGAAATAAATCTACAATTTCCAAGCTCTTATTTTTTTTGATGAATTCGTCAGTGAGTATATTCCCACATATACATATATATATAAGTGAATAGACAATGTTAAACAGATCTTTACCAGCAAAACACTTTGGTAGATTGGGTTCCCGGTCTACAAGTCTGTTAAAAATCAGTGCTAGATCTTGTATGCTCTTAAACAATAAGAGTCATCATAATGAAAAATTGTTTACGGATAGGAACTTGAATTTTATCAATATCAAAAGATGTTTTAGCTCTACAAGAGAAAATCTAAACTCTATTGAAGTACCTTTTAAGGATATGGATGAAGGTCAACAAGAAACTTTAACAGAGCCAAGAGTTGTTGATACAGTTGATGTTTGTATCGTGGGTGGTGGACCGGCAGGTTTGGCTACTGCCATAAGGCTCAAGCAGTTAGATGAAGAGGGTGATTTGAGAGTTATCGTCTTAGAAAAATCACCAGATATGGGTTCTCATATTTTATCAGGTGCTGTTCTAGAACCAAAAGCATTAAACGAATTATTCCCAGATCATTCTCGAGGTGGTATTTCATTACCTGATGATTTAGTTACACTAGTTAAGGAAGATCATATGAAATTTCTATTTGAAAATGGTAGCTCGGTTAATATACCAGAACCACCACAAATGAAAAATAAGGGTAAAAACTATATTGCAAGTTTATCCGAAGTTGTTAAATGGATGAGTGAAAGAGCAGAAGAATTGGGCGTTGAAGTCTATCCAAACACTTCAGTCAGTGAATTGATCTTCGATAAAGACGGTGGTGTTAAAGGTGTGGCCACCAGAGATTTTGGTATTTTAAGAGATGGTACCCCAAGTGATGACTTTGAAAGAGGTATGGAATTTCATGCGAGAATGACTGTATTAGCCGAAGGTTGTCATGGTTCTTTGAGTAAACAAGCCATTTCTAAATATGATTTAAGAAACGGTGTCAATAATCAAACATACGGTATAGGTATAAAAGAAGTCTGGGAGGTTAAAGAAGATAAATGGAAACAAGGTTTAGTTTCACATACAATAGGATATCCATTAACCAAAGAAGCTTATGGTGGTGGTTGGATGTATCATTTTGGTGATGGTATGGTTAGTATTGGTATGGTCGTTGGTTTAGATTATAAAAATCCATGGATTAGTCCATACCAGGAATTTCAAAAAATGAAACTACATCCATTTTATAAAGACGTTTTAGAAGGTGGTAAATGTATTTCATATGGTGCGAGAGCATTAAATGAAGGTGGTTGGCAATCTGTCCCAGAATTACATTTCCCCGGTGGTGTTTTAGTTGGTGCAAGTGCTGGTTTCATGAATGTTCCAAAAATTAAAGGTTCCCATACTGCTATTAAATCAGGTATGTTAGCAGCTGAAACAATGTATGATAAAGTCATTGCACTAAAATCTCAGCAAGAAGAAGAATTGGGTAAGAATAAAGAAAAGGAAGACAAAGATGAGAAGGAGGAGGAAGAAGACGAAGACGAAACGGAAGATGAAAATGCGGGTTTACCATTACCTGAATGGAAAGCCATCGATTTAGTTGAATTTCAAAAGGCATATAAAGACTCGTGGATCCATGATGAACTTTATGAAGTCAGAAATGTTAGACCGTCATTTGAAAGTAAATTTGGTATATGGGGTGGATTAGCAGTGTCTGGTCTTGTTACAATGGTCACTAGAGGTAAAGAGCCATTTACTTTAGAATTTAATAAAAAAGATAGTGAGATGGCGGAAGATGCAAGCCAGTATGAAAAAATTGAATATCCGAAACCAGATGGGAAAATTACTTTTGATATAATGACAAGTGTTAGCAGAACAGGTACATATCATAAAGAAAATGAAAGATGTCATTTAAGAGTCCCAAATATGGATTTGAAAGCACACAAAGAAAAATCTTGGGACAAATATAAAGGTATTGAACAGAGATTTTGTCCAGCTGGTGTTTATGAATATGTTGAAAAGGATAATGGAGATGTTGAATTTAAGATTAATTCACAAAATTGTATTCATTGCAAAACTTGTGATATTAAAGTTCCAGCTCAAGATATTAATTGGACCGTTCCCGAAGGTGGTGATGGCCCAAAGTACCAAATGACTTAATTAACTGTATTTTTTGTATCCGTAAACTAACACTATTTTTGCGAAACACTAATTTTGTTTTTTTTTTCATAAAGCTAGATATAATAATATTATACAAAAAAAATATATCTGAGAAATATTTAAACTGCCTTATATTAAAAGGCAAATCAACCAAGCTGTTGAAAATTACCAGTAAATACATGACCCATGTCAATAATGGAAGTTAATGAGTTATTATCTAAGCCTTTAAATTCATTCCCATATAGTAATTCGAACTTATGACTCACGGTTTTCGCATATACCAATCCACAAATTTCAAATATTTCTAAATTTTCTAAGTTTGATAGAGAACGATTCAATTGATCACCAATTAAATGGTCGAACAAATATCCATCTGGTGAATAAGTATTTTTTCTGATAAATCTGCTATGTTTATCAATATAAGAGGCATTATCATTTTTATAACCACATTTAGATTGTATAATATCGAGCTCCTGGCCTATAATTAACAAAGTTGAAACTTTGATAGTCTCATCAAGTAAATTAGAATCGCCTTTGATTCTATTTAAAATATCTTCGCAAACAGAGCATCCACAATTGTGTAGAAAATTTAACTGAGGGAAAAGTAGTTCAGCATCCTCGAGAGTAGGTAAAATATTACCAATTAGATTTTCAGAAGGTTGAATGACATTTACTCTGATATCTTTCAAAGTTGACAAATTATTTGCAATCGGAGAACCTAGGATCATTAATAGATTCGATAGATTCAGCCCTGTAATATTTAAATCTAAGTTTAACTTTGTCAATCCACGAAATGATTCACAAAATTTTAATAGCATCATTGACCTAAGATGATTTTTTTCTACATCTTCATTTTCTAGATGATATTTAATCGATAATGATTTGATATTAATACCGTGCAATCTAACTAAGGTTGTTAGTTGATGAAAAGAATTAACCAAATGCAGAACTTGAGAATCATCAGAAATCAATAAATTCAAACTCGTCAGATTTTCAAAAATTACATGTTTACCGACTAATGAAACAATAACTGATGAAGAATGATTAGTCAAGGGAAACGTTAAACTATGAACGTTATTCAAAATCATGTTCATTTTTCTTAAAATTGCAAAAAACCCAACAACACGACGATAAACTGTATCAAAAGACTCGCCGACATCAACAAGAAAATGTAATTGAGATAATTTTTTAATCATATGGGGATGCCCAGTTAATAACTTAAATATCAACATATCTTCATTTGTACCTAGTTGTCCCTTAATAAAGAGGTTTGATATTTTCTCAAAGTTAACAATTTGAACAGAACCTTTATTAAAATCTACATATTTTGAAAAATTTGAGTCCAATATTATCGATTCTAAATTAGGAGATATTTCAAAATTGAGAGGGTAGACTAGCAAATTTGTAGGGAACTGGAAAATCTTCAAATTGCTGAATATTGGTAGTTCGGGTTGATTTCTCCAGCCGGGGAGATCAAATATATCTGGGTCATTTAATGATTCAAGGTATAACTCTACGATTAGACTAGAGTATAGGAATCCCAAAAATGATGGAGATTGCAAGTTTTCAAAGAATTTATAGATGTTATTTGGATGAATTAATGAAACACTGGGGTCGTAATTATTTAGAAAAGATCTGATGCTTGTATTTGCAACACTGATAGCATTTGGAAGAAAAGGTATGAAAACAACTTTTGAGTATATCTGCTCAATAACAAGATTGAAAAAAGTTTTGCAAGTGTAAGCTAATCGGATTTTGTCGTGTAAAGACATATTCTTTGCTATCTGAAGCTGTACGTTGTTGGGTAGGTTTATAATATCCATGGCTTTAGTTAAATAATGGTAGGATTGTGTCAGAGAGTCGAGATCATAGGATATCTTGATAATGATAGTGTCTTTAGACAAATATAAGCAAGCTTAATAAAAAGAATGGTGAGAGAAAAGAATAAAAAAAGTTCAGAACAAGAACGGATTAGAGATGATAAAACTAGCAAATTCATGTGCGCATTGAAAATATTTAGCGCGTTAGCCGCGATGTCTTGTTTATACGAATCTTTTTTTTTATTAATCTTTAAGTATCTATTTACACAATTAATTCATTAGAGGAAGGAACTTTTTCAAAACCAAACAATTCACCAGCTTTGACCACCTCAGCATCATACTTCTCTTCCACATCTAAAACTTTTTTTGTGGTGAACTCTTCCATAATATCTGCATATACTTTGTTGAATCTAAAAACCAACTCAGAAACAACCTTTAATAAGGTAGTAACATACCATCTTGTCAAATAGTCATACCAGGAATCTTTTTCACCACTTTCTTTAACAAATCTATCAACACTCTTATTTGCTTCATCAACTAACATTGATAATCTATTAACAGGTGATTTAAAATTACGATTTAAACCTTGAACAATACGCATAGAACGCATAACAAAAACCAAGCATAGTGGAACTTTATCAGTATTTTCAAAAAATTCTTTCATTTTATCCCTTAAAAGTATTTGTCTTTCAAAATATGACATACTATTCATTTTATCAATATGTGCTCTCACGGTAGGGCTATTCATATTACCTAAGCCAGCCAATGACATAATCATTTCGTCAACTTTCATACCCCAAGCTTCAAGAATTTGTTGAGTTTTAGGGATATTTTTTTCCATACTAAATTTCCAAAATTCAGAATACTGTTTTTTGAATTTTGGTGTGAAATGCTCGTATAATCCATGATCTAAAATAATCAACTGTTGTCTGGTTTTTGTGGATGCAATTTTATTCCATAGACTAGACCATATTGAGTTATTTTCAATCGGTATATGACGGACCATTAAATTACCAGGATGTAAATCACAATGAACAATACCCCAATCAAAAACTTGCCTAGCATAAAATTTAATAATTTGAGTCATCAGAATTTTCGTATTGTAACCTTTTTTAGTTAGATTGGTATATTCACCAACTGAATCACCATTAATCCATTCACCAATTAAGATTTTTGATGATGAAATTTCCGGAAAATATGTTGGAATATAATACTGGCCTCTAAAATCATCACATCCATTAATCAATTCAGTAACCATCTGCGCGTTCTTTAGTTCATTTCTAAAATTTAATTCTTCTCTCATTTTATCACAGACATAATCTATGGTGGTTCTTAATGGCATATCAAAGATCCATCCATAAAACAACATAACCATTCTATAAGTGAATAAATCAGATTCGGTTTGTCTTAAAACTGAATTTTTTTGGATTTTGACAGCAACTTCATCACCATTTTTTAGAATACCTTTATGAACTTGAGCAACTGATGCACTTGCAATAGGAATTTCTTCTAAACTTTGAAAAATATCTTCACGATAAGTTTCACCTAATTCTTTTTTCAAAGTTAGATCACAAGTGGGCCATGATTCAATCGGTGCCCTATCAAACAGTAACATAAATTTGTCTTGATATTGTTTTGGGAACATCATACCTTGAACGGCAATCATTTGACCAATTTTAATATAAAGACCTTTGTTTGTAACGATTAAATCGTATAATCTTTGAGCATTTCTTTCATGTAATGCTTCAATATCGTTACCCTCTTCAAAATTAAGCTTATAATCTATTGATAACAAAAGTAAGGTCGAAATGGATCTAACGGAACGGTCGATAATGCCTGACCCCCCAAAGGTATCATATAGATAGATTAAAGTAGTTGAACCTGCTAAAGCAATAGCTATTTTCCTCCATACTGGCATCACAGGACCACTACTGTTTTTATAGTTTTCATTTTTATTCTTGTCGGACTTGGCTCTTATTTCCGAGGTTGGTTGACGTGGTGGTGGTGGTGGTGATGGTGTATGAATATCAGTAGAGGAATTCAGAGTTTGTGAAGGTTTAGCAACTGTGGGGGAGACAGAAATAGTAGGTCTCTTGTTTGTTCTAATGCCTTTTCTTGCAGTCGTCGAATAAAAATTGATGTTAACGGTCGGATCAAAAGACCATCTAATAAATTTGGCGGACGCTTGGGTATTGACCCTACAAAGAGATTGGGATCTCGATAACAGTTTAAACATGCCTAAATGTATTGATATCGAAAACAGGGCATCAAATACTGAACCAGTCTTATATTAAAAAACAAAAAAAGCTGACAGAGAAAAAGAAAAGAAACATGCTGAATATGTGTTTAAATATCGAAACCCAATAAATTATAAAAATAAATTGAATTGACGGTTGCATCCGTGCACCATTGGAAATCAAAAGCCATGCAGGGGTGAAAAATTTTAATTATTTTCTCTGTCTTATTATCAGTAAATACTATTGTTTGCACTTGCAACATTATTTATTTTTGATTCCACATTTGGGTTGCTTTCTTCACTAGCTAAAATACATACAATTTGATCTTTTTGCTGTACTGTGCATTTTTGGAAAATGACAAAAAGTCCTAGAAAAGGCCCCACTTCTGGCAAAAGAGATTATGCTTCAAAAACTAATAAAAACATAGCTAGAAAAAGAAATAGACGATTTAGTATCGTTTCGAATTCCGATTCAAATTCCTCAGATGATGGAAGTTCTGATTCCGATGATTCTTCATCTTCTTCTAATTATGATGATGAATTCTACAGAACGAAACAGAGAAACAATGCAATCAATTTGAACCCGATAGCTTCTTCAGGAGGTTCGGATGATGATGATTATTCTTCTACTTCTGACGATGAAAACGTTGATTTTGTTCAATTGACTAAAGAAAGGAGAGCTAAAGCTATGAAGGCCGTTAAGGGATTGAAAAAGACTAGAATTTCAAATGATTCAAGTGTTGATACAAATTCAACTTCAACAGACGATAAACAGGATAATAGTAATCCAGATGAAGAAGAGTTGGATGACGATTTAGTTGATGCCGTTATTGAAAAAGAAGAAAGAAAAATGAAAGGCATATTTGACTCAAATAATAACTCCATTTGTGTATCCGATAAGGAGGGACTGCTGAATGATAATCTGGATGACATTGATTTTAAGTTCGATTTTGACAGTGACAATAATCAAGATGGTTTTCAAATTAGCAACAAAAGTAAATCAAATACAATTACAGAGTTGGAAAATGAAGATATCGGTGAAGAAGTTGAGAATATTCAATCAACAATACCTTCTATAAATCAAAATGATAATGATGATAAAGTCACTTTGGATGTTCCGAGATTTGGCCAAAATGAAATAGATTCAGATGCTGATTATGAATTTGATCAGGATGATCTAATTCAAACTTTAATGAATGACAATGATGATTTAGAATTACAGCAATTAGATAATACAGATGATGATTTTGATTTCCTCATAGCAAACCAACAAAATAGTCAATCTTCAAATTTTAAAGAACCATCTCTCAAAATCAATCAAGTATTTTCAAAAAAAGACCATTCCAATGATGATGCTAATGATGAAGCTGATAGTGATTTTTTAATGCAAGAAGAAACTCAAGCAATGCTTGATGATTACAATGATTTTTCTGCATCTCAAGATTCTACCCCTCGTAATTCAATTTCTACTTTAAGACGTGGAAGTATGGTGAATAATGACCACAATCATAACCACTATGATGGTTTAGATCTGGAGTTTACCGATTTTGACGATATTGTCCCAAAGCGACAAATACTACGTCGCCGTTCTTCAATTTTGGCCCAACCTGTTATTACTGTAGGCGATGAAGTGATAACTGCATTAAATAAAAAGAAGAATAAACGAAGAAATACCAAACATAATCAAATGGAACTGGACAATTCGAATTTGCACACAAAAGCTGAAATTAAAAAAATATTAGGGGATATTGATAATGATGATTATAATTCTGATGCCGTTTTAGATAGTGAGGATGATTCTCATTTAATACAATATTTTTTTTCTGGTGGTTCAGATTCTGCATCAACTTCATCTTCCAGCGATATTTTAAATGATAATGATGGTAATGAAACTGATGAAGACATTACAATTCCTAAACATGTTTCAGGCAAGCAAGTCGGTATAAAACATGCTAAAGAAGTTTTGTCGTCTTCAACGTTAAGTTTCCGTGCCCCATTTTTGGGTACATTTATAACTACAAAACCATATGGTGTCATTGATGGCCTGTCAACAAGATTTTTGTATCCAAAGGATAACCAAACTTCTATACTCAAAAATTCTTCAACTTTTATTCGTTCAAATAATGGTCATCCACACTCAAATTTACATCCGCATATTTCCCCTCGAATTCAACAAGATGATGCCATTGAACTTGATGAATTGCTCAATATCAGTGAGTTTGAAGATGGAGAAATCGAGCAAAGTCACTCAACTTTTGATATATTTAATGAAAAGCGTATACCACTCACAGCTTTCCGTAATAGAGGTGTTGTCAATGTTGATGTTGGCAATACGGCTAGAAAATATTCATTCGGTGAAAAGAAACATAAACACAAGCATTCTAAGAAATCAGATTCTAAGTCTAAATCCAAAGTTAAGTTTAATTCTTCGCTAACTCAAGCTCAGGCATTGGGAGGCTTGGTCGTTCAAAAGAAAACTAGTAGACCTATTGCAAATGATGTGTTATTAATTGGTGTTAATCCAATGATAAAAAAGAAACGTAGCATGAGTCGTAGCAACAATAAGACTAGAATGAGAAGGGCAAGTATGGTAGAAGCACAAGCGGAAGGCTTAAGACCAACTAAGAATGGTTTATTCAGTGAAGAAGTTGTTAATGATGTTGAAACTCTGCTGATGGATATTGGAACTAATGATGATTATAGTTTTCTATTTGGCGCTGATATTTGATTTTACTGGTTATTATTATTATTATGGGATTTAATTAATTGATTTCTTTGCTTTTATACTTTAAGTTAATTGTCTTTTTTTGTTTTTTCATGCTGGCTTCAATTGTGATTAATAGGACGACCGTTGCTCCATATCACCTGCTTTATTTATTTATTTTTTGTCGTTTTTGTTACTATTTCATTGTTGGCTTGTTCCTATTTTTTTCTTATATCATCTTACATTTTTTCGCTTTATTTCTGCCATTCTTTTTTTTTACGTTATATATCTGATTTCTTAATACATTACTATTATTCGCATATGGGTAAAATAAATTCATAGATTTACATTCAATATTTTACTTCATGTTTTAAAATTAAAATTTATTATTCAAGTAAAGAATCGGATAAATAATAGGATGAAAAAAACAAGTGCATATTATTTATAGAAACGGGAGATAAAAATATAAATATTTAAATAAATACATTAATTATTTATAATTTCAAAGCTTCTTCTGGAAGCATAAAATTAGTTAATTTAGAACTCAAATCTAGCTGTTGTTTAATACATGATGCTAAGTACTCTAGTAGTAAAGTATCATTGTTATGTTGTTCAAAGATGGCTTTTAAGCTTTCCACATCGACAGTAGATGGCTTATAATTTAAGTTAGAAAGTAGCGATTGGCCAATTTTATCATCACCTTTGATTTCACCCTTTGTCACTCTTTCAGAATAATCTTGTAAAATTTTTAGCATATCGGATATCTTTTTAATTGAACTTGAAAGCTGTTTTAATTCATCAAAACCTGTAACAGAAACAGTTCTATCTTCACTTTTTGATGCATTTGAAATAAATTTAAGGGTAGTTAATTCATTTTTAGAATAAACAATTTCATTTGGAACTGGAATAAAGGCATATGAACCAATTTTATCCAATCCTAAGTTATGAGCTAAGCCTGAATTTGCTGGCAAACCAACAGTTGATGAGATGTATGTGTTAATAATAGGAGAAATAATCTTGTTTTCTTCGCTTTTATGTTCTAAAGTTAATAAGACAGGTTGATGAGGAGCACAAGAACTTTTAGCATATAGTTCCTGCAATAAACCAGTATATAAATCTAATTGTGGGTTAGTAGAAAACCAACCAACAACTTGCAATTCAGGTTGACTTCTTTTAAACAACTGAAATGTAGAAATATGGAATGCTTCTTCAAAAATTAAATCTCCATCAACTTCTTTATGTGGAACAATATAACTTTCCTTGATCTCAATTTCTGAACCATCATCTGAACGTGAGCCTAATAAAGTACCAATCGCTCTGGTTTGTGTTGGATCAAAATCAGAAGTGTCTTGATAAATAGTTTCAACAAGTTCTAGTAAAGCTGGTGATTGTATTAGAACTTTGATTGGTTTAGTAGCAGAACCCGAAGATGCCAGTGGTGTAGATAAATTTGGCTTGACAATATGAAGAATTGGATTTGACATTATGTTTCTTTGAAGTATCTAAAAATAAACGAAGTAGAATATTATAACTTTAGATTCTTTAATTCTTTAATTTAACCGATTTGTTTTTGAAGAGATCCATTATAGAAAGAACGAATTTGGCGAAATTTTTCAAAAAAATTTTCAAATTCAGAAAGAGCGGGTAACCCACGTAAATATATCTGTGACATTATGACACCATCATCATCATCATGTCTTGTTTCACCTTATCCTTTGTCTTTAATCATAGGCACGATTTATTTACAACTGTAAAACGTTTGAGAAATGTCTAAATATCTGTATATTCAATTAACCCAGTTATACTTTTTTAAAAGCTGTGATTTCAGCTCTCTGACAGGATATCTGGCGAAGAACTTCTGAGAATTCTATTTCTATATTTAGTCTAAAGCTACAAGCATTCTGCAATGAAAAAAATTAACCTTAAATAACTGAGAAGTTGAAAGTAAAAGATTTGTTCATGAGAGAGATCGCATTAAGTAAGTTCTTCAGAAGGGTTTCCAAGTTACTGGTCAATGGCTAATTATGATTTTTTTATTAATTTCCAACTTCAACGCAGTCAGATTTGCTTCTACATATACATAAAAGAGCAATGATTTTTATTCCGATTTGAAGACTCCGATTATTATTTGCAGTAAGGAATAATTATCATTTTCCAAATGCTCTTTGGCTTTAAAACTATTTTCAATACTTCCAAACTTTTTGGTTCCTTGTGTTTACAAGTATGCTTTTGCTTTAGACTAAATCATCGCAAAAATATATGCAACATCGAATACAAGTATGTAAAACAAATTAAATTCATGACAGTTACCGCGAAAGTATGAAATTTTTACTGATCTGAAAAAAAATTTTCTTATAGATTTTTCAAACTTTTATCTTAAATAATAATTCGTTTTACTATATAAGTATTCATTAGAATAAAAAATGAGTACAGCAAAGAGAAGTTATAAACATATTGATATTGAACCATTTTATGTGGGTTCTGCAAATGCAACTTTTTCCTCAGACGGTTCAATTCAAGCCACTGCTGTTTTAGAAGACATCGTTATTGTCGACAGAAATACAAATGAAGTGATACATAGAATACAAGGAGATGGTGAAGATATTACAACCTTGAGGCTTACACCTAATGGTAAATTGCTTGCAATAGTATCTCAATCACAACAACTTAGGATTTTCAGTTTGGCAACTTCTGACTTTATAAAATCTTTTAAATTACCTGCGGCATCATATATTTCGGCAGCTGACAGAACTTCATCTTTGTTTTCATTTGGCTTAACTGATGGTAGTGTCATAGTGTGGGATATTGAAGGATCTTTTATTACGCATCGTTTTAAAGGCCATGGTTCTACATTGTCTGCGTTATCTTTTTATGGTGACTTTAACTCTAAAGATTGGAAACTGGCTAGTGGTGATATTATGGGTACGGTGAAAGTTTGGGACTTAGTTAAAAGAAAATGTATTTTTACTGCAAAAGAACATAGTGCGGCTGTTAGAGGTGTTAATTTCAACGAAGAAGGTGATAGATTTGTTAGTGGTGGTAGAGATAATATTGTCATTCTATATAATACAAAAAATTGGAAAGAATTGAACACTATCCCTGTTGAGTTATCAGTGGAAAGTACAGGGTTTGTTAAATTACAAGGTAATGAATATTTATATACAGCAGGTGAAGGATGTGTTTTAAAAGTTTGGGACATTCAAAATGAAATTTTATTTGCCAAATCTAAAGCGCCATTAGAAACAAGTGAAGATTTGTCTATAACAGAAATAATCGAACTTGAACAAAACAGAAATATATTGATTATGGTGCTGTCCGATCAGACTATTGTTGATTTAGATATTTCCGTTGATTTAGATGAATTTCGTCACGTAATTCCAGCAACTAGAAAAATGGCAGGTAATCATGGTACCATTGCAGATTTGAGATATGTTGGCCCTCAATTAGATAAATTGGCATTAGCTACTAATTCCCCTGTTCTACGTGTAGTTGATTTGTACAAAACTCCATTGGACATGGACGTATATGAAGGTCACACTGATTTATTGAATATGTTGGATGCTACAGTTGATGGGTTATGGTTAGCGACTGCTTCAAAAGACAATACTGCTAGACTATGGAAATACAATGAATATACAGATTTATTTGACTGTTATGCAGTTTTTGAAGGTCATAGTTCATCCGTCACCGCTGTTGCCTTACCTAAAACGCCTGTCAAAGACTATCCTCGATTTGTAATCACTGCATCAGAAGATTTAACAATCAAAAAATGGGCTGTTCCTAAGCCTAATATTAACGATGATGATAAAGTGAAGATCGTTAAAAGCTCAGATTATACTAGAAGAGCTCACGATAAGTTGATCCATTCTATTGATATTAGTCCAAATGATGATTTCTTGGCTACAGCAGGTCATGATAAATTAGCAAAAGTGTGGGATCTACAAGCAGGTGAAACATTAGGTGTTTTACGTGGACATAAAAGACCAATTTATGATATATCTTTTTGTGCTTACGATAGATTAATTGCCACATGTTCTGGTGATCAGACTGCGAGAGTGTGGAATTTAGAAGATTTTTCGTGCGTTAGAAGTTATGAAGGTGCTTCCAATGCAATTCAAAGAATTTCCTTTTTAGATAAAAACCAATACATTGTTGGTGCAGGAGCGGATGGTTTGATCAAAATTTGGGAAGTTGGTACTGGTGAATGTGTTAATACTTTAGATAACCATGATAACAGAATCTGGGCTTTAGGAGTGAAGAACAATGGTAAAGAATTTATTTCCGCCGATGCTGATGGTTCAATTACTATTTGGCAAGATAACACCGAAGAAGCAAGGGTTGAAGATGAGAAATCTAGAAAAATTAAGGTTGAAAAAGAACAAGATTTACAGAACTTTATTTACTCGGGTGACTGGATTAATGCTTTCCTATTAGCACTAGAATTAGATCATCCAATGAGATTATATAATGTCATTAGAGAATGTGTTGCTAAGAATGATGATACAGATTCCACTATCGGTTCTAAAGAGTTGGAACAACTTATTGGTAAATTAGAGGATGATAAAATCTTATTGATGTTTAAGAGAATCAGAGACTGGAATACAAATTCTAGATTTTTTGAGGTTGCTCAAAAATTAATCAGAGTTATCTTAACTAACTGCGACTTGGATAGGTTGTATCAAATAAAGGGAATCATGGGTTACATTGAAGCCATTCTTCCTTATAGTGAGCGTCATTATACTAGATTTGATGACCTTGTGGAACAGAGTTTTATTCTAGATTATGTTTCCAGAAAGATGGATGAATTAGCTAACTAACTATATATATATTGTGTAGAATGTACATTTAATAGATTAAGGCCATTAGACTTTCAGTTGAGTGTAAATTATCTGGGCATCAAAAGTTCATTTTGCGAAGTGTGAAAATTTAAAAATCCGAATTCTTTTTAATATCCAGCTGCCAGGATTGTTTTTTGTATAGCTGCATATAACTGCTCATGAGATGGCATTTACTGATTCAAAATTAGGTTATACACAGGAATGTACAAAAAGAGAAAAGAGAAATGCTGCTACTGATCCTCGACCGCAATTAGATAGCTCCATGTATTGGAGTGGAGTAATAGAGGTACCAACTTTTGATTGGATTTACACCATGGATCAATTGAGACATGACACTCCTTCAAGAAAAAATTCCGATATTTATAAAAGACTCAAATACCCGGAGGAAATACAAAAAAGAGCCAAAGGTATTGTTTACCTATTCAATTGTTGCAGACAGTTGAGACTCTCAAGATCGGTTGCTCTAACTGCTGCAACCTTATTTCATCGCTTTTACATGAGAAAAAATATGGTGAACTTTCATTATTATGAAATTGCAGCTACGTCTCTTTTTGTTGGATGTAAAGCTGAAGAATGTAGAAGAAAATTGAATGATGTGGTTAAAATATGTGCCAAGATTGCACTACAGGGGAAAATGAATGAGCAAATTGACGAAGATTCAAAAATATACTGGAAATGGAAAGATCTAATAACGAAATACGAAGAAATACTTTTTGATGTTTTATGTTTTGACCTCACTCCTGAAAATCCCTACAGAGTATGCCTTGCACTTTTGAAGCTTGATACTGAATCATCTTTAAACACACCACCCAATGAATCTTGGGTTAAAGATTCCAAAATTTTGTTTGGTCAGTGTGCAGATTATTTTGAGCTTGTATTTAGAACACCTTTAAGTGTAGTTCACAGAACTAATGCAATTTGTGCCTTAGTTTTGACACTAGCCAGCAAGAAAACAGGGATAACTTTTCCTATAGATTTTATTAAAATAGGCTTTGGAGTTACTTCAGAAGAGGTTTGTAAGAGTTATGATCATTTAATAGAATTTGGCAAACAGTTGGAGCCTCTTGATAAATACTTTCAAATACTGAGACATCTACCTCAAATGGATCACTCTAAAATTGAAGAAATCTTTAATGGTATTGATGACAGTACCTTGTATATTACTAAGAAAAAGGTTTGAATGTCTTTTAGAGTCTCCAATTCGGTTAACACATGGGCAGAAATTTTCATATTAGAAAGCCTACATGAATTTCAGCGAAAGGGCACAACGGGACATTTGTCGTTCTTTAAAGAAATTTAAGAGACAATTAGTTGCCCTTTCTTATTGACGTTTGGTTACTCTTTTCTGGTCCGTTGATATTTTTTTTTTGTATATATCAAATTTAAATACTATCGAAGGCAAAAGAAAATGCAAAATTCTTCCAATATCAGTGCTGTATGCTTTCCAGTGTTTAATATATTTCAAATATAAAATTAATTAAACCGTTTGCTAATGTTTTTACTAACAAATCGCCTATTTAATTTTTTTAATGAGACAGATGACAGCAGAAGAAATCCGTCAGAGGAAATTCCTTAAACGTGGTTTACAATTATCTATTTTAGTAATAGGAGAAAGCGGTACTGGTAAGTCTACCTTTATAAATACTTTGTGCGATGAAGATATCATTTCAGTCAAATCATCACCTGCTGAACTTATGATTGAAGGCCATCATGCTAAAATATTTGAGGGTGGAACGCAGATAAGTCTAGATGTTACGGTTGCTCCAGGTTTTGGTGACTTTATCAATAATTCTGAGTCGACCAAAAAAGTTGTTGACTTTATTGAAGCACAATTTGAAAGTCTGTTAAATGAAGAATGTAGAATTCAGAGGAATCCTAAATTTCGAGATAACAGAATTCATGCCGCTCTATATTTTATTAGACCAACTGGCAAGGGTTTACGGGATTTGGATATTCAGTGCTTAAAAGAATTAGGAAAAAGATGCAATGTTATTCCTATCATCTCCAAAGCTGATTTATTAACAGAGGAAGAAAAATTTTTGAATAGATCGTTGATTATGAGAGATATTAGAGCTTATGGGATTAAAATTTATGATTTTTCAACTTGTTTTGATGATCTGGAAGAAAATTATAATGGTGATAATGAAGGCATCATGGATTTACTTCCATTTGCGATTATTTCTGGTACAGAGAAAAAAATTATTGATCAAATAGAGCACAAAGTTAGAAAATTACCACATGGTATTGTTAAAATTGATGATCCTGAGGTTTCGGATTTTTCGATTTTGAGGACATGTTTATTGGGTGCATGTCTTCAAGATTTAAAAGAAACAATGCATTCTGTGTATTACGAAAGTTATCGTACTGAAATGCTTTCGAAAGCCAGTGTTCTGGGTTCCATGGATCAGAAGGCAAATAATCCAGCACAATTACTACGTTGTTTAAAGAGTGGTACATTTTCTGTCCGAATTCCAACTGAAAAATCGGATATTTAGGCAAAACGGAGCAATTCCATTCAAAGAATTTTATCTTTTCTAATACTTGCGGTTAAAAAACCAATTATGATGAATAATAATTATATACACGAAAACAGTATATAAGCATATATTTAAAATTGTGTAAAACGAGAGATAAATGAACTGGTGTACTCACAAAATATTTTTTCCGGGCAGACATGCGAAACAGATATAGTTATAGATCTGGTTCCATGTGGTGTATTCCTTTCCTTTTGTGATGTTAATAAGGGTAATATTTCAACGATATGCTTTCAGCTGATGAAATATATGAATTAAATAAAGAATGCAAATATAAGAATAATGAGATCTCATTATTGTCATCCTTTATGCAACCAGATCTTGAAATCATGGTGCCGTTGATTATAGTTGAAGGCCCTATATCGAGTGGGAAAACTTATACTATAGATAAATATCTTAAAAATTTAAAAATTAACCATGATATAAGCACCATATCTATTGAATGTGATTTTTGTTTTACACAAAAGGCTATACTCCAAAAATTATTAAAAAAATTGATGATTTATTTCAAATTACCTTCCCAAATTGAAATGGAGACTGATATTAATTTATGTGATGGAATTTCAAATTTTACTGAATGCCTTAAACAAATATTGAATAAACTTGATGATAAGGGTTCCATAAAAGATAAACCAATTATTATTGTATTAGATAGGCTAGATAGATTACCAATTTATGAAATTTCTGGAGATCTGGTTGCATGTTTGACAAAATTGCATGAACAATCAATAGAGTTCAAAATTTTTAGTTTCATAGTTGTTGTAAACAGATCAGATTATTTTGATTTGTCCACATATTCAATACCCAATATTTTTTTTGAGTCATATCGTTTAGAACAAATTAAGCAAATAATCAGTGAAAATATGGTTAATAAATTTTGGAAAGATAAGTTTGATGAAATCACAGAAGTTCAAAAAAATTCCTTTTTTAAGAGATTCGTTGAATTGATTATAGATACATATGGAGCATATTTTGGTAGTAATTTAGAGTTGATTTTACCAGTTTTATTGAAAGTTTGGGACATTTTTTATATACCCGTTCTAAAAAAGGGTAAAATTATAACAAAAATGAACGATGTTTTGACGACTTTTTTAAAAAATAAAAAATTATTAACAACAGAATACGGTTTGATTACTAAGTTAGAAAATACTGAGCTAAGTTTGATTGATGCTGCGGGATTACAAGATAACGATATAAGCGAGATTAGAAATAGCAATAACAAAAATAACAATAATAGTAGTAACAATAGCAATGAAGGTAATTATGACTTATCTACAAAAACAAAATATTTGTTAATTGCAGCATTTTTAGCATCATATAATGAACCAAAAAATGATATGCTCTATTTTGCAAAAGGAAAAGATCCCTTGCAAGCCAGAACTAGAAGAAATTATAAAAAAAGGAAGACAGCAAATAATAACAATAACGAAACTGAGAATGATATGAAAAGAAGAAGTATGATTGCAGCACAGTCTTTCAAATTAGAAAGACTATTAGCAATATTACGTGCGATTTATGAAGAAAACGTCGGCGAGAATCAAAAATTAATGGATGATGTTGAATTAATGAATGAAATTGCTACATTGTCATCATTGAAAACATTAATTAAATTGAAAACTGGTGATACAATAGGTGGTACAACCAAATGGAGATGCAATATTCATTGGAATGTAATTAAGAAATTTTCAGACGATGTTGGATTTGATATCGAAAACCATCTACAAGATTAATTTAGAATATTCATTATTTATTGTACAGTAATATTTAGTAGTATGTAGAAAAGTTTTTTCCAAATAAAAGGACCATAAAAGCTACCAAAATTCGTCAACACCATTAATTTCATTTGCTGGTAGTGAACCAGTAATTTTTGAACAACTTAATTCTAGATTGTCATATAATTCTTTAAAATCTAATTGAATTGCAAAAGTTTTAACCTTAGTTTTAACATTTTTCAAAATTTTTTCAAAATTTTCAACATCCGAATTTGAATTTTTAACATTTAATTGAGTATTATCACTATTATCATAAAAAATGTTTAGCAACTTCTTTGCATTTTCAAGTTGACATTTCATACGACCATAGTTTTTTTCTTTTCCTTTTTTATGAATACTGTTATCAATATTTTTTTCAGAACCAATATTATCATCAAGATTCTTTAATAAAAAATCAATTAAATTGTTCAATAAACCAATTATCACAAATCGTTGGAAACCAATTTGAATACCTAATTCCTTACCCTCACCATATTGTTTTTTAGTAATTTCAACTTGAGCTTCTTGGTAACCATCTTGATAATATGAATCTTCTAAATTTAACAACGAGTCAAAATCTATAATATCATCAGTGAGTTTTATATTATTAGAGGGCATATTTATCCTTTGTTAATAAACTTTATATGTGGAGCGTTAATTAGTAATATTAAGATAGCTATCGAGAGAAAAAATTTAGAACATGAAAAAAATAAAAAAGAATTCAAGGCTGTTCATTATATTTTTTTTTTCATGAAGTTACAGAATTTTATACGGAGCAATTTTCATAACAACATTTATTGATATAATTATGAGCTTTAAAAAGGAAACTAAACATGAGGAAGAGTTGTTATTGCGAGATATTGAAGATAAAAGAGGTAGAAATAAAAGAGTCAGGTTAGAAGGCTATAGTTCTGACTCTAGCGTATCTGGAAATGAAGATGACGGTGAAGGTGATGATGAGAAATCAGATGTTATGAGAGATAATGGCGACGACTGTGATGATGATATGTTTGCGTCGGATAATGAAGATAAGAGATTTGTAAATAAGAGTAAAAAAAGACACACGAACAACCAAAAATCTAAAACAGCAGCAATGAATATGGCGAAGTTTAACAAAGATTTACAAAGGATAGATAAAGATGAGAATGAATTACTCAATATATCCAATGAAAATGGATTTGTAACCGAGGGTGGCAAATTTAATAAAGACGTTGACTTTCTAAAGAAGTATAAAAATGACATGATCAAGTATTTTAACAACCAAGAAGACGAAGAATTTGGGGGGATTGATCGAGAACATATTAAAAAATTAGATGGGCCGAAAATGGAAGCTTTTAGTTTGGATAAAGAGTCCAGAGAAGGTGTATTTGATGAGGCCGGAAATTATATTCGGCATCAAGGTATTGATTCCGGAGACGAAGATGGCGATGACGATCGCGATGACGATTACGATGACAACGATGATGATTTAGAGGATAAGGAGAAAATTAACGATAAAGATCAATGGTTGATAGACATTAAAAGTGAAGAAATTTTGAAAGCGAAGAAAGCTGAGGAGCTTAAGCAGATGAAGGCGAAGGAAAAGCTGATTGAGAAGAAGCAAGCCTTGACAAGTATCAAGACGATTGATTTGATTAAGAAGTTGCTAGATGTTTTAGAGCCTGTGGAAACCAGTATGGAAATGTTGCAAAGAATGTATATGAGCATTAAAGGCCTGAAAAAGCAAATCAAATCCAGAAAAGGGCAGCAAGTTAATCAGGTTGCTGACCGACTGAATGCACAAGAGAAAATCGTGAAAGACATTACAGAGGCAGCCAGTATGCTACAAGAACGGGGGTATAAACAAATCTATGACCTAACCAAGGAGGAATTAATGAGAGAGTTTAAGAGAATTGGAGGTATTGACTTTGCTACTTTGAAGAGATCCAGAGACCAAGCCACAGAGCAAGATGAAGATGATGACAGTAGCAGTATTAATGACAATACGAGTATTAATAATACAAATACTAACACCAACACTAATACTAACACTATCACTAACACTACCAATCATCTCCAAACAATGTGGGAGTATCGGTACATACAAGACGGGGAATCTGGAGATATTTATGGCCCGTATGATGGTGCAACAATGGACATATGGGGCACTACTTACTTCAATGAATCACCCATAGTCAAGAGGATTGCTGGGAGTGGCGATAAATTTCTGTGATCCATTTGTCCTATTTGTGGCTGAGGATGCAAGGAAGTGTTGAACGTCCGGTTATTATGGGAAGCTTTTTTTATTATGTATGTATGACGTTTAATTGTTGGGTGTATGGATGTATGGGCGTATGGACGTATGGGTGTATGGGTGTATGGGTGTATGTCGTTAGTCGTATGTTTTATTCTTCATGGTCTATAATGTACGGTACGGTGTAAGCTCGTGATACCGATTTGTCGCATTGAATACCATTGCAACCCCATAATATTGCACAGTCCAACAAATCAACCTGGTGTATAGAAAATTATCATAAGATTACATAGTTAAGCATGGAAAAAGCGCTTGTCCGCCCAAGTAATAATGAAAAATTGGCCTTCTCGCCGGGAATCTGATAAACCGGGGATGGATGATTCACACTAATCCGGAAATTGGATTCCTGGTTCCATGTTCCCATATTCGTTGAGCCATAAATCCATTGAATTCTTTATCGGATGACGCTTCCCCAGGTTTTATGATATCATAATTCAGGTTTTTCATTTACAGTTCCATGACTATTTAAATAGTGAGAGTTTCCCCATATTTTTCAGTTCGGTTATGGGATGTATATTGGCATTATCATACAATCATATTATCATACTATTCAATACAAACATAAAAAATGTCTCCAATTCCTATCTCAACACTAAATCTTGCTGCTAGAAACTTAGTCAAGTCATCGAACGTTAACTTAACTTCGAAATTATTTATGTCATATTCAAGACCTGCACCATCTTATTATGATATGTACAATGAATCACATCCAATCGAATACTTATACAACCAAGCTAGTTCCTTCAAGGCTGATACAGTTAACAACAATGGATGTGGGTCTGTCGAAAAAGGTGACATGACATTTATCAACAACTCTGCCCATCAAGATGCGCCAGCTGAGGACGCTAAGTTTGTCCCTAAGGTTTCATCAGAAGATGACGTTAGTGGACATGGTCACAATAAAGTTTAATTGATTTTCACTTTTTGGTTTTATTCATGTTTTCGGTTAAGTGTTTGGGCTTATCATTTAATTCTTTTGTTTTCTAACATCACTCTTATCTTTGTCGTTACTTTATTTATGATTTAAGATCATTATTATTATTATTTATTATTATTATTATAAACGGTGTTGTGACTGGTCCAATACTATGTTTTATCGATCATTTCGGTTATTGTTAATTTATTATTCTTTTATTTTTCTTTATATATAAAATAAATATATATTTCTTAAATCGAAAATTTAAAGTGGCTTTAATTTTGATTGCAAATTATATTGCTCAGTAGTAGTAGTTGCTAAATTTTGTGGTAACCTTATCGAATTTTTCTTTGCCAACGTATCCACCGGACATTGAAATCTGCACGTGCCTTGCAAATTCATCTGGAAACTTGGCTAAATCATTGGCTGCATCTTTATTTAACGGATCATTAGGGTTTGGCTGTAAAAATAAATGCAAAATTCCAGCAAATACAAGCTGTAATGTCAATGTCGGTTTCCAGTCATTTCTTAGAATATTTAAACAAACATGACCATCCAAATCAATATTTGGATGATAAATTTTATTTAAACATTTGAATTCTGGCGCACAGTTTGGATATTCTTGTGGTATTATACATTCAAACTCAAATTTACCAAATTTGTAATATCCTTCATCGGGATTAATAATCAACCCAACTTTTAATGGGTTTTTTGGATCATACGAAATTGACACTGATGGTATGTTTTCGTACTCCTGCAAATCCCTTTTAGCCCTTAAAAATGCAACTGATACTGAGTTTGAATTTTTATTATTTGCATTCTCTTTTTGTAGTTTTTTTAATTTTAACTTTTTTTTATAGCTGTTAGTACAAAAAATTAATCATAAAATAAGGTTGGTTTTAGAATAATAATTTAATTACCATTATTTATTAGTCCTGTTACTGATGCTGGAGAAGGAGAGACCCTCTACGATGGAAATAATAGTATTGCACCTAACACAAAATAATTGAATAATTAATTTTAAAATATCATCGACGCGTCGATGTTTTAAGTTTAAATGACATGATCTGTCACTACAACTTTCGTGTAGATAAGGCGCATCATGTTTTTTTACAATAGGATCGAACTATTTTCTATTTTTGTTTTGTTTACGTTACAGGTTTAATACTCATATACGTTTATATGTATATTTATATATACATACTCTACACTAGATAACTGAAAAAATTATATAGAATTATGAAGTCCAGTTCCAATCCGTTGGAACGGTTGAATGATTCTGATGTCAATAATTTAGAAATGAAAAGATCTTCCTCAAATGACTTGAAAGATCAATTGTCTAAACTTCAGAAAAAACTCAATAGCAACACTTTAAACAAATCAGATTTTTCAAGGAGTATTGATCCTGAAATTCATTTACCTCCAGTTTTATCTTCAAAAGAGAACATGAATGTACGTTAAGACATCTTTATTCTTTTTTTTTTCATAATTTTGTTACTAACCTTAATATATTTAGAATCCGTTAAATAATAGCCCACTAACTGCAAGAAAGCGTAATTCAATATCGATGGTTAAAAACGTTCGTTCGGGTACAAGAAACGTCGATTTTTTAGGTGATTTAAGTGATGGATTGTTAATCGAATCAAGAAGATTAACCTATGAAAATAAGCAATTTAAAGAAAAAATTGGTAAACTGAGTACCGATAATGATTCTTTAAATAAACAATTATCAAATATGTCTTTAGTTAATAATAAATTAAGCAGCAAGGAAGAAGAGCTCAATGATAAAATTTGGGATCTTGAAACAAACATGGGTAAGCTTAAATCATCATTATCAAATTCGAATAAAGAGGTTGAAAGACTAAAAATGGAAAAAAATTCATTAATTAATTCGTTGGACGAATTTAAAAACAATTTTGAACTTTTTAAAATTGAAAAATTTCAAATTGAAGAAGACAAGTCTTTAAAAATTGTGAAGTTAAATGACCAATTATCCGAATTTCAAGTCCAAAATGACGATTTAAATGATGAAAATGATAATTTACATAAAAAAATTTTAACTCTTGAAGATAATTTACAGGATGCACATGACAAACATTTGCAATTGCAATTAGAAAAGGAAAAGTCGTCCAAAACGACTAATAATATTGATGAATCTTTTAGTGAATTTGATGATTCAATAGTACAGGATCCTACTATCTCAAAATTTAGTGAGTCAGAAATTAATGCATTAGACATGGAAACTCTAAAAAGAAATTTAAAGCATGCTTATTCTACTATTACAAGATTAAGAAATCTAAATAATAAATTTAAAACAAACAATAATTCACCAATTTCTGTAAATAAAAAGAATAAATTGATTGCAAAACTAGAAAATACTGCAAATGAATCTAATCAATCGATTTTACCTGAAGATACTTGGGAAAATTACGAAGAGGACTCTTTTGCACATGCAAACAGTTCAATGAAAATACCAAGTTTGATCAAATCTGATGATGAAAGTGATAGCGATAATGATATATATCTTCAAAATTTATCTCAATTGGAAACCAGCAGTCCTGTTAATGTTAGAAATTCTTCCACTTTATCATTAGTAAATACTCCTTATTGCTTATTGATTTTACCAAAAGACACTTTAGAAATTGTTGATAACGAAATGACAGTGGACAAACTATTTTTGAACTTTAATGAATTTCAAACTTTGCCAATGAAAAAAAATGATTATAAACATCTAATGGCAATTTCGGAGAACGAAAAGCAATTATCTTTAAAAATAAAGAGTGACAAAATGATTCATTCTCCTGTTGCTCTAACTTCAACTAAATATGTTAATAACAATAATGTCAGATTAGTAACCGTTCAAGAACTGGATGATTTGAAAGATTCAATTCGTGAAAAGGATTCACAAATTCAACATTGGAAATCCCTGGTTCCTCAACGTTTATTGATTGAAAGTTCCACTGCAAAAGCTGAAGAGTTGTTAAAAGACCAAAATAATACTCGTTCTGAGTTAACATCAAAAGAAAAAGAAGCTAAAAAGGTGACGTCTGATTATCATAATTTCTCAATTACACCAGCTTTATCAAATTCTCCTGTTATTCCAATTCCAGTTAAAATTCCAGTTTCAAATTCCAATACTGATTCATCCTTTGATAAAGTATTATCTGCAAAAGATGCTGCATTATTTACAAAAGATTCTGAAATTAAAAGTTTGAAATCTTTAATTACCAATTTAGAAACTAAACTTGCCACTTTTGGGCCACAATTGGAAAATTCTCATGATAATTTAAAGAAACAGATTGAAGAAAAAGAATCAGCATTATTTGATCTTCAATCAAAATTAGAATCTAGGGAAGAGGAATTGAAATTTTTTAGAAAGGAAGCTAAAGAGAATAAACTACCTTGCGAATCACCAGAAAAGAAAAAACAATTAAATCTAGTTGCATCAAAGGAAAAAGAATTGAACGAGATTAAAAGTAAATTTGAATCAGAGCATACTGAGTTTGAAAAACTTAAATCATTATATGAGAAACCATCCATAGACTACATTAAATCAAAATCTGAATTTCATAGTTTTGTTGCCGTTCCGATGGAAGAACATAATTCAATGAAATTACTCTTAAAAGAAAAACAGGAAGAAGTTGAAAAGAAAAAAATAGAATTGAATGAATTAGAAAATGTTAAATCTGAACTAGAAGCCAAGAAAACTAAACTACAAGAATTAGAAACTACAAAAGATGAAATGTCAAAGAAAATTATTGCATTGATTGATATGCAGAAACAGCTGGATATTGTTAATGGTCAATTAGAACTAAAACATGAAGAATTAGCTGATGTTAAGAAAGCTTATGAATTCCCATCTATTGACTATATTAAATCTAAATCTGAGAAACATGGTCTAGTTGCCGTCCCAATGAAACAACATGAATCAATAAAATCTGAGTTAGATGTCAGTCGTGCAGAATTAGTCAACCTGGCTTCAAATAAATCCGACATGATGAAAAAGATTGAAGATTTGGAACAGTATAAATCTGATTTTGAAAACGCTAGCAAAGATTTAAAATCTAAACATGAAGAACTAGAAATTATTAAATCCGCCTATAATTCACCAAGTATTGAATATTTGAAATCTAAATCCGAAACACATGGTTTAATTGCTATTCCAATAGAGCGCCACGTATCATTAAAAGAAGAATTGGAAATGAAAGGAAAGAAAATTTCTAATTTGGAACGTATTAAATCTGAATCAGAAAATAAAAATATTGAGATTGAAGATTTGAAAAAGGATTGGTCAGAATTAAACCAAAAATTTAAAGAAAATGCAGATACGTTGGCTGAAGTTAATGAGGCATTAGATCTTAAGTGTAAGGAATTAGATACTTTTAAATCATACTATGAGTCACCTGCTATTGATTATATTAAAACCAAATCAGAAATTCATGGCTTGGTTGCTGTTCCAATGGCAGAACATGCATCTATAAAATCTGAATTAAAATCCAAACAAGACGAATTAAAGAACTTGCAAGGCGTCAAAGCTGATCTGGAGATCAAGCATTTAGAGCTTGAAGACTTGAGAGATGCTAAATCTGAATTGGATAAGAAAGTTGAAATTTTAAAAGAAAAGGAATTGAAACTAAACGAAGTTGATTCTCAACTTGCTATAAAATCAAAAGAACTGGAAAAGTTGAAACTATCACATGATGAGCCCTCTGCTGATTATATTAAAACTAAATCCGAAACTCATGGATTGATTGCTGTTCCAATGGCGGAACATGCATCTATGAAATCTGAATTAAAGTCCAAACAAGAAGAATTGAAAAAATTAGAAAATGTTAAATCTGAACTTGATGAATTAATAATCTCTAAAGGAGAATTGACAAATAAAGTTGCATTTTTGGAAATGAAGGAAATCGATTTAGAGAATACTACCGCCCAATTAGAAATGAAGCAGCAGGAACTTAATGATCTAAAATCTGCATATGAAACTCCATCTGCTGATTACTTAGAATCGAAGTCCACAATTCTTGGCCTTAATACGGTTCCCTTGGCCGAGCATGTTTCAACGAAAACCCAACTAATCGATAGTGAAAACGCGTTGAAGAAGAAAGAAAAAGAATTAGCAGCGTTGAAAAGAATTAAGGAGGATTTGGAATCAAGAATTAAGGTGGATTCTGGAAATCTTGCCTCTGTGTCTCTGGAACATCATGAATCTGTTCGATCTGAATTGGAACAGACCAAAGACGATTTAGCTAAATCTCATAAGGATGTTGAATGTGTCAGAACCCAATTAGATTGTAAGCAGAGAGAAATTAAGGATTTAATGACAACGAGGAATGAATTATCATCGAGAGTTGATAAACTGACAGTGTTAGAAAAACAGCTAGAAGAATTGAAGGAAACTAAACATAAATTAGATTTGAGCCATGAAGAACTTCAACAATTGAAATCTGAAAGAGAAAATATGTCCAAGAGAATTGATATTCTAAAAGAAAAGGAAAAAGAGCTAGATGAAGTAAACGATAAGTTAACGAAAGTTAAATCTGCTTATGAAACTCCAGACCCTGAATATATAAAATCTAAATCCACAGCTTTAGGTTTGGTTTCTCTTTCTAAAGATGAACACGATTCATTTAATGATGAATTAAAAAGGAAAGAAGAAGAAATTTTGTTCTTGCAAAAAATAAAGAAAGATTATGAGTCAGCAGAAGAAGAATTACAGAAAATTAAATTAGTTAATGTTGATATGGAAAAGAATATCAAACTGTTAGAATCCAAAGATAAAGAGTTGGATGATGTGATATTACAATTGAAATCCAAGGAGAGTGAACTTGACAAAATCAAGACATTGTTTAATTTACCTTCTGTTGATTACATCAGGTCGAAATCAGAAGCACATGGTCTAGTTTCTGTACCAATGGTGGAGCATGAATCCACGAAAACTTTGTTGAAAACCAGAGAAGAAGAAATTGAAAAAAAAGAAGTTGAATTGGTTGGACTTCGTAAAGTCAAAAAAGATCAATTGGAGCTCGAAAATTTGAAAACGTTAAAAGATGAAATGGCAGAAAAAAATCTGGAATTAGAATCCACTAATTCTGATTTAGTTTCGAAGAATCAAGAACTTTTAAATATTAAAACTGCTTATGAATCGCCATCTATTGAGTATATAAAATCCAAATCGTCTGCTTTCGGTATTCTCCCGGTTCCAATTATGGAACATACTTCTATGAAAAATGACTCAGTTCGTAAAGCCGAATTACTAAAAGAAAATCAAAGGCAGTTAGCAGAGTTACAAGAATTAAGATCTGATGTTGCTGATAAGCAAAATAGACTCAATGGATTAAGTATAAAAATAAATGAGCTGGAAGAGGAAAATAATGAATTAAGTAATTTAAAGGCTCAGTACGAGTCTCCTTCTGAAGAATATTTAAAATCAAGGGCATTGCTCCTTGGTTTAGTTTTATTACCTCTCGGAAAACACGAAAATTTTGAATCAGATTTAAATTCTAAGAAAATGGAAGTTGATAAGCTGAGGATTGTTAAAGTGGAACTGTCCAAGAAGGTGGAAGAGTTAGAAGAAAAGGAGAAAACATTAGATGAAGTTAACGAATCGTTAGAAGCAAGACGTAAAGAACTAGAATCTATTCATGCTAAGTATGATGCTCCGTCATACGACTATATCATGGAAAAATCAGGTTTGCATGGTTTGATTGCTATCCCCATGAAAGAACATAAGTCCATGAGGTCCTCTTTGACAGAAAAATCCGGTGAATTGGTTCGAAAACAGCAGGAATTGGATGGCTTGCAGCAAGTCAAATGCCAATTAGATATGAAGCAGAAAGAGATTGAAGGCCTCAAATCGCTTGAAAAGGATCTAGCTGAAAAGGTTGCAGCGTTAGATGTCAAAGAACAAGAATTAAATGATTTAAAATCGGAATTATCTATAAAGAATGACCAGTTTGTTGAATTAAAAAAAGGAATTGAACTTAAAAAATTGGCTCCTGATTCACCTGAAAAGAGGAAACAAACCGATATTGTTTGTGAAAGAGAATTAGAATTAAATAACTTAAAATCTGAGTTAGAATCCAAGCACGCAGAATTCGATGACTTAAAAGTGGGTTTCGAACTACCATCTATTGACATGATTAAGTCCGAATCTGTTGCTTGCAGCGTGGCTGCTGTTCCTATGGATGAGCATACTTCGATTCATACCAGATTACAGGAATGTGGAGTTCAACTACAGCAAAAGGAAGAGGATCTCGCAATATTGGATGATATCAAAAGCCAATTGGAATTTAAAAATATTGAAGTTGATTTGACTAAAAATGATAAAGAATCAAAAGAATTGAAAATCAAACCTTCTGAAGAGGTGTTAATTTCGGGAGCTTCTCGGAGTAAAGGTACAATAGAGGAGAACCAGAAACTTGAAAATCAATTAGAAACCATTAAATCTGAATTGCAATCTAAAAATGATGAGCTTGATACCATGAAATTGCTACATGGAAACTTTTCAGCTAGTGGCACCTCTATTAGTCAATCATTACTCGAACAAGAAGCAAAGAACAAAGGATTTGTTTTGATTCCTTTTTCAGAATATAATAAAAACGTTAATATGCAAAAATCTGTTTCTGGTACTTCTACTGTTACCAATATCAGTGTTGAGACGGAGAGTGGATTTGATAATTCACATAAAACCGTCAGCCAAATGAGTCCTCCTAATCCATCTTTGGATTACTTAATTTCAACATTAAATAAGAAAGGATTCAAGTCTATTCCTATGGACGAATATGAGCATTTAGTGGATAATTCCTTTATTCCAAGTTCACCAAGTTCACTGGAAATAACGCGCTCACCAAATGCCTATGGTAAATTAGTGCCCATCTTAGATGAACGTGTGGATATTTCACATGAGCTTAATGTTACTAAATTACAGTTAGAATTGAAGAAGCAAGCATTACATAATTTGAAGAAGCAATCAAAAGAATACAAAATAACTGAACTGGAAAATGTTCAAAAGGAATTGCAAAAGGAAAAGAAAGACCTTCTTCAGATTTCTAGAAGACAATCTCATTCGTCATTTATTTCAAACTCTTCTACCTCTTCCACTGTGTCGGTTGAGGATGTATTATCTACAAAGAAACTTAACATCAAAGAGAAAGAAAATGAATTACAATCTAGAATCTTTAAATTGGAAAAGGAAAAATCCGCCACTGAAATTCAACTGGAAAATAATCCTCCTCAAATTAAGGAGAAAAAGTTAAAACTTAAATTGGCAAAAATAACTGATGATCTGGAAGTTACTGTAACGGAGTTGCAATCACAGAGAAATATTCTTGAGACCGTCGACGCTTACATCACTTCTGCAAAGAAGATGAGTTTATCTCCTGTTAAAGAATCTAATTTATCGAAAGAACACATTGTGGCTGTTGATTCTAACTTGATTGAAAAGAAACAAGATGAAGTTAACAAACTAGAGAAGAAATTGCATCATATCGAAGAGGATATCGCTTCTGTTGATATCTCGAATGACTCTAAATTAAAATCTGAGATTGAAATTAAGAATTTTGAAATTAAGGAGCTTGAAAACAAACTTTGGACCCAGAATACTAAGATGCGTGAAGCTGACACTAATATTAATGAGTCAGACTTATCACAGATAATTGGAAAACTAACTGCTTTAGGTTATTCAGTTTCTAAGGAATCAAATATCGCTAGTCAAAAAGAGTCGATGATGTCATCGATGTCTCTAGGCTCTGTTGCTGCTTCTGAATACCATGATGCAGTTTCTCAAAATGACACTGATTTTGCCCTAACTGAAAAGTGTGATAAATCGGATCTCAGAGAATTGGACGATGAACTTGTTTTAAAGGCAACTGCATACAAATTTGGCTTTAATTTGGTTCCTATTGATTCAGTGAATGCAGATGGAGAAGTTTACAATAAAGTAGGCAATCTCACCTTCGGTAACCTGCGACGGAAGGCTCAGACTTTGGGGTACGAAATGGTTAAGACTAATGAGCTTAAGAAATTAAAGGAAAATAGTTTGGAAAATTCTGATCGAGATGAATTGAATAGATCCCAATTACAATCCCTTGCTGATAAATTAAATTTGAGAATTCTCTCTGATGATGACGTTAATAGATTGAAAAAACGTAAAGTCACTTCTAAAGAATTAGCTTCGAAGGCTGCTGAGTTAAATTTGGTTTTATTATCTGAAGAAGAAGCTACGGATTTGAAGTTGAGATCACCATTAACAATTGAGAATATCTGCGATGTTGCTAAACAATATTCCATGCTGTGCATTCCGGAAAGCCAATTTGTAGCAACTACTATTTGTAGAACTCCCGATATTCCTAATGTTGTTGTCTTGCCTATTACATACTATAAAAGGCTTTTAAGAAGTCATGACTGGTACAAAAACAATAAAGACAAAGCTGATTTTGGTTCCTCTGTTAAGAAGAATAACACCATCCAAGATAGTGCTTCGTTTGATTTAGAACCTCCAAAATTGTTCTCTGATAAATCTTCAACTGCAAATGAAACATCAAATTTCAATTTGGCTCAACTTGCTAATCCTTCGAATCTTGATCTAGCTTCTCTACATACAGTTAATACTGTTATTTCATCTAACGGTGAAATGATCGCAGCTATTACTCAAACAATTATTGGAGAGTATTTGTTTAAATATTATAGAAGATTAGGACCGTTTAGTTCAATATCTGATAGTAGACATGAAAGATATTTTTGGATTCATCCTTATAGTTTAACTCTTTACTGGTCTACAGCAAACCCTGTTTTAAACGATCCGGCAAAGAATAATATTAAGGCTGTGGCTATTATTGGAGTTAAATCTATTGAAGACAACAATCCCTTACCTCCAGGTTTGTATCACAGAAGTATTATTATTACATCTTACGACAAGGTTGTCAAAATTACATGTCCTACAAGACAACGTCATAATATTTGGTTGAATTCTATTAGGTATTTACTGGAAAAAAGCACAGAAAATTTAGTTGATGATGATGATGCTGAAGATCAATATAATGAAGATTTTAGTGTGGATAAAAAACTTGAAGTAGAAAGATCTCAATCTCAGATTTTTCGCCATCAACAACCAAGGAACAGTAGCATCTTAGCTAAAAATCAATCGCGTAGAGATAGAATTGGCTCTGCTCCTTCAAGATCAAATACACTTCGTAACATTGTCGCTTCCTCTTTGAAGCAAGGCTCCCCTAAGTCATAATTATTTTCGTTTTTTTAAGTCTTTAGTAGAATCTTTTCTATAGAACTAGTACATTAGTTTGCTTTTAATATATTTTATTTATAAATATTTTTATTGATTGAACTATAAAGGTAAATACAAAGAAACTCAAAAGAAAAAAAACTGAGGAAACTGAGAAAACAAAAAACACTAGAGAAAATAGAATAAAGCTCATTAGATCATTAAAAGGAATGTGAATTAGTTGGATATATCTAAAATGCAAAATTAGTTTGTTTATATATAAGAGTTTCAGTTCATGTGAACATAGGAAAAAAATTTTGGGGTAAAAAAAAATGACGTTTGTTCAATAGGTTTAATTATTGTTCTTGAACATTAAAAAAAGGGTTAAGAGTACGAATCGTTAAACATGGTAATGCCATTCCGATTTCCGATCTTAATAAAATTGGAATTTGTTGTAAAACCCTAATTTCCTGGATGTAATCATCACCTTCAATTCTGGTGACGCAATGTTTCAAGTAAGGATCCAGTGCAGATTCATTTTTACCCGGTGTTAAAACTTTGACATTTGGTGCTTTCAAATGTAACTTATTCAATTTCTCTGACATCGTTTTGCCCAATAAGCTTGTAGATTTGACATATGTCTCATCCTGTAATTTGGCGGCCTGGATTGCGGTCGCTCTATATTTATTTTTAATAGAAGATCTATAGGATAATGGCTCATTTTCATCTTCTGGAATGTATGTTGCTGAATCAACATTTTTTTCCCAATATAAGTTCAAAATTCCATTTTTCTTATCAAATTCAGCCTTTGATAAAGGTAATTGATCACCATGAACTCTCTTTTCAATACCTAAATCCGGGAAAAAAACGTCAAACGAAGACTCGTAAACTTGTAGAATGACACCCATACATAAAACTTGGCCTGTTGTCTCACTCATGTCATTAATTGATTGACATAATAACAGGTGGATAGCCTGTTCCTGAGCCGCCTTGGCACAATCTTTTTTGAAATTACAGTAATCACTATTAATTTTCAAAGAATCAATGTCATCTTGGTATTTATCAACTGTATGATTAATAACGTGCTTTAATTGTCTGTGAACAATTAAATCGGCGTATCTTCTCAGAGGAGCTGTGAAATGAGTGTATGTCGGTAAGTTAAAAAGGTAATGGCCCAAGCCGTCCTGATCGGTCTTACCCGCAATGACATATTTACCCCTACCCATACATTTAACCAAAATGGTTTCAACAGCAGCCCTTTTGATAGGATCTTCAATGCTTAATAGAGAATTCTGGAAAGTTCCCGCATTAGTTGTATCAAGATCAATACCCAACTGAGCAACCTTCTTTTGATGGTATTCAAATTTTGTCAACGTTGGCATTGGGTATTTTCTTAACAGTGCTCTATCACCAAGAGCAGCGTGAATTTTTTGAGCGACAGCTGCATTCACACTATGGAAAATTTCATCAATAACAGCAACGGAAAGAATGTTTTCATAAATATTTAAAGACAGTTTAACTCTTTCATCATCCAATTGATCCAATAATGGTAATTCTAATTGAGTGTCCAATTCTGGGTTACCAAGACGTTTCTTCTTTAGTCTAGATGCAATTAATGATAATGTAGAGATATAGCCCGAGGTAGCTGAATCTGTTTCAGTTTCGGAGGCTGAACCACTGAGAATGGAATCAATTGTACTGTAATTGACCCTTTGAGAAGGTCTAACAATGGTTTCACCCATCCAGACATCATCAATATCAAAAGTGGAAGAATCGATTTCAAAAACAATAGAAAGAGCTGGACAGCGTCTATCCTGCTGAAAGGATATTTTATCATTGACTGTATCGGGTAGTAAATTCACAGATTTTTGAGGTAAAAACACGCCATGTGATCTCTTTTTACATCTTTTATCCAAATTGGTGTCCTGTTTGATAAATTCAGTAACATCAGCAATATGAACACCGAGTTCGATTTTGTTATCTGCAACACCTTTAACGTGAAAGGCATGATCGGAAAATAAACCGTTTTGAGAGAAAGCAATAACATACTCATCCGAAAAATCTTTTCTGCTATCCTTAGATAAAATTTCTTCGATTTTAGGGAAATCATTAAGGAATTTGTCACTACCGTCAGCATACTCATCGCACATAAAATTATTATCTCTTAAAATGGATTCAACTTCAACATCTTGATCTTCCATGTCTCCTAATCTAGAAACAAGTGTACCAAAAGGATGCAAAGAAGTGATAGGCCATCTTTTAATGGATGCAATAAATGTTTGATTCGTATACTTATCATGATTTTCGACAAAATCCCTAGGCGCCTGTTCCGTTGGGATTGCAATTAAAGGAACTTTTTTATCGGTTGGTTTAAACCAAACGATCTTAGGTCTAGACCGCTCATGGTGATCCTTACCGTCGTCTTTTTTCGCCGCTTGAGACGGTCTTAGTAAACCTAAGGTACCAGAAAATAATTGGCCCGGAATACGATCGACAACAGCAACAACATGACCAGAATACAAAGGTCTCGCATCATCATTGATTTCTTCCTCTTCAACCAAAAGTAACGATTGACCTTCAACTTCAACATCATCATTTTTCTTCTGCGTTGGTCTCTGTTTTAATGAACCTTTTCGGTTTAATGATGAATTATTGGTAGAGGAATTTTTATTCGACTTAAAAGAATCGTTATTTCCTGTGCTAGAAGAAGTACTAGCATCGTTATGAACGTCTTCGTTCAAATCAGAAGTAAATTTAGTATCTTTTCTTCTCTTTTTTTCTTCCTTTTCCCTTTTGGATGACCAAACCTCATCGACAACTAATAATTCAATAGCAACTAAATCACCTTCTAGAGCTCTATTACGATCTTTAGAACCACAAATAAAAATATCCGCATCTAATAAACCATCAGTAGAAACGTAAGCATCTGATCTATTTTTTTTGTTTACACGTAAAATACCAGTGACTAATCTACCTTCATTGATTAATTCAGGTAAAGAGCTTTGAGGTAAATAAGGTGCAAATAGAGATTTCCTTTGGCCGCCTTGAGAATTAAATTGGGAAATTGATGATATTGAGCCACCATATGAACCCCTTGAACGGTGACCTGGAATAAAGCCTGGAGATTCATAACTAGAAGATGCTCCACTTTGTGGAGGTGTCATTGGTTGTTTTCTCCAATTACTGTTGATATCAGAGCCTGAATTTTTATGGCCATAACTATTTGATTTACGTCTTTCAGCAAAAGCTGGCTGCGGAGGAGCCAAAGTTTGAGATGTAGATGCGGATGCAGAAGGAGTGGACGATGATGTTGATTCTCTTGGAGGGAACTGGAAAGCTCTTTGAGGAGATCTTTCAGAATACGAAGACATATTAGATCTAGATCTTGAATGGCCATAGCCTCTGGAAGACTCAACTGGTTGCTCAGTTGATTCAAGTTTTGGAGAAGAAGGAAATGTGAAAATAGGCGGGTTTAACAAATTTGGAGATTTAGTATTATCAGAAGATTCAATTTCAGCATGGGAAGATATCGAAAGTTTTGATGGTGAGTGACCCGATCTTTGAGCTTGAGCTTCAGCTGCTGCCTTTTTCGCTTCAGCCAAACCTAAGGAATGTCTTCTTGAATGACCTAAGGCTTGCTGTCTGGTATCATTTTTGGGAAACTGAACACCGCCAACGGAAGAAACTGATGATTGAGATCTTCTATGAGATCTAGGAGTATAGTTTTCATTATCTGATTGATATGCAGAACTTGATGATCTCCTATGATGTTGCAAAGGCTTTTTTGAAGGCGGCGGCATTAAAACACTTTGAAAATTAAATGCGCCCTGAGGCTGAGATAATCCAGCTTGTTGATTCAACTGCTGTTGTTGTTGTATTATCTGTTGTTGCTGGGCCTGAACAATTTCTAGCTGACGTTGTAAGTTAAGCTGTTCAACTGAATAAAAAAATGCTATGTTAGTATATTGAATTAAAAGTGATTAAGGAACAATATCTATTATTATGGACCCTTCTTTGATGCTAAATTTAGTAACCCGAAATCTATAGTGCGAAAATTTCCTGATGGCAAATTTGAAATTCTTGTGGTAAGAATAATGAAAACACGAAATAAACGTTGAAATAAATAAAGTCGGGTCAACGAGAAGTTTGAAAAATAAAGCTCAATTGTAAAAATAGTAAACTAATAGGGAAAAGAATGGCCATAAAGTGGGAAAAAAGGTAAATAAATATAATAGGAAAACGTACGCATTAAAGTAGTCAATTCACTTGGAGATCTTCTGTGAGCAACATGTAATGTTCTCGGTTTATTTCCTGAAGTTCTGACAATCGTATGTTGGCCATCGTCATTATCCTGCTCTTGATTAGAACTATCGTTTTGGTTGGAACTCATTCTAAGTTAATATATAAACAAGCTATGGAAAGATAATTGATAATAAATATTATATTGGTTTAATAAAGGAAAATTAGTAGCTCCAAAGGAATTATGAATATATTGGTTCTGTCTTTGTTTTTTTTTTTGTATAATAATATACTTTTTTTTGTATGTATTTTTTATTGCTAATTTTTTGTTTTATGAATCTAAGCTTTGAGGCAAATAAACAAAAGAAATTGATAACTATACTTCTTTATTTAATTACTGTACTAACTGTAGAACAAATTGAGGAAAAGCAGGTGATAGGAAAGGAACGGTTAATTACTAACGAATGTGGATGGTGGCGTGTGAGTTGTATAACAGCTAATTGTATGACAACTTGTGGTTGGATAATGAAACAAATGACTGACTGAATGCGCAAACTTAAGAATTTGGCATAAAACAAAACAATTGAATATGGTATATGATGTTTAGTAATTTAATTGAAAGGAAGGGTAGGAGCAGTAAAATGGAAGTGACTAAAATTGCTATCAGAAAGAAAAGCTCGAACTTCAAAATTTGATTTTTTTCATTTAACCCAATTAGTTTTTTTTGTTGTACGTTCCTCCAGATTAAATTCCTTCTCTTCCGCCGTCGATGATCAAGTGATCAAAATCGGTAAAATATGGAGCTGGAAACATCTATTTCCATTTTTGTAAATATAATTGTAATATAGTAAAAAGTCTTGAATTTCGCAAACACCATTCTAAAATACCACAAAACCATATATTACTCATTTGGGATTCGCACCTGTACCTTTCCTATGCCTTAACCCACTTGGCCAACCGGCTAGAAAAAAGTTCGATTTTTCATTTTTTCTTCCACTTAATAGCTAATTTTTCTTTTAAAAACATCATCTGTTTCTAAACATACCTTAATATATTTTATCATTAAAAGTTTAGCAGTACGCTTTAAACTTATTTAGAATTATTTCACTTCTTATATTTAAAGAAAAGTTTTTAAAAAGGCTTCTTATTTGTTTCTATTAGAGGGGGAAGATAGATAGATAGATAGATAGATAGATAGATAGATAGATAGATATCCGAAAAACACAAAAATTAATAAAAATTAAAGCATATATCATAAATTGTTTAAAACTATTAAAGCTTATTTTCATAAATTGTTAATAGCGTGTATACCAATAAAATATCTTAATTCATAAAAAAATCATGAAAAAAAAAATTGAAACGACCTTAAGAGAAATTTTATTTTTTTACAATATTATATTAAAATACCAGTTCCACCACATGTGTTAGTTATGTAGTACTTAGTTTAATATGCACAATAATATAATCAAATATAGTAAACAATTAACTTGAAATACATGAAACTCGAAACTACACGGCTTTTTTTTGGATGTATACACGACCATAAATAGCCATTTTTGAAATAGGAGAATCCAACACAATGTATTTGCAGTTAACTAACGGATCCCAGCATTCTATTTTATAAATATAAACCTCTGTAAAAATTTAATATTAGTTAATTCTTGCTCCTATATCCTTCTTTCTGTGTCGATTTTCCAGCTGAGCTCACTTTGTTCGCGTACAATTTGGAAGTCAATGAGCACCTCAAATTTGGCTTTTTCAACACTTTTCTCTCTTTTTGCTAATTGTCTTTTTTCAATAATACCAATTGTTAAATCTGTATTGGATCTGTAGATTCATACTATTGATTTTAACTCGTTCCATACCTATTTATACAATCGCCATTACCTTTACCCCTCATGTCTACAACTGATACACAGTCAAAGTATGTATTTTCAAAAAATTGATTTACTATCTACGCACTCATCAAAAACTTACTTTGAGAAATCCGCAACATATTTTATTTTTATTAATTCTCTGTATAGAAATTAAAGCACTAAAAAAATACTAACAAATGGGACAACTAAAATTATTTCAGATCTACGAAAGAAAATTTAATATTTTCACATGAACTTACAATCCACAAATTTACAGGCATGGTTACAGATCCAAAAAAAATGAGTTTGTCTGATAGATTATGGAATGAAGAAAGGATGTTTTATTACTGTAATGTAATTCTTGATAAATATTCACCTATAAATTCGAAGATTACATTATTTAGAAATGCAGGTGATTATGGACCAAAATCCAGAGAAAGTGAGATTATTTTTTATCCTTTTCAATGGGGTAGTGAATGGCAGTTAGCCATTGGATTTAAAAAATATAAAAAAATCTTATTCATTTATTGTTCAGAATATGATCCTACTGCATTTGGGAATACCGAGAGTACAAATCCACGACCATCTTTTCCAATTCGAGCATCATTAAAACTAGAAGAATTTATATATTATTTTGGTCAAAAGTTATCTAAAAATGCATTAAAATATCCAAGACTTTATCAGGATTTATTTGAACCTGTAAGCTTAAACAGTTCTATAAACTTATTAACTGTTATTTTTGCATTTTGTTTGGATTCAGTTGCATTAACAAGAAGTTTTTGTGATGTTGAATATTCCCCCAGAAAGTATGATATTTCAGAATTTTTTGAATGGGTTAACCAACTAGATATTGGTTCAAAAAAAGATTTGGGGGCTGGTATATCTCCATTACCTGAATCAATAATCAGTGAAGAAAAGGAAATACGTGAATCAGATAAAAAATCTTTCATTGATAGGAAAAAAGAAGAGGTTAAGAGAGAAATTGAAAAAAGGAAAACTGATTTAGAATTGGGTGTGTCTCCAATGTCGAAAAGATCAAGAATATCCGAATCAAAAATTGGTACTCAAAACGAACCAATTGAACTAGAGGATGATAATGGAGATAACGAAGAGGAAGATGACAATAATGAAGAAGATGAAGAAGAAGAATCGGAAGAAGAAGATGATGATGAAGAAGGAGATGAAGAGGAAGGAGATGAGCACGACGAGGAATCAGGTAAAGATAATAAAATTGGATTCAAAAACAATGTGATTAATTTAGGATCAACTAGCAATAAATTAAAAGAGAAAGAAGCAAGGTTATTTCCAAGACAAATTGCAATAAATTTTCTTAAAAATGTTAAAAATTTGAAGGATTTTAATGATGAAACTGAAACGATTGATGCAGTCGTTGAAATGCTCGAGAATTTGTGTCATAGTTCAATAACAAACAAAACAATAAAAGAGACAGAAACAAATTATCAAAAATGGTCAATGTTAGTTAGGGAGCATTTGTATGTAGAATACACGAGAAGAACAAAACAAGAATTCGATGAAGAAGAACTAAAAGATATTCTAAATACTGCGGATCATAAGAACCAGATAGTACCAATGTACTTTGAAAATGGTACAGTCTTTTTAGTTAATTTGGCAACTAAAGATAATTTTCATTGTGTTGTAAATGTGATTTGTTTTACAAACAAATCAAATAAAGCAGAGCGTGAAGTTATTAAGAATTTTGCATTAAAAAGATTAATTGAAATTTACGTTTGGCAGCACAAAAGACTCATCACAAAAATTCAAGTTTCAGTTATACCTGTTTTGAAGAGTACACTTTATGAATTATTCATGTATACATTGTATTGTATTCATTATTTTGTGTGGACAAAGAAATTTGATATTAAATATGTACCAAAATTAGAGAATGTTAAAAATTATACTATTTTTTTTGAAGAAATGATGCAAAATATTAAAGATAGAAATAAGCTTGGCAGGGATCTTAATTACAGACGTACATTAAAATATTTACTAAAACAATAATTATTAGATATTCGTAAATTAATTAGTTTACTTAATTAATGTGTAATAATAGAACTGATTGTAACAATTTGAAGATTAATGTTTCTACTTAAATAAATAAATAAATAAAATTTCTATTGTCAACTATACCTTATATTTAATAATAAAAGAAAATAAAAATAATATGGACGACTTTAATTTCTAATTAATTGATAACTAATTAAGATTATTTAATAAAACGTCAGCACCACCAGTCGAAACATCATCAATTTCTATTTCACTGATTGTTGCATATCTAAATCTTGAAGATAAATTATTTCTTGATTGGAATGGCACTGAAGCGAAAGAAACAGATGAAGTTTCGGTTGAAGGTCTTAAGCCATTTGGAGCACATGGATGAACAGTGGAGGGATGTGGAGCTAGGTGTTGTTAGTATGTTATTCAATTATTATAAAAACTGATCCGGGGAATACGATGTTTTGAAATGCATGTATACTTACCAGGAATTGGATGTGGACCGCCAACAAATTTGATGGATGGAGAATACTTGGCGAACAGTCTTAATGTGCTTCTCATTTTGTATGTAATTCTATGCGTTGAAATATATAAAACTTGTATAAAGCTAAGGGATTGATAATGTTAGTTAACTATTTTTTTCCCCAATGTCTCTTGAATTGGGTTACATTCAAATTCTAGTTCAGTTCCGTTTTCGAGTCCGATACCGAACTCGATATTTAAGACTATCGACGCAAATCGTCTTGTTAATTTTATTTTTCTTTTATTCATACACCCGTGCACTTCAAAGGTTTCTGATACGTGAGGGCCAAACCTATTTGCCACCCTTCGCTTGACTTGACTACATTTTTCTAAACTAGTATGAGATTCGAAATACTCTTTATATAACTAAGATTTCTAATACACACGCAATGAATCACGATCCATTCCATTGGGGTAGACCAAACGATAAAGAATACGGTGCATATAATTATAATATCTCTCAAGCGTCCAATGATAATAAAAATATTAAATGTAATTCGGAATTTCCACGTATGCATACACAACAGCCTATGATAACAGGTACTTCAGTTATTGCAATTAAATATAATGATGGAATTGTTATGGCTGCAGATACTATGGGTGCGTATGGTTCATTATTAAAGTTGGATGATTTACAGAGAATAATACCAGTTGGTGAGAGTTCAGTTGTGGGTATATCTGGAGATATAAGTGATTTTCAATATATTGAAAGAATTTTAGATGATTTAGAAGTTGAGGACAATTATGACATGGATCAATCCAATTTAAAGGCAAACCATATTCATGAATATTTGACAAGAGTTATGTACAATAGAAGATCAAAAATGAACCCATTATGGAATGCAATTATTGTTGCAGGATTTGATGATGCGGGCGAATTAGTTTTAAAATATGTTGATTTATTGGGTATTTCATATTCATCACCTTCATTGGCCACGGGATTTGGAGCTCACCTAGCAATCCCATTACTAAGACAGAAAGCGGATAATGAATCCGATGTTAAGAGCTTAAGTAAAGAAGATGCCATTAAAACTGTCAAAGATTGTATGAAAATTTTATTTTATAGGGATGCAAGATCTTGGAATAAATATACATTAACAGTCATTGAAAAGTCGACCAAAAAAATTGAGATTGAAAAAGATGTTGAAGTTGAAGGTATGGCATGGGGCTTTGCCGAAAATATTACTGGTTATGGTATTCCTCAACTATAGAATAATCATACAATAATTATGAGATAATCATAAAATACTTTTTATCACCTTTTAAAATTAAAGTTTATTAATAAATAATTAAATAATTCATTAATATAAGTACATAAAAATAAACAAATTATAGCAAAAAAGAAAGACCGGAAAGACCCATTGTAAAATTAATACCTGTATTATATTCAGCGTTTAACTCGTTTAGTCTTGACAAAATTAAAGTCCTTGGATTAATCGAATCAAACGTTTCTTTAACATGAATTATGATCACATTTAAATCTGAAATTGGTTGATTCTCATAAGATTTATAAAAGTCATTTCCATAGTCACCATTATTCCTATTTGTTAACAAATCTATACAAATTTTTCTCAACTGTAAAAATTCTGTAAAAAGAGTGCTTGGAGTCATGTGGCCAAACAAAGGCGGCGGCTTATCAACTGAGGAGCATTCAATTATAATTGAATTCAGCTTATCTTCCAAAATTAACTTTGAAACGTTTTCCCAAATTTTCAAATTGAATTTTTTATTTGAAATACAGTCTGCTTCAACATCACCAAAGATCAGTAAACTATACTGGCTCAGTTTATCAGTGATTAAAAACGCAGAACTCAAAAAGTTTTTTTCCTTGTTAATTAAGCCATGTGAAACGGCGAAAACCATCACGTTATAATAGTCATTGTTGATTAAATTATAAGATTTGTACTCTTTTAAAATATGTAAATTAATTATATTCATTGATACTAGATCTGGCCAAACGGAGTTGTTGAAAACATTCTTTTTTAGAGAATTTATTGTCTGACTAATACCGAAGACGTTTTTCACCTTGTAGAAACTTGGAGAGTTGATAATCAAACTTGAAATGTGGTCAAAATGTGAATGAGTAATCAGATATCCAGATAAAGAATTAATTAGTTTATTACCAATTTGTAGATCTGTTAAGCCGTTTTCGAAAAGACCAGCTTTTGAAAGTGGATATGTCATTTTTAGATTTTTTTTATTTATGAATTTTTCAGTTGAATTGAAATCTTTCGGATATAGTTCTAGTAAGTAATTTATAATATTTTTGTTTCCCGTCTTTAGGAAATCTCTACCTTCTTTTAATAAATCAATTATTGATGTTAAACCTGTGCCGGCATCAATTGCCAATAAGCAGTTTGAATTTTCACTGTTAATAATAGAATTGTAGTCAAGATTCGATGGCTTGATCAAAAATGAGCATGTTGTCCCAGAAATTGGACCCCCTGAGCAACCGAGTATTGTAAATTCAAACAGTCCACGATTTGTTGGCATTCTACTTTATCAAATTTAGTAATTATACCGTAATTGTAATTGTATTGAGAATGATATAGATGTTGATCCGATATCAATTCTAACGCCAATGCCAATATCGATGTTGAAAATTCACCAAGAAATACTACCGTGTGAGTATGGAATATGGAATATGGAGTCAATAAATGAAATTGTTTTTTTAAATTACTTTTGAATAGCCGAGAAATCCAATAGAAGACAAAATTAGAAATCCTGATGCAAACCAAGAAGAAAACCACACGAATGATCGATAATCAATTGAGAACAAGTAATATATATGGATGTTCAACAGTCGTATATTTATATATTTATATATATATATATATATATTTATATAAATATATACAATATAGTGATCAAGATAAGAAGAGTATATAATATATAATAATAACAGAGGCCGATAGGCAGATGAAATACGATCGAATGGTATGAAATTGCATAAAGTGTAAAAATTCATTGTCGAACAAATAAATGCGCTTTGTGGCTGAGCACGCCGTGGGCAAAAAAATGTTCTGGAAGCACGTTTTTTGTTCCATATGAGGTGGGGGAACACCACTTGTAAGCATCTGCAAACATTCCTATGCTAGCGATTGTCTGTATACGGGGTAAAGTATATGATACTATATGAGTGTGTATGTGCAACGCCTTATAAAGCCATATGGATATACTGATCCATTCTGTTAAGTACAAATAGCAGATTCCACACAGCTGGAATTTTGGCACCACCTGCTTGGGAGCTTCTGGAAGATATGCTTGTTGGAATCCAACATGAAAATCACAATAATGATGTGATGCACCAGGATAAAATCCGAAACTTCCTTCTAAACAGGTGGATCAGTCATCTCACTCGGCAATTACTTGATACTTTACCGAATTACAATAAAGTGGATCATATATGATGATTTGTAAATGGTTTTCAATCGGGAGCATTAATAGTGGGATCCGTCAGGAAACCGAAATCCTGCCGAAAACTGAGGATTAGCCCGGCTCCACTAAGACGGATCTCTCTCTATACATATATATAATATATATAATATATATATATATATATCAATCATATGTATGTATTCTATGGTTTATGGTGAATACATTTTCTGCTGAATGTGTTTCACGCCGAGCACTATTTATGTCTAATATAAATGTCACGGATACAGAAATAGGATTACGACGAAAAAAGGTAAATCATCCTGCATTTTATTTTATTTTCATTTTACTTTATTTTGCATCTTGTTTTGCACGTTATTTCGCACGACATTTTGCATTTAGTATTACTCATTTTTTATCTTAATTAGTTATTTATTTTTTATACATATCATTAAAGTTAAGTGGTCAAAGCTGGCCACGTTCATGGCTTTCAGTTTCAGCCAAACGTAAACCGTCATTTTCGTTAAATTTTAGGGAACCTCTGTTGTCCAAAATTTCAATTTCTCTTACGTAATCAAACAAAACTTTCCTAATAGGCTGGGCATAATTCTTGTAGCCACTCAACAATTGATTGAAGGAGCTACCAAAATTTATCAGATTGCCCCTATACTCCATTTCCAGTTCATGCTTTTTCGTTTGTTCCCATGTTATGAAAAATTCAATCAATTCATCACCTTTCAACAATTGGTTAACAACTTTCTCGCTATTCTTATAATAAAAACTTAAGATTTCAGGAGATCTCAACCTATTTGTGGCACCTGCTTTCCTGCAGGCGGTTTTCATTAACGGTATTGGAATCCATAACCTTAGTTCCTTGACGTAAACAAATTTATTAAATGAAAATGTTTTAAGACTCTTTTCACCATATTCCTCGACCAAAATCTTTCTAAATTCATTAGGTATCAAGGCGGGAGAGTTCTCCATTGATGACAGTTTTAATGGCGAAAGCTGTTCATAGGAGTAAAAATGATCATTTCTACAATTGTAGATTCCATATTCTTCATGAATCTTGAAAAGTTCATCGTAATTAACACCAGGATTCCTATGAAGGTTGAGTTTCTTATTTTGCCTTTGAGGTCTTGGATACTTTTTTTCAACGTCTCCTGGTAGAACTCCCCTTAGATTGTTGCGACCTTTAATATCATCAGTAATTGATAATCCCGTTATGTCAATAAACATACCCGAGTCAACATCAACAAATCTGGCATCAATATTGTTATTACCATTGCCTTTATTTCTATGTGTGATAGAATTCGTACAATCAATATAATATTTGCCAAATCCAAATTCAATATCCTGTAAGATCAACGATCCATTATAATTCATGCAGAAAGTATTTAACTCATGAATTGGCATTTGAACATCAATATCTTTATCCCATTCGAAAATTAGCCCGTCCCAAAACCAGGATAGTAGAGTACCATGTGCAATAAAACTGATTATACCTTCTCTATAAGTGAATTGTAGCCACGTATGGATTAAATGATTCAGAATTATTTTACGTTTGTAGTCAATATTATCAAATCTATTAATTTGTGACTCTGTTAAAAATCCATTGAAAAATCGATAGTCATATCCACCGCCGTCTTCTTTCAGAACATGCCCCTTATATTTCCTATCTGTCCAAATAATATTAACCTCTCTCATTGATTTTGCTAAAGTAGCGTCTTCTAGATTCATTGAGTATTCCAAGCTTTCCAGGAAACTTTGTTCGTTCTTGTTTAAACTTGGTCTTGATTTTAGGTCTTCTATCAGTAATTCAGGCTCATTTTTAAACAATTGTCTTGGTATATCATAGGAAAAACCATTGGATTCGTTCAATAATTCATCAAATTTTAATTTCGGCTCTCTAGGACTCTTGACTTTTTTCAGCTTATCAAATTCACTTATAGGATTAAAAACGATCTCATTATTAGATTTATCAGCATCTTTCTTTCCGTTTACAAAATTGTTAAACATGCCATTGTTAATCATCGTGGAGTCATCATTCGGGATCAATTCATACGAACCATTCTTGGTTAAGAAAATAATCGAATTTGGCAATGGTGCAAATGATAATAGGTATGACTTTGCATGAATTATTTTTTCAGGAAACGTTTTGATCTCTGATCTATCAATAAAATTGAATCCGGGTAGCAAATTCTCACTAACTTTTCTCGGAAATCTTTTCATAAAATTTCTATCGTCAATGCAAAGTGAACTATTTATGTTCGAACCTAAATCGCCTGTTATCCTTTTATGAACGTCATAATCGATTCCGTTTTCAAGTATATCTTCACAATTTGGCTTGTCATTCTCACCATACTGTAAATATGGATTTAATGATGATAGATCGACCCAATCTTGCCAAGAAAATGAGATGTTATTTTCATTGTTTTCATTCGCATTTTCTTCGCCATTTGCATATAGGCTTGTGACTTGGTTTAAATAAACAGATAATGTAATCCTTGGATCATAGTAGTGTATTTTCTCTCTGGTTTGGAGATACTCTTGTGCATTAATAGAATCCTTGAAGTAATGTAAATCTGTGAAAAACTTCCAGTTTTTATTAAAATTCTTATTGCTTTTGATTAAATTTAACTCATTTTTATAATTCAAAATATAGTCATTATTGTTGCCACTTTCTAAAAGTAGCTTATTAATGGCATTATTCTTAAACTGCTCCTCTTGGCCACCATCTGTGAAAAAAAATAAATAAATTAGGGTTTGAATCAACGTCAAAGTTAGTATAATTAAACCATACAACTTCCATCGCCTTGGCAGCAATCTATAAGGATTTAGAATCATTAGAGCTGATATCTAATAGATGCTATTACCTATGATAAAATTAGAATTAAACTGGAAAGCAAATGGCAGTAAACTTATTAAATTTCAAACATTCAAATTAACCATTTTTGTATTGGATTTAACGGTCTATTGTTATCAAAGCCAACTTGGAAATACTTGTGGTGTAAGGATGCACATCAGAGATAAAAAAGATATCGCAATTAGACACGTGACATTTGATCAAAATCCTAAAAAGTCGTGTTTCGATGTATTAGAAAGTTTAATTAATGCCTCACAAAAAAAAAGCCAGAAAAAAATCTACAAAAATTTCTCGCACTCCACTTTCATATCCTCTTCACTCCATTTTAATCCACAGACTTGTATTCTCTCTCTTTTTTGTTTATTTGATTAACTTAGAAACTCTTGGAAAACTTCCGCAAATCTTTCGAAAAACTTTTGAAAAACTTTTAAAAACATTCGTTCATAGCTATAAGAATAAACCTGGATTAAACACATGATGATCAAAATGGACCCACCTGTTACATCGTCTAATGTACCTACAAAGCAACCATCATCGTCGGCAAGTTCAAATGTTTTCTCAATTTGCTTTTATTCACTCATACTTTATCCAGTCTATTACATTTTCAGAACTCTTGCCAACTATTCTTTAATTTTATCAAATTACAGATCAACTTGGAATCCAAGTGTTTCTAAATCCGATAAGAATTGTAATGATTCTTCAAATCTGTTCCCATCAAAATTTAATCTACTTATAAATTTAACTACAAAGGATTTAAATCAATGTTCAACAAGCTTGGATTCAAAATTAATTTCATTCACGAATCGCAAGGGTGAACTAGAGTTCAAAATTGTTGAAAATGATAAAGCCAATATCGAGAGCAAAAAAGATTATCCAAAGCAAGAATTATCACCAATATCAGATATTTCGAATTCACCACTTGTGAAAAGAGAAGAAAAAAGTTTAGTTGAGAGCGCCAAAGGTGAAATTTTGGAGGAAACTAATAGCAATAGTAGCAACAACAACAACACTAATGGATTTTTATCCCTATCACCAGTGTCTTCAATAAAGTCCTCAAATTCAAGTATTCATTCTGTCAATAATAACAACAATGTGTCTTCTATTTCATCGGTCTCAGAACACGATGAAGAGGAAGATGAAGAAGGAGAAGAACCTGATGGAATTGATGATGATAAAGTTCATCAATGCCCATATTGTGACTCAAAGTTTAGAATTAGAGGTTACTTAACAAGACATATAAAAAAGCATTCAAAAACTAAAGCCTATAAATGTCCGTTTTTTCATGAAGATTCTTCTGTTAAATGCCATTCAACAGGTGGCTTTTCAAGAAGAGACACATATAAGACGCATTTGAAGGCAAGACATTTTAAATACCCACCGGGTATTAAATCTGGTGATAGAATTGGTATGACAGGTTGGTGTGGCGTTTGTGGCGAGAAATTTCTAAATAACGAAATCTGGGTTGAGAGACATATTGAATTAGGCTTATGCCCTGGATTACCAAATGAATATATCAAAAACTTAAAAATTGGTAAGAAGAAAACGGGTAAACATTCAAAATTTTTGGATGTAATTGATAACAAAAAGAACAAAAACCCAATTTTATTATCCTCTTCATCTCCGTCGTCAATATCATCACCATCAATAGATATGAAAAATGAAGAAGCTGAAAAGAACATTTTTACTACTCCAATGTCTTTAGATTCAACTCCATCACCAATAATATCATCAACAGCGACAACAATGACTCCACAAATTTACCAAATAAAAAATACGCATCACAATATGCAACAAAATATACAGCAAAACATGCAACAAAATATGCAAAAAAACTCGCACGAACAGAACCAAATAAATTCATTTTTATTCAAACAACAACAACAGAATTTAGCAAATGCTTTCCAATTACTCCAGAAACAACAACAACAACAACAAAATTATCACAGTTTACAGCAAAACCTTCAATACCAGCAAAATCTTCAAAATCAACAGAATCCAAATTTAAGTTCTTCAATTTTGGGATTGGATACGATGAATTTCATCAACACTATGGGAATCAATTTAAATATGAACGCTTTCGCTAACGATTCAAATTTTTCAAGCATACCAAAAAGTATAGATGAAGAAGATGATGAAGAAAATTACCCTTCATTGGATGGTGAATGTTCACCTTATTCATCTATATCGTATCCAATGAGTTATTATAAGCCAATTTTAAAATCTGAGAACAATATAATTGAAGAAAATGATTTTAAAATGATTTCTTTGGAAGATTCGTAGCTTAATAATAGTGGCTTTTTTTTAGTTTGATTGTCTGTTTAGTTTTTTTTTCTTTTTTGTTCTACCTTGTTTGTTTCACTCTTTTTGTTCTGGTTTTTCTTTTGTGTAATGATTTGTATTGACTGGGCTTATTTATAAACGTTTAACTTTTATATTTTAATAATAATGTGTAGTGCTAATTATCGTATAGATAGATATCGGCTTCACGGCGAATGACGTAGATATTTATAATCCTCGCTGCATTTTTATTGGCCAGTGGCGGATCTCGAAACGTTGCAGTCAGATCGATCTACAGTAAAAATAAATAACCTTTGCAATAAGTTAATACTATGTTTTGTTGGAGGCGCATTATCGTAGTATTATACCCTAGTATCATATCCTTAATTGTTTGTTGTTGCATTTTGCATATAAAATACAGTTATCATACAGCACAATACACCAAAACAAAAATTCTCATTCTTTGAACTGCGAAAATTTAATAGCTAGGTATTTTGAGATTTGATATTACAGGTGTGTACAAATAATTTTAATTAATATTAAGGAATTTCGTTATACAATTTTTTTAAATCCGGTATCCATTAGATTTTTTTTTTCGCCTGGCATTTTACATTCTTGTTAATTATTAATTACAACTATCATTCAATTTTAATTATTTTTAAGATAAAATTCATCCGATATTTTGTTTCTCATTTTAGTTTTGAATAACAATCAAAATAAAGTTTTTCTTTAAAATTCAGAATTGCCCTAGTAACATTTGAAAATTTTTAAACAATTAAATGTTAAACATCAAGGTAGTGATATTTTCGGTATTGTTGTTGATAACAACAACATTATCTCAAAACACCACAACAAACTTTGAAAATTATTCAGTTGAATCCTTACCAATTATTCATCTAATAAATCAAGGGACAAAACTTTTCGATTATGAAATTTCTGTTGGTGAACCAAAGCAAACGCTGAACTTAAGATTAGATATTTTTCAAGGTAATGTTTGGTTGCCTGGTGCAGAATATTTTTCATCTTGTCCTTCTGCCACTTCAGAGGGGGCTTCAACTTCAACCGCACCTTCAGCCTCAAAGTCAACATCAACATCAGTACCAGCATCATCAGCATCAGTGTCAAATTCAATGTCAACTTCAAATTCCACTGATGATGAAAATTACACTCCCTCATGTGCATCATACGGAGTATACTCAATTTATGATTCAATTTATGCAGGCTTCATAGATGTATCCAGCAGATTGATTGTGAGTTATAACTTAGCAAGCCAATTTATATTCCAATATCTTGATTTTGCTTCTATTGAAGGAACTTGGGCAGTTGATCAATTCTATTTTGAGATTGAACGTTCAAGTGAGTTGAATGAAATTGAAATTTCTGATCTACCCTTTATATATGCGAATTATTCAAATATTGGTGTTGGTGGTTTAGCGCTTGGTAATTCAGAAATTACAAACGAAACCAATAATTTTTTATCCAATTTTGTTAATAATGGCATTATAAATTCAAATTCTTATTCATTGGCTCTGGCTAAAAACAATTTTTCCGACCCTGAATTAATTTTAGGTGGTATTAAAACAAATTATTTTAATGATAGCTTAATGTTGTTTGATTATATAGCAATTTATGATCCATCGCAAACATATGTGACAACAAATAATGGATTGACCAATATTTATCCTTCTTTGCCAGTCAGTGGTTGGGGTATTACTTCCAATAGATTAAGTGAATCAATTGTTTTCTCAAGCTCTTATAATGATAAACTAACAACGGGTACCTATCCAAAACCAGCGTTGCTAGATTCAAGATATTATTATAATTACATACCTTATTCAACACTAATCGAATTGGCAGTTGAATTAAATGCATATTATTCACAAGACTTAGAAAAATGGCTTGTCGATTGTTCCATTGGCAATTCAGGCACAATTGATATATATTTAGGTGATTCACCTATTAAAATGCCAATATTTAATTTCTTATATCCGGCCTCAGATTCAAATGGGGCCGCTTTGGCTTTTGAAAATGGTGATAGTGCTTGCTTTTTGGCATTTTTGCCAGACTATCTTGCTGGATTTTCCATTTTAGGTACTCCATTTTTAAGGAATGTTTATCTTGCTGTTGATAACGAAAATAAACAATTAGCAGTTGCTAAATTCCATGATAAAAATTCTCCAATTTCAAATGATTATAATTCCACAACAACAACATATATAGACAAAAATTTAAGTTTAACTAATAATAAACTTGCCTCAGCTGGCTCAGAAACAAAGTCAATAACATATGGTGCTAAAACTTTGACCCATTCAGATATTAAAAAAACTTCTACGAAAACTATAAAGCCCACTTATTATGAAATAGCCAACGGTACCATTCCATTTGGTTCACGTGAAGGAGATTATTCCAACCTGACTTTGACAGTTCCAACTTCTTATGTTATGACTGATTCTCTAGATAATGCAACCCAAGTTTATATTAGTAATGGCGAAATTTTAATCCAAACCGAAGTGGACATAACTGGTACTAAATCATTAAAAATTCCTGTTCAAACTGCAAATTCAGTGTCCAGAAGTGTAGGAGTTACAAGTGTTTCCAGATCAAGTAGTTATTCTGCTGGTGTTGGAAGTAACAGAATTGGATTACCAACCATTTTATTATGGGGTGTATTAGGTTTAATATCATTTATTTGATAGCTATATTTATGTTTTCTCTTTAGGGAGACTTCTGAAACTGTTTCTTCTTTGCTTAATTTACCCTTTGTTGTAAAATTTTATTAATGTTCTGATTTAATTCTTGCTTTTTTTTTATTTTCCTTTTACAATTAGAAAATTTAGAGATCTAATTATTTAATTTGTACAACTAATATAATATATTAATTTTTATAATTTTTTTTTAAAAAAAGTAAACATAATTATAAATAATAAGTAATATATTGTTTTAATTCTCCCATGTAGCTAGAGGTTCAAATACAGAATTTGCTATAATACATTGAACAAACCATTCCCAATTAATAATATTAAACTTCCAGCCAATAAAGGCTTCAGGTAGCCTAGCTTCTTTCTTTCTTCTTTTATTATATCTATAACCACCCCCTCTTGAATCAACATTACCCTTAATAACATAATCAATAATATTTTTTGTTAAAAACATATCATCCTTAGAGTATAAATACACCTCTCTCGTATTATCATTATGGTCAAAATCTTCTAAAATGTCAACAAAATCTCTATATTTAATTGAGGTTTTCATTACAATAATTTTTTTAACTCCCAAGGTTGTAAACATCCATATTAATTTTTCATCTTTAACATCAATATTTTTCTTTACTTTAGTTTCATCAACATCAACATCATCATCATCGTCATCATCATCATCATCATCATGGACTCTGTTTTCACACAGTAAAATCAAAATAATATTTTTAAATAAACTTTTATTCAATCCAACCATTTCTTTCAATTTTTCACCTCTTTTAAATTTTTCATAGAATCTAAAAACGTTTAGTCCAACTGTACATTTTAAATATCCACTATCACCAGAAACTAGACAAAATTTTATCCATTGATTTTCCCAGTCATTTAAAATAGTAGAATTGATCATACATTCTTTAATAAATCCAACTTGTAAAATTGGATATCCTAAACATAAACATTGTAAATATTTCAAAGTTCTTGAATGTTTTAATGATAATAAACAAATAAACCTAAAATCTAATGCATTCGATTCAATATTCTGAAAAGGCATAATATTAACATATCTGTTATTATTTCTTAGTGTAATTAATTTTTTATTTTTACGTGGCGATGAAAATGGTGTTGATGATATGACTGGTAAAAAATGATCAAACCCATTTTCAATATCGATAATTCCACCCTGTGATTTTATAAATGATATTATATTCCTTGTTTCTTCTTCATCTTTAATTACGTTGCTCGCATTCCGTGGTCTATAAACAGATTTATCCTGTAATGATGAATGTGATTCATGTTGTGTTTCAGACGAATATGTTACACCAGTTAATAAAAATAAACAATTATTAAACGGTCCATCAGTAGATGATTTATTATTCACAGTTGAAATTGAATCTACAACTGAGTTAGATTTCAGTGCTGAAAATTTTGGAACTGCTGCTAAGTTGTCATTAATTTCACCAAATTCGTTTGGAATCTTAGAAAATTTAATAAGCTGATGATCTAAATATGCTTGAAATGTATCTCCATCATCAAATAATTTATATTTATAATTCATACCTAGTGAATGAGGTAAGTAGATATTTGAAATTTTTGTACTTATCTCCTCAATAGATGATTCATCTTTGGTTTTTCTTTTGAGATAAACTTTATTGAATCCTCTCATGCATTTTATGTCAAATTCATTCTCATTTAATCGGCAATCTTCTAGCCCTGTAATAATGTAATTAACCCTTTTATTAGATGTGATCTTGACAATATCACCAATATCTAAACAAATAGGGGCAAAGATTTTAATTGGATCAATAATTAAAACATCAATATCATTTTTAACTTTGATTTGGATTTTATTCTCATCCTGCCAAACATCAAGAATTTTAAAAGGTTCTTTATAGCGATCAATATTTATAAAAACATCTTTAACGTTCAAAAAATCACCAAATTCAAAATGTTGCTCTTTTGTTTCTCTTATTATTTTATTTGTTTCAACTCTATCTACTGTTTCTTCTTCGATTAGCTGTTTATTCTTTCTTTTCTTCTTACTAGGAGAATCCATACTTAATGGTTTAATATATATATCATCATTCCTCAGAACGTCGTCTAATCCAATATCATCATCATCATCATCATCGTTATACCTCTTGACAATTGAATTTTTATTCATATCATCATCAGCAATGCTCTGTAATTTTGCTTGAACTAAATTAGGAGGTCTCAGGCTCTCTGATTTATCATTTAAACATGAAACGTTAAAAACATCCGCGGTGATGATCCTAGAATGTGTATCAGAGATGGGAGTTGACGTGTTTTCATGAGTAGTTTGTTCTTTTTCACTCTCAGATAATTTTTTCTTTTTGCTATCATAATCCTCGACTAACTTAAAAGTATCAGGCAAAAGTACTGAGTTATCTGTTGAATAATTCATTTCTATCTTACTCATAGACGCTGCACTGGTGTTTGGAATCTCAACCTCTGTGTCTTCATCCTCTTTTGTTTCCATACTTTGGCACTCTAGTTCTTCTTGGGTTACCTTTTGTAAACTCGAAACATCTTTAGTGTCATCAATTATGTTATCTTCGCTTAAAGTCTTGATTTGAACTTCTGAGGATAAATCTTCCGCCAGTTCGTTACTACAATGTGATAGTTTCTCAAAATCTTCATCCACAACTTTATAAGTTTCAGGAAATGAAAAATCATTGTTTGGAATCGGGATCTGCGTATTCTTTATATTTGTATCCTTATAACTTGATTTAAAATGTTGGATAACTTTGAGTGAACTGTGAATCTCATTTTCTTCAACACTCTTTACTTTTAGATTTTTAGAAAAACTTATTCTAGACTCATCTTTATCTTTGTTATCATATTCTTGTATTCCTTTATCTACCACTATTTGCTTTCCCATCTCAAGAAATGTTTGTGTTTTCTTGTCCACTGTTCGACTATTTGTCGAATTTATATCAGAAGTTGGATTACTTTTTAATGAGCTTTGACTGGTTTCTTCTAATCTTAAAGTATCAGGAAATATTTTTTCAAGGTTATCAATATTTACGTCATTTTCTGAATTAAAATCATTAATTTCAGGCGACGAAGCATCAATTGGAAACGCTTGAGAAAAATTATTCTCCAGTGAAATAGGATACGTCGCTTGCGACTGTGTAAACTTTGAATTACTAGTGCTTTGTGAACTAATAAGAGGTCCATTAGTTCCAATCTCTTCCTTTGACTCGTGTATCATCATACTGATTGCAGGAAACTCTTTAGAGCCAACTTTTATTGGTAAATTATCTTTATCTTGCAATTTATCTTGCAATTTATCAGAGCAGCTTTTCCAATTAACATTTTTCTTTTTTTCTTCTATAAATTGCTCCTCTTTCCCCGTTTCTTCGGATATTTTTCCTAATTGTGACTCTTTACCTTCTTCATCTTCAATTGTTTTAGAAGATGCTTTAAAATTCAATAGTTGAGACAAACCCATATCTGTCTTATTATTGCTGCTGTCAGGAATAGTAGATTGTTCCTCAGCTGTCTTATCGTTTACAAATTCTTTTTCATCATTTGTTTGAAACAAGGAAAATTCTGTATCTTCATTACTTTTACCTGTATTTTGTTTAAATATCTTTTCCCTTAATAATCTATTAGCTTCATCATGCACTTCACCATCAGCTTGAGTTTCAATTCCTTCAACTTGCTCCGGAAGTTTAATATCTCCAGTATTACTTGGATTTAAGTTAAGTTTAATTCCCGAATCTTGACTGAAATCATCATCGATTGGATTTGAAGATTCATCTTTTTTTTTACTGTTAATTATCAGTCCAATCTCAGCATCACATTCAACCGGTATGACAAGCTTTTCTCTCAAAAGTCTAAATTTTTCAGCGGCCGGAATTTTAGATAAAATTGGAGAAGATCCTAATTCTTTCAAATTATTAATCTTACAGTTTAGTGGTGTTGTCAAAATGTTTTCTGAATTCATATGTAGTTTGGAATTGTTGTTCATCCTTTCCGAATTTGAACTCGGAGTTTCATCGAATGGATTTCGAAATTTTGATATAAATGGTGTTCGATTCAAGTTAAAATTAATTCCATCAATGTGTCCTATCTCATTGTTGGAACCCGATGTGCTATGACTTTTTGAAAGAGGGTAGTCTGTGGGCAAAGATGATTTCCCATTCTTTTTTGTTTCTTTAGCTAACACGTAATCTTCAAATGTTCTTGAGGGTTGTTTGTTAGCCAATGTATCATCATATGGTAATTTCAAATCTGATTCAACATTGGATGACGATACCGTTGATCCTTGAATTCGGAAAACTTCCGAACTTTTATATTTATTTTCCATAAATATTACAGAGTTTAAGCCAGTCTCAACCAAAAGATAGATATTAATTTCAATTTATCAATACTATTATATTAGTTATATTTTTATTGTAATTTCCATTCGCTCTTTGCTTTGAAAACTATCGGATTCACTTTTTCTTCCATTGATAACATCAGTCTTCTTGAGCTTAGTACTAATAAATTATTTGAGAACTGATTTGATACATTTCCTTTTTGTTATCAACTAAATAGAGGACTTGCAATATACTAAGAGCACTTTTTTACTTTTGTGAGCCTTATTTTCATATGCTAATATCAAAGTTTAAAGGATCTGTTATATTACTAATCAAAGTCAAAATCTTAATTTTTTTTTTCAACCATCATGTCGTTACCAGATATAAATAATTGAACTTATCAATTACACACACAATCACATTGATGTTTTAATTAAAAAGGGATAGATTTTTATGTGGCGAACATTCATACGGGTGCCATAAATTGTCATTACAAGATGTTTATTGCGACAATAACCGGGGTTACAAATATTATAGGGCTGTGCGACGGGAGAAGTAAAGGGATCTTTTTTACTTTATGATAAATAGATCAGTTTAAATTGGTAAATAGTGTTTTTGGTTGGTAACTTCAGTGTTTTTGTTAATACTGAAAATTGCTATTGACTATTTTAGTTTGCTATATTCTTTTTTCTGAAAATGGATGGTAAAATTGCTCCAGAAGAGATATGTTCAACAATAGGGGAGAAGCAAATGGTAAGCAACTTGAAAAATTGGGATCAAGCTATGCTCTTTTACTATTTACAACTTTACAACATTTCTTATTTATCTGAGCTGAATTTAGATCAAGGTATTGAAGAGAAAAAGTCTTTGGGAATTGTTTTGTACAATCTCGGAAGGAAAAAAAGTGCCTATAAACAGTTGCTCTTTATATATAGGTTATCAAGTTTACCTGAACAGGCTGATGTTTTTAAATTAATTGCCGAATTATTGTTTAGAGATAAAAAATTTAAATTGGCATTATGTTGCTACAATAAATTGATTGACATCTTAGAAAAATTTAAGGACACGGATGATAATTCATTACAATCTGCTTATGCAAATAGAGATTCGTGTGCAGTTATGATTAACGAACAAAACAATTCGTTGAATAATTTTGTAAGGCTTAATTTGAACAGTATACACAAGTGGGAAGACATACAATTCAACCGTAGATTTAAATTAATTGACCATTTTCTTCATTACATACCCGTTGAGGATGAAAAGTATTATCAATTTGCCTTTGAAACAGTTTTCAACCAAAATAGTTTTAAACAAGTTGAATCAAAACTTTTAAGCACGATTGTTCTGAACAACAATGATGATTTACAAAATGTTTTGGTTGATATGTTTGATTTTATTAAGACTATCCCTGCGCAGAAGAAATTTGTTTGTAAAATTTTGAATTCTAAACAGATTCCAAAAATTCTTTCATCATCATTATCTATGTTTCCGGAAATAAAATATAATGAAATTACATTGGATGATTTAATATCACATTTTGATGAGTTTATTAAAACTTCAAAAGCACATGATTATTTAAAATATTGGAAATTATATATCATATCGAAATTGATACTCTCTTTGCAATTACATTTTTTAAATGATGGCTCATTTGAGCAAATAAGAGAAGCTTTTGAAAATCTTTTAAATTTGTGTTTGACTGGCTATGAATTTGTGAAGATTGACCTGGAACTACGAAAGAAAAATTCTAAAAAAATGGAAATCAAAAGGGTTAAAATACTCAAACATGTGAAAGAATTTATTCCAGACTTTAGAAAATTTATTGTTGAAGCAGGATTAGTATGTATTTATTATGTCCTAGTTACTTTGAAACGGATTCCATTGAATCTAATTTCTAATACAAATTCAATTCCGAACTCAAGTTCAATATCAAGTTCAATATCAAGTTCAATATCAAGTTCAATATCAAGTTCAAGATCAAGCTACAGTTCAAGATCAAGATCAAGCCTAAATTCAAATTCAAGTTCAATCTCCCTCTCTAAAAACCATTTCAAACAAATTGTATCTAAATTGATGTTATTTTTATCACTTGCCCGTACAGAGAACTTAAAATACCCTAAAAAAATATTCAACATAGTTAACGGTTATGTTCATCAGACGTTAGCTATTCTTGAAAGTCGAAATGTTTTATCCTCAATAGGGAATGAAAATACCAATTTAAAAAAATTAAATGGCTTTTTTTTAGAAAAAATGATGGCATTCTATTTATCTGCAATATCTAATTGTGCGTTGGATGACCCTTGTGTAATACACTTGTTTGATAATGTTATTTACGGATTAATTCTCCATGGTGGTTATCATATTTCTACTATTTGGATAGTCAAATTTTTCAGAGATTTGGAAGCATTCAAAAGTTCCACATCATTAATAAGCTATGAAGATAATAATGATTTTTTTTATAATGAGTTTAGGAATGAAAATTGTTCAAGCATAGAATTTCAAACGTTGGTTGATAAAATTTATCATTACAGATTATTGGTCGAGGAACATGGATTTGAAATTAATCAAATATATTCCAAAAATGATTCAAGATTACTTTTACCCCAAGTTCTAATTGATGGTTCTAATAAATTAGTATATCTATCTGAATTTACAAATTCCATGAAAGAAGGAAGTACTTTACGCCTGAATATTTCAGACCTAAAAGATAAACAAAAGGGAATTCTAAGACCTACTAGACAAAACATTGATGAATGCAATAGATGCAGTGAATTGTTCTTAGATTCTTTTTTTAATAGATTCGTTATTCCAATTGTTCGTGATAGCATGAAAAACAAGCAAGTTATGCGTTACGTTAGGAAATTCTACGGGGGCTCCTTGTATTTCTCAATTTACCAAGATAGCAATGAAGAAGAAGATAAAAAGAAAAAAATTAGTAGTACTGGATTGGATACCCACAGTATTCTTAATAGCTTTGATAGTGGTAAAGATGGGTTTGAAGAGCTGCCGTTAGAAGACTATAGAATTTGAACGAGTTGAATTAAATTAAATTAGATCCGCGGATGACTCTGTATTTCGTATCTTTTTTTTTATTTCGCATTTTCTGTATAGTTTTTAGCTATTGTATATCGGTTTATCTGTCATAAACATATATATATATATATCTATATCATCCAATTGTCTCACGATTAAAATACATTTACTAATTGACCTTTGTATACCTTGATACCTAGTCAATTGATACGATGTCCGATATTGACCAAGAATCAATCTCAACTTTATCACAAGCATCATGCGATGCCATCCTACAAAATATAGAAGATGCTGCAACTGAATGCTCAGAGAGCAAGGACTTTATATCATTTTCTACCATACTGGATATGTATCTCAACGATTGGTCTGTTTATACCGAAGAAGAACGTCTACTATTAATGAATAAACTTTATGAGATTCTTAACGGGAATCATGAACTTTTATCCGAGATAGGATGGGATATTCCACCAATTTTAGTGTCCTTTATTGATAGTGATTTTTCACCTAGTTTTGCATTAAGTGGATCACCATCGGCTATGGTATTTTGGAAAACTTTTGAAATGTTAGCAAATTTTGGACATCCAAAAGAGCTATTATTAACGTGCTGTGAAATTATTGGTAATTTAAAAGCTCCAAACTCACCTGGTGAAATTCCTGATGGATGTACAAAAGCAATCGACCAATACTTTTATTTTGAAAGACCATTGAGAAATTTCATGTTAAAGTTTCATTCACTTTTACAAGTTATCAATAGTTGCCTAAAACGAATCAAAACAATATATCCATCCAAATTTCTTGGAATGGCAATAACGGTATTTATCAATTTTCTTAAAGGATCACCTCGTACGAGTGCTACTCATTTGATCTGCAGAAGGTTCTATGTTTTTATTCGTGATTATATGCCACCTGCATTGCCTGAAGACTCCACAGACAACGTTGAAGACTTAGAAAAAATTTATGAAGATGAATGTTATTTACAGGGAAAATTATTAATCATGTTTTTTTTCGTAGTTTTTGAAATTTCTGCTGAATTGTTGACCAATTATTTTATCAGTGAATTAATTCCATCATTAAAATCTTCTGAATTCCTTGACATTGTGAAGACGGAATTCGAATTTTTAACTCGAATGCTCTCGATGTCGTATTCCTTAGATATTGATTTAAATGAAACATTGTCCGAAAGAATTCAAGATGCCAATAAAACCTTTGTTGGTAAAGATCTAAAATCCAGTGAAGATGTTTTCAAATTAGTTATTGAGTTTTACAATAATAGTTCATTCAGGGATAAAAATCCAAAACAGTTACCAACATCTATTCCATCAATTATTTCTTTATATGCTTATGCTAAATATTTTGAACATTGTAAGTTTGATGCTCATAAACAAGATATAATGTCACTTATTTATCTTCAATTACAGCTATTTATCCCATTTACTATAAACCCAAAATTAGTTCATCTATTTTGTGTTTCTTCTTCGATGGTTCTTACATTAGATTGCCTTGAATCTGATGCATCAAAGGCTCATAATGAATTATCACTTCCTAAAAATCAAGTTCTCGTTAATACTTATTTACAAAATATTTCAACTTTATGCTTGAATTCGAATAGTGTTGAAATAAAAAAACTATTATATCTTTTTCTTTCACGTTTTCTTAAACATATGAATGAAGAGTTAAGCTATTCCTATTTGTTGGATACTTTAAAAAGCTGCCCGTTTGATGATTTCTTAATACGTACATTAATGATTTTGAAAGAATTGATGTCAAAAGAAAAATATATTAAAAATGATACCGCTGACGAGAATCTAATAAACCAAATTTCAACTAAGCTTCATATTGAAGACACTAAGGAAGAGAGTATTGAAAAGAAATCATTGTCCTCAATGCCGTCTTTGCCTCCACGCCCATCGGTGAAATATATTCGATTGACAACAGATAGATCGAATGATTTACTAGAATTATTTGATCAATCTATTAGGGAAACTTTCCCAAAACCGTCAGAATTTCAAATTCATAAAGTTAATAAGTTATTGGGATACCTTAATTTTATAAATTCTTTTAGGAACTTTAATCCAATGGAAATAAACAAAAGGTTAAGTTTTATTTCATCTTCAGCGTTAAATTTTAAGACAGATGAAGATGGGAATGATATAGGCGTTAATAAGAATGTTGTAATTGATTTGATTCTGTTTAATGTTAATAAAGGTAAAGAATTTTACAAATAACATCGTTTTTAGTTTATATAGTTTCATATTCTTTATTTATTCGTACATGTATATGTATTTGGTTCATAATAATAAAATAAATCATAAATCATGTTTCAGTGATTTCTTTATAAAGAAAATATATATAGGATATTTTTAAAAAAACTAAGGTATAAAAAATATAAAAAACTATGCTAAAAATTAATAAAAAAACAGGAAAATAAAAATCAAAAATCAAAAAAATAAAAACAGAGTTTCAAAATTATTGAAAATTCTGTTTATTTTATAAAGAAATGAAAGATAATATGATGACAGTCATTAAAAACATTTTTTTTTCCATTTAATTTTCACTAAAAAATCATAATTATTTTTTTCGGTTGGTAGGAATCAGTTGACGGAAATGAATTTATATGTATGCATAAAATATATAATACAATTTGGAGACAGAAATAAACACACAAAATATAATACCATTTTTGAAATGAGTAGAAAAAACGATCATCAATTATCCTTTAAAGCCTTTAACTAGGTCAACATCTTTTAAATCACCAACTTTCGAAATACTTCTTCTATTTCTTAATGGGCTTTCAAGTTCAAGTTTGGGCATTTTGCCATCACCAACGTTCAAATTATTGCCATTGTTTCCTGAAGAGGTACCCCCAAGTGGTGTAGAAAACTGAACATAATTCCAGAGGGCAGGCGATGAATTTACAGATGCATGAGATTGTGCAGATTGTGGATCAAGATGGGGACGATTATTCATTCTTTCAGGAGTCATTGTTTCTAAAGTACCGATCATTTTCTTAGGGGATGCCATGACATTTTCAATATTTTCATTATTATCATGTCCAAGATCATTTTGTTCAGAAACATTATTGCTATTCATATTACTAACTAATCCACTTGAAACTTTTTGTTCATTTCTCATATAATCGACTCTTATATCAGTGATTGGAATTGGTTTTATTGGGGATGAAAAATTGGGATTTTCACCATCATTTTTAACATTGGTCATATTAGCAGCAGCTGTAATAAAATTCAATGCATCATGCGAGCTGCTTGGTACCACTTTATTATTGTGAAAATTACTTTGTTGTGGAAATTGGTGTGCTTCTTTAGATAGAGGTGGTGCATTAATTTGATGAAGCATAGGCTCTGATAACCCATGATGCGGTATATCTGGAACAATATAATCATGGCTTTTGGGTTCAGTTTCTTTATGAATTTCATTATTATTCATAGTATTAATATTATTAACATTATTTTGCATATCCAAGAGTGAACTTCTTCCCTTTGGTAAAGCGTTATTTTTGATAAGGTGTAATTGTAGTTGTCTTGAAACGCTGGTGCCTCTTCTAACTTTATTTAAACTACCTTCTTCCCATTTTTTTAAAAATTCTTTTCTATAACTTTCACTAATTTGCCATTTCATACCTTTACCTGGTTCATTTGGTTTTCTAGGAACTTTCTCGAAAGCCTTATTTAACGAAAGATTATGCCTGATTGAGTTTTGCCAGCCTTGCTTGGTATGTCTATAATAAGCAAAATGACTGGAAATCCAATCATAAATTTCTGATAATGATAATATTCCTTGTTGATTAGATAAAATAGCTTGTGTGATCATTGTTGCATAAGAATAAGGAGGTTTCAAGTCTTTAGCTTCATCTTTAGAGTAATCTTGATCAACAGTTGAACCTTTTGTTGACAAAGAGGACATTCCGTCTTGAATCTGAAATGCTTTAACCTGACTATTAACATAGTGTTCGTTAGCAAAAGGCTTTTCGTCATATTTAACTTTTTTATTTTTTAAACCTTCCAAAAAAATATTTGCAATTGAAGGTAAAGCATCGGGTAAAATAAACATCATTTGTGTACCACCTATATCAACTATATTTCCGGAACTTAATTTATATGCTTGATTTGGCGGTAAATTTAATCTATTACCATCAACTTTCAACCCATTTCTTCCGAGTATAAACAATTCCCACCTTCTATCTGATAAATTATAATGAATTAATGCATGTCTTCTAGAGACGACTTTTGAAGGCCCTAGATCAATATCAATAGGTTCTTCAGCTTTAGAAGGATTTTGCGAGTCAGTATTTCTACCAATAGAAACCTTTAAGTGCTTGACATAGAAAGTCCAATCCTTTCCAGCAATTTTAGCATAAGCTTGGACTTCATTACTTAAATTTTGCTCATTGTTATAAGCTTTAGAGACATTTGTAGGCACATTATCTGTTGGTACTAATAAATTCTTAATGACTTGATTAATTATTTCGCTTGAATCTTCATAAGGTTGCTAAAAAATATTAAAATAATTTAATTGTTAGTAATTTAAACTTGATTCATAAGAAAAGCAAACAATAACATTATTAACAAGACTATTAGATATTGATATTATGTAAATGAAAAATTTAAATTCCAAGTTTGCTATGAAAAATCGTATACTTACATAGTTGGCATCATCCAACGATCTTTTTGTATCAGACATATTTCTTTTTAAATGTTCAATAGCTTTATAAATGTACAGAATAATTGAAAAAAATGTTGGCAATCAAAGCTTTTTGCAAAAAAAATGTGTCGTTTAAAATGGTAAACAATGAAGGGTGTATTTGGGGAAAGCAAAATAGACTAAGCTTACTGATGTATGGATGAAAATACTTAAGTAATTATCAATTGTGCTGTTTAATAATGATTAAAATATCTTTGAGCGTTCCGTCCTTGAAGCAAAGAGTTTATGACTAAGTTTATGTTTATCAACTAGGTACGTTTTTTATTTACTTTTGGGTGGGTGAAGTGGAGGTATAAGTTGTTTTTGTTTTCATTTTTGTCCAGCACTGCTGGTGCACTGGTGTGCGCAGGTATTAGCTAGTAATATTTCCTTAAAAAAAGTACATAACTACATATATTCATATTCAAATGGACTTTCAAAAGGATTGTCATTCAAAAAAGTGCCTTCCTTGTCGGCATCAAAGTCAACATCTAAAAAGACATTTTCATTGGTTTTTTTACTTTCATGGGATTCTCTGTTTTTCACTTTATGATTCAAATCAGCAACGATGTTTAGCTCAACAATTGAAGACCTGAATGTTTCAGATTCATCAGTATCAGCTTCGGCGTTCGCATCCCCATCAGCTTCTAGTATTTGTAATGGAATATCCTTACGTTGGTTTGCTTCACCAGGTATGGTTTCCATAGAATTTATGTTGGAGTCTTTATATGTCGTAGTTGTAGGCGAATAGTTTGGTATACCACCAAGCGAATCTCTTCCATTCAGAGCAAGTTTCCCTTGTTTATGTTGTTTTGTTAAATACTCTATATTTTCTTCGTCAGAATCAGAATCCTCTGAACCATCAGTCGCTGAATCGGTATCGGATTCTAATGGTTTATATTTATTCTTTCTCATTAAAGAACCATATCTTATTGGTATTTGAGAGCTTCCAGGTTTGTGTCCTTGATTCTTTTCATTTGCTTCGTTACTTTCGTCCTCCTCCTCTTCCTCCTCTTCCCCGTCTTCTTCTTCTTCTTCTTCTTCTTCTTCAATCAAATCATGTTGTAAACCAGTGACAAACCCAGATTTATTCAACTTGAATGCACTACTATTAGAACTAACCTTTGAACCTGCAAAATTGGTATTTTCATTTTCATTCTCTTTGTCATGGTCTTTAAAACTATCGTCAAAATTATAGCTGTTCTCATCAATATTCACCAACATTGGATTTCCAGCTTTGGTAGCAAGGTGGCCGCCATGGAAAGATGCATTATCTAAATCACTAAAATATGTATCTTTAGAATACACGCTTGTTCCCCTGCTATTCCGACTAGGTGGATATGCCGGTCTTGCATTTCTAATGGTAACACCGGGAATATATGCAACGTTAATAACGTTCGAAGCTTTTGTCAACACAGAATTAGCCATAGTAGAAAGACTGGCCTGTGACATTCTCTTTTCTTGTTTAGTATTGCGATTACGAGGATCTTCATTCTCAGCATCATTATCAATATCCCCAGCTAGATGTTTCATTTCTTCATTTATTGAAAACTCAAAATCAATCGGATTTCTGTTTTTGTACCTTTTGTAGAGAATATACAAGCCAATGATCAGCATTAAAAATGCAAAACCTGAAATTCCACCTGCAATACCTCCAATCTCGGCACTTGAAAGCCCTTTATTTGAACTTGATGAACTTAAAGTTTCTGATAATTTGGCGCAATACGTTTTTGGACAAGAATCACAAGACTGGGTTGTCATTGCACATTCTTCATCGTCATCACATGTAGGACAAGATGGAGAGCTAGGACAGGTGACACAGTCTGAAGTACTTCTCTTATCTAGACCAAATATATCATCAACAGGGTGAAAGTAATTTTCTAATAAAACCATGCTTATGAATAATGGTAATAACTAGATATGAATATATTTATATGGGTCAACTTATAAAACAACTACTATTATATCAGGAATGTAATAGTTTATAAGTTTTACAGTCGATGTACGCGCAAAATATTTTCTTGTACCTTAAAAGTTTCAGTTTAAGGGTTGGGCGGCTTTGACGTGTTTCATTTTTTTTTTTACTTATGCTGAGTTTAGTCGAAAGTAATAGTAGAAAGAAGAAGTTGTGTATACAGCAGGTAGGCATGTAACGTAAACATGGAAGAACTATCACGATATTTGAATAAAACAAGAATAAGTGTTTTATAAAAATACTTGAAATGCAAGAACACAAAACAAAACAAAACAAGGAAAAACACATATCCCGGAGATAAAGCATTTATCTCCGTTCATATTATATAAATATGACTATGGGTAAAAATAAATCGAAATCGCCCGTGTAGCGTAATGGTTAACGCGTTTGACTTCTAATCAAAAGATTCTGGGTTCGACTCCCAGCATGGGTGCAGGCGAATTTCATTTTTTTTTGTAGCAAATAAAATGCATGATTATTGACCTTTGAACCGCATGCAAGCTAATGTTTAAACTCTAATTAAATCACCGCTAATTTCCACCTTACATCCACCTAAAAATAATGTATCTCAGAAGCAGTTCATGAGATATTCACAATATAAACACACGTATAAACAATTTTGTATCGAGTTTCTCCAGACCAACAATTAGCGATTATTTTGAAAATTGTTTACAATCTGTTCTACCACACACTAAAAAAAAAAAAAAAACGTTGTGATATATAAAAAAAGACAGGCGGTTTTCAAACGTAAAGTATACAATTTCTGCTAGTTATTCATTTGTTAATATACATATCACAGTCTATCAATCAATATCGTTTAGTGAAAATTAAATTCTACTTGGAGTGTTATTGTTATTTGTGCAATTTATATCCTTAGAACTTAGAAAATAAAAAAGGCAAGAAAATATAACACAGAAACTTCTATCATATTATATACAGAAAGTGTTACTTATACAAGTAGAAACAGAAACACAATTAATAAAGATATAAAATAAAATGAACGTATCTGATAATTCATCTCAGGATTACAGACAGCTGTATATTGTAATTAAAGATTTTACCGCACGTTTGGGTGATGAATTAACCATTAAGGAAGGTGACGATGTCGAACTTATTAGCGATGACAGTGAATACGATGATGGTTGGTACATGGGTAAAAATATGAGAACCAGCCAAGTCGGTTTATATCCAAAAGTTTTCACACAAATTAAACTTAACGATTTGAGAAGTTCAAAACCGTCACTCTTACGTTCAAGGTCGAGAAGATTCACACCACAAGGAAGTCCGGTTACACCCACTGGACCATCAAATCAGTTTTCAATACCAAATGGGCTGAACAGAAATTCTTCTAAAGTTTCTCATAATAGTTTTTCATCTAGCGGTTTAAAATCTGATGTCTCAATTCAATCAAATACCGGTGATGGTTTTACCAGATATGTTTCTGATATTGACAAAGCATTGCAGGAACTTAAAGATAATCCAAATCAAACTAAGCTTCAAAATAACGATTTAGATATTCATAATGTTAAAAACTGGTCTCCTGAACAAGTCTCGCAATATTTCTGCTTACTAAATTTCGACGTTGAAAGTGCTCAGCAATTCGCAAATCATAAAATTAATGGTGTAATCTTATTACAAATGGAATTGTTTCATTTGAAAGAATTGGAAATCACTTCTTTTGGTACTAGATTTGAGATTTACAAAGAAATTGAAGAATTGAGAAAAGCAGCAGCTGCTGCTGCATCATTGCCAACGAACGGTAACCAGGCTAATCATAATAATCTTGAAAATTTAAAAATGTCTCCTAGTATAAAAAAGCATTCAAGGAAGAAATCACAATCAATGGATGATATACAGTCAGTTTTAAAGGATGAACCTATTAAAATCTTACATATTAAGGATACTTCATCTCCGAAAGAAAATAATAACGTTTCGGCCCGTAATTCATACTTTTCTAGTCCACAGAATAACAAACATAGAAACCAACAAGGCCATGAAAAAAAGATACGTCCAATATCAATGATGGAACGTCCAGGTGGTCGTATGTCTAGGTTATACTCTCCTAGCATCGATGGTTCTAGTGATTCAGGATTAAGTGATATGCAAAATGAGTTTGAAAAATTTAAGAAACAACAAACTGAATTTACTGAAGTAGATGAAGAGAAAATTGAAGTTCAGATTGACGATTATAACAATGATACTGAAAATGAAAATCTACTTGAGGACGTCTCTCTATTAAATAAAGAATCTACTCCAATTAATCGTGAAAGGAAATCTAACGACAATTTATATTTTGATTCAATTGATGATACGGTTGAAGAACAATTTAAATCGCCAAGAAAAGCTCCACAACCACCAAATTATCCAAGTCCGATCTCTAACCAGTTTAATTTTAGATTACCTGGTTCACATTTGAATAATAGAAAACCTGATCCAATTCCAAAGTTAACTTCAAACCACAGCAGAAACTCTTCAATTGGAATAGCCTCGTCTATTTATATTGATACATCAAAAGCAAATTCAATTCGTTCGATTGAGTTGGCAGATAACAAAGTTTCTTCTTCTAATTCACATTTAAGATCAAACTCGGATTTAAGTCCTAGTAAGTTAGATTCAGGATTTAAACAATCTCATAGAAGATATTCTTCCTTATTATCTTCCGGGGCTTTTGAAAGAGATAACGTTTATGATAAGGCTTCAAGGAGTAGAAATGAAACTCCAACTCCTCATAGTCCACCTAAACAAACACCAATTATTGCGCCCATAGCTGACAGAAGATCAGTATCAGCCAAGGAAGTCTCACAAAATATGAAATCGAAGGATACTAAAAGAGTTGCTTCGGCTGCTGCTGTGGCTGCTGCTGCATCTGCTACTGCTACAGCGACTGCTAATATTACATCTAATACTCAGAATGAGGTTCCTCCATCCCCAAATCAAGCTACTACTCCAACCTCAGGCAAGCACTCTTTTAGATCATTAACCACTCGTCGTCCCTCAAAGATGCAAACATCCGCATTTCAGGAAGGTATTCGTCAAATTACAACAGACGAAGCAATCAAAACTGCAGATTTTTCGGGATGGATGTTCAAGCGAGGTAATTTATCTATTGGTTCATGGAAACAAAGATATTTTACGTTGCACAAAACTAGACTGTCATATTTTATATCTTTAAAAGATAAAAAGGAAAAAGGATTGATTGATATCACATCACATAAAGTATTACCTGCAACTGAAACTGAAGATAAGCTTTCTGCAGTTTATGCAGCAACTGCTGGTTTTGGTAGATTTTGTTTTAAATTAGTTCCACCTGCTCCTGGTTCAAGAAAAGGTTTGACGTTTACTCAACAAAAAGTTCACTATTTTGCTGTGGAAACGAAAGAAGAGATGAGAAATTGGATGGCAGCATTGATGAAAGCCACTATTGAATTGGATGAGTCAATTCCAGTGATATCATCGTGTGTTACACCAACGATACCATTGCAAAGAGCACAAGAACTGATGCAAGTTGCGAGAGAAAACGCAAAGAATAATCTAGAAAATTTAAGAAAAGTAAGGGAAGAACAAATTCAAAATCAAAACTTACAAAATGGACAGACTTTGCAAAATATTCAGAATGAATTAGATCCTGCTTTTAAAGGTAAATTTGAAGACCCACGTAATTTGTTAAGTTCAAGCCGAGAAAATTCATCTGTAGAAGAAGAAGACTCTCTTCAAACATATGCTGCACCTGCGGGTTCTGCGACTCCGTCAAGTACAAATTCATCGATGAAGAAAACATCAATGAAAATTCCTAATAAGCAAGGCTCATCTCCGGGAAATGGTATGAATACGCCATATTTAGTCACATCAGGATTAATCTCTCCGAATACGGTAAATGGTGGCGACCTACCCAATAGAATGATGTCTACAAAACACACACATGTTCCGATGATAACTAGATTGGGTGGTGATGATGATTTTGTACCACCAGTTACAAGTAACACTACTAGCTTTGGTAGAAGGGTGTTATCTTTAAGAAGATCTGGTAAAGACAAAGATAATAAAGACAAATAAAAATAAAAATAAAAATATTGGGAACAAATAATTGGTGTGATTGGGTTTAATTTGTTTTTACTTTTCTTTAAAATTCTCTGTATGCTGTGTAATGCTATTGCTATTATTATTTCATATGTATTTATCTTGTTGTTTTTCTTTATGTTTATATATATATATATGTTTTAAATTTCTTTTGTGTATAAATTAATCTAAAAGAATTTAGCCAAATCCAAGATCAAGTTTTTTTGTGAGAAAAAAATCTTATCCACAACTTTAATTTTATACCCGCTGACTCCTACTCAAAATTAAACCTTTTATTTTTTTCAACAATTGATATAGAAGATGCCACATTATATTACAATTGCGACATGCTCATTAAATCAATGGGCGCTTGATTTTGAAGGCAACAGAGATAGAATTTTGGAGTCTATTAAAGTTGCCAAATCAAAAGGTGCCAAATTAAGAGTTGGACCGGAACTAGAAATTACAGGTTATGGATGTTTGGACCATTTTTTAGAAAATGATCTTTATCTGCATTCATGGGAAATGTATGGTTCAATTTTATCAAACGAAGAAACTTATGGTATTTTATTGGATATTGGTGTTCCAATTATTCATAAAAATAGAAGATATAATTGTAGAATTTTATCATATGATGGTAAAATTTTATTAATTAGACCAAAGATTTTTTTAGCAAATGATGGTAATTATAGGGAGATGAGATTTTTTACACCTTGGTTAAAAGCTCAATATGTTGAAGATTTTAATTTACCAAGAATGATCCAAAATATTACAGGTCAGTTAAAAGTTGATTTTGGTGATGCGGTTATTAGTACTTTAGATACTGTTGTTGGAGCTGAAACATGTGAAGAATTATTCACACCACAGGCGCCACATATTTCAATGTCCTTAGATGGTATTGAAATTATAACGAATTCATCAGGATCACATCATGAATTAAGAAAATTAAATACAAGAGTTGCATTGATCACAGAAGCGACAAGAAAATGTGGTGGAATTTATTTATATTCCAATCAAAAAGGCTGTGATGGTGATAGACTATACTATGATGGTTGTGCAATGATTGTTTGTAATGGACAAATTTTAGCTCAAGGTGCACAATTTTCTCTTGATGACGTTGAAGTCTTAACTGCAACTGTTGATCTCGAAGACGTTAGATCATATCGTGCGTTAATATCCCATGGATTACAAAGTAGATTATCTCCAGTTTATAAAAGAATTCATGTTCCTGTTGAATTATCTCCAGATTCTGTTACATTTGATGTTAATATTGTACCAACGAATTCAAGAGCGGTTAGGTATTATACACCTGAAGAAGAGATTGCATTTGGGCCTGCATGTTGGTTATGGGATTATGTTCGTCGTTGTAAAGGGTCTGGATATTTTTTACCATTAAGTGGAGGTATTGATAGTTGTGCAACGTCTGTTATTGTTCATTCCATGTGTATATTTGTTATTAGAGCATGTGAAGGAGGTAACAAGCAAGTTATTAAAGATGTACAAATGGTTGCAAATATGGATCAAAATTGGATTCCAAAAACCCCTCAAGAATTATCAGAAAAAATATTTCATACATGTTATATGGGTACAGAAAATTCTTCGATTGAGACTAGAAGTAGGGCCAAAGATTTAAGTAGAACTATTGGATCATATCACGTTGATTTAAATATGGATACAGTTGTTAGTTCTGTAATTTCATTATTTGAAGTTACGACTGGTAAAAAGCCGGTTTATAAAATTTTTGGTGGATCAAATACTGAAAATTTAGCATTACAAAATATTCAAGCAAGATTAAGAATGGTTTTATCATATTTGTTTGCGCAATTATTACCTTGGGTTAGAGGTAGAACAAACACTGGTGGATTGTTGGTTTTAGGGTCTGCAAATGTTGACGAACAATTAAGGGGATATTTAACAAAATATGATTGCTCATCTGCCGATATAAATCCGATTGGAGGAATTTCTAAGACTGATTTGATTAGATTTATTAAATGGTCAGAAATAAACTTGCAACTACCAATTTTAAAGGAATTTGTTGATGCAACACCAACTGCAGAATTAGAACCAATTACAGCTGCCCATGTTCAATCTGATGAATTAGATATGGGATTTACTTATGAAGAGTTAAGTATAATGGGTAAATTAAGAAAAGTCGATAAATGTGGACCGTACTCAATGTTTATTAAATTACTTCATATTTGGCAAGATAAGAAAACCCCTGATGAAACAGCTGAAAAGGTCAAGAAGTTTTTCTGGTATTATAGTATTAATAGACATAAACAAACAGTTAGTACACCATCATATCATGCCGAACAGTATTCACCTGATGATAATAGATTTGATTTAAGACCATTTTTAATTGATCCAAGATTTTCATGGCCTAGACATAAGATTGATTTAGTTTTAGATAATTTAGACCATAAAGAAAACATTGATACAATGACAGTTGACTAAAAAAAACGTGAGAGACTAAATTTTTCTTCTTTTTAATTGTTCTATATGTCCATTTCAACTTTATTCTATATACATTTAATTGTTCTATATGTCCATTTCAAATTTATTCTATATACATTCATACCTTATACAATAATTATATTATATTTTGTAATTATTATTTTCATTATTTTTATTATTTTTATTATACTTATTGATTTTATTATACTTATTGATTTTCTTATCCATTTTATTTATACCATTCTTATAATAATATGCTATTATCGTTTAACTCCCCATTTTGCATTTAACTTATTTAATAAATCTAACTGATTAGTAACATTCGAATTATCAGATCTAATGAAAACATTTCCATCATTTCTTTCAACAAATTCTAATACAGTGATTGCTAACTTATCAGGTATATCTTCATGAATAAAATGTCCTAGTTTATTTGAATCATTACTATTAACTGTTTTAGTGGCAGTTGTCAAAGTATTTTTCAAGTTTAATTGATTATTATGGAAAACAACTAATTGATATTTACCTTGCATTTGACCAATTATTAAATTCTTATCCAAGTAATCATTATTTGCCAATATTAACATCTTTGAAACCTTACTTGAAATTTTAATAAAATTTTCTGAAAGGTTAATAAACCAATGATTCCAGTATTTTTCACTTAATTTTAAATCAATTATCCAATGATACTTCCTATCCGTCTTTTGGCTGAATAATGGTGGGACAGAAACAACCGCACTTTTATAGTTATTCAATAGATTTGAGTTTAAATGCCAATTTATTGCATTTTTTAAGCTTGGAAAGGTTTTTGGCATTGAAGACAAGTAATTTGGCATTAAGTCTAAGGCTTTAATGGCAGTATCTTCGACAATGTCTATCATGATTAAACCTTTAATTGATTTTTTGAAAATAGCATTACTTTCAGCACCATTTTCTAAATCATGAAAAACAAATTTTGTTAAAACTGAACCTCCCAAAGAATGTCCAATCAAAAAAATCGAAATTTTAGAGATATCAATATTATAATTTAGGAAATTTTTTTGAATAAAGTTAGTTAAAATAAATTTAAAGTCTAATAAAAATTGGTCAATTGATAAACTATAATTCAGACTATCTAGATTTTTATTTGTGGAATTAATTAAGTTCGTTTTACCATGACCTCTCATATCAAATGTAAATAACCCAGGTTGTGAGTCGAAATTCATTTCAACTGATTTTGCTTTAATGGATTTTGAAAGCTGTGCAAATGTCAATCCGCTCGATCCAGCGCCATGATGTGCAATAAATATGATTTTATTATCATCATTAGCGTCATTTTCATTATCCTTGGGTTTCGTATAGTAAGTCTGGAAACAATAACCTGTACTTGGTTCACAGTATATATCATTCACTTCAAAAAAATCCGTAGCTTTTGGCAAAGACTTATTAAATTTAGTATCTTCATCAACATCATGGCAACTGCCGTTAATAAAGCTATTACTCCTATCTTTATGATCAAGACCTAATTCTGATTGTTCGTCATTTCCATTTTTACTATTTCCATCATCATCTTCTTCTTCTTCTAACGACTCGTCGAAATTAAAACCAAATTTTCTCTCTGCTTGTCTTAATCTGTTCTGAAACAGATTTTTTTGAAACTCTGACATACTAAGAAACTTATCTTACAGACTAATCATCTAAAAAAAGACTACTTAAATTCAGCTATTTTTGAACTAATCGCGTTTGCATTGTTTGGGAAAAATATTATTGTTCTTGTATTCTAGAACCAAAGTATCATGAAATCCATCTAGCAAATAAGATTTATGTATTAAATACTAAAGTATAAATAATGTCTATCAACAGCGATAACAACAACAGCAACAGCAGCAACAGCAGCAACAGCAACTGTAATAGCATCGGCAGCAACTTGTAAAACTACACATAGACCGAAATCGATCTTTTATTAGCAGCACACTACTTACGTAAGCCGAATATTGTGACTAATTCACTATACATCCTGTTAAGACAGTGCTCCGTTTATCGCTGAACGTCTCCGCTATTTCTTTAAATTTACGTCTACAAGCAAGGCAATTGCTAATTTACGTGATACAAAACTGTGTGGTATTCCAAATTCGTAATGTGACCATATACACCGGAAAACAGATCGTTTCGGGAACAGAGACGCAAAAAATAGATGGCTATCGAAGTCCACCGTGTTACGTAACTTGATAGCGTTACAAGTAAGTTGCTTATCAGCAGAATAGCAGTCACATGATTACTATTTGTATTGTTCATTGGGTTATCAGGTAGCAGTACTAACAGCACTCGTAGTAATTATAGCATATATATATATATTAAAAATAATAATTGTAACAATAACAGAAACAATAACAAACAAAGTAAAAAGAGCATGTAGCTTGATACAAATCTATAAAAAAATACCCAAAAAAAAAAATAAACTATAATGTATGTGTAGAAATAAAATTATAAAAATAGTGAAAAAGATAATATCCCATAGCTAGTAAGTAATACAAAATTCGATTTGAATTTTCAATAAAAAAGGAACAGAAATAAAATAAAAAGTAAAGTAAAATATTGTTGAAAGAATCCCAAATTATAGTCTGTAAAAAAAAAACCAATATAAATAAATAACCCGAATTTGAAACCTTTTTTAATCAATTAACCCATAAATAAAATATTAGTAAAACAATAATTAATGTATTTGATTTTTTTGGTTTTAAGGCTTTAAGTTTTTTAAATTTTTTTTTGTTTTATTATTTTAATCTTTATTCTTTAAAACTTCAGGTGGTGGTGACTGGTCATTAATATTTGATCCATCATCACTTTCACCATGTTTATAACAGCATCTCTTACCGTATCTGCAATTTCCAGTTTTTGACCAGTTACGGCAAATTTTTGTTTTCCAGTTGTTAGGTTTATTAGACGACTTTAGTTCAAGAACGCCATGAGCAAACTGACATTTCTCATTATATGGACAATAGCCAGTTTTTTGGAATCTTGCACATATTTCAGTTTTAAATAAATTTGAATTAATGGAACTTGAATTAATGTTTTTCTTCTCTTTGTTGTCCACTATAAATGATAAAATTGTGCTTTTCGATGAATTAACATTAGAATTCTTGTGATTAAGATTATGGTTATGATTATGATTATTATTATGATCATTATTATTATTATTATTGTCATTCCAGAAAAAGTTATTTTGTTGTTCAAATTGTTGTGCGACCGGTGAATGTATATTATTATCCTCAGAGATTGGCAATGGCATCATCAGGGTTGGATCAATGTTTTGATTATTAATATTATTGATACTATTCAAGTTCAAAAAATTATTAAGAGTTCCTTCTCCTGAAATCAAATCAATTGGTAAAAATGGATCACTTAAAGTGAAATTATTGTTTCTTGAATTATTATTGTTGATATTGTTATTCAAAAATTGCGTGTTGTTATTAATATTTGACAACGTTAAGTTGGCAAAATTTTGAATTGGTGATGAATTCTCAGAATTTAGATTATATAGTGGATTCCAACAAGTAAAAGTTGAATTTGGATTTGTGTTTATAGAATCATTATTGACTGAATTTGAGGAGGAGTCTGATTCGTTGCTTGAATTATTCAAGACATTGGAAATAATGCATTCAATCATATTATCATCATCATTATCACTTATGTTCAAATTATTAGTATCAAACAAATTGCCTAGAGAACTTCTATTCGAATTCGAATAGTCTGTTGCAGCAGGAGTTGGATTAATAGAAAGAGAGCTTTTTTGAGAGCATGTTTCAGATGCTGAAGATGAGAGTTCTGTTGTTGAAAGCAAATTATAGTTATAGTTGTAATTATAATTATAGTTTTCCAAATCAATTTTAAAAGGTTGGTCGACTCTAATATTTGGATTGGCATTCAACTTAGTATTGGCGTTCACTTTTGCATTTGCATTTGCATTTGCATTTGCGTTTGTGTTTGTGTTTGTGTTTGTGTCAACACTTGCACTTGAGTTTTGATCTGTGAACGGCATATTCTTAACTGATGATAAAGAATTTGACTTGGAAGGGCTGAAAATTGAGCTTGTGCAAAGTTAATTGAATTACACGAAAATAAAATTTTTCTTTATCTGTGGGGCAGTGCGGGTAATAAAATTCTAATCTGTTTGACCTAGGATGACAAATTTTTTCTGAAACAAGCGGGATTCCTTATTGAATTCAGTAACGTGAAACTCAATATGAATGTAGTATGATATGATTATCTAAGTATACGACTAGTGCAAACTTGAGTTCAAATACAATAATTCCTAATCGTAAACACTATAATCTAGTAATTTGAATAAATAGTAAAATAAAACCTTATTTATGATATATTAAATGACTAACAATCCGATAAGTAAATTATAACCTGCAGCTTGAAAAGAGTATACTGTGTACTGTGTACCCTTTCAATATATCAGATATAAAGAAGATGAGCTTATAAATATAAGTTGACTTCAGAAAGATATAAAAGATAATATCAATAACCGATAGTAAAATATATACTATAGGACCGAATGAATATAAATGGTGTTGTTTTGCTTTTTGTTAATAACTAGGTGTATACAAACCTTGTACTAGTTGATGTTGAGATAGGAGTAAAAGAGTAGAAGAATAGAAGATTCAAAAAGTGGGAAGAAGGAAAAAAGGGCAACAAACCAGATAAGTAGAAATTGGTGTGTATATTTATATATAAATTTAAAACATTATAATTACTGGTCCCAAACGCATTGAGTGGGCACAGAAGAGAGTGGCAATTTTAACAATCAAAAAAAATTTTATTAGGGAAACTCAAAAAAAAAAAAAAAAAATCTGTTCTGTTGCGGGCACCCCTGTATTAACAGGAATTCCACTGACTAATTTTCGAAATTTATTTCCTTCTGTATCATTTTTGTACTCCACAGGACTCGAACTGGAGACCATTTGATTATCTTATCTACTGGCTAGACATTATAGACTATTAAATAAGCAATCAATTCAAGCGAGCAATTCAGTCATGTTTTGTGTGAAAGCATGGGAGGCCTATTTTGTAAGTGGTAAATTGGGAATCTAAGCTTGCTACAGAAGAAGATGCAAGCTTCACAAAAAGGATATGAATGATGATTCGTGTCAAGTATGCAATTTTTGTAGGAAACAGATAAATAGATTATTTGTTAACCATGGATTCAAAATACTTATTTACCAGATTGGTATATCTTGATATGATATTACTTCCTCGTTTATTTATTTGAACCGGCCACATGGAAGACATGAATAAACAGTATAGTACACATATATAACATCAATTGATCGTACATACACCTTCAATACACACTCACAAAACAGACAACTGGCTACAGAGGAGAAAAAACTTTCAGTTTTCAGTTTTCCATTTGAAATTCTCATCGACTAAGAAAACGCGTTTTTTTATGCATATCGTGATGACCGAATGAATATACTCATTTATATTTTGGTATCTTAGCTATAGTTGAGGATCTACAGGTTATAGTTTACAATTGGCATTGACACATTCATAGATATATATTACAATGTTTATTCAGGTATTGGCAATTATAGGTACAATATTGGGCTTCATCTCAATAACATTATCTGTTGCTGCAGGCTTATACTATTTCTCAGAACTCATTGAAGAAAATATTGAACTAACAAAACGTTTTCTAAATAGATCAATTCAGGTAATTTCATTGGTGTTGATTTTGTTGTACTTTTTTGATGGATTCCCATTCAAATTAACTTTGTTTTCCCTGTTTTCTTACTACGTCTATCATCTAAACCTAAAAAAGTTCCCAAATGTTAAACTAACTGACGCAACCTTCATGCTAACTTGTTTATTGGCCTTGATAAATCATTATTTGTGGTTCCAGTACTTTAATAATCCATATATTCCAACAATTGACCAAAGGTTAAATACAGATTTCAAAATGCCACACTATCCATCGTTCCCTGAAATTGCTTCCTTTTTCGGCTTGTGTATTTGGATGATACCATTTGCTTTATTCATTTCAATATCTTCAAATGAAAATTCCTTACCTTTGAATAATAGGGACTTGCAGAACGATTCATTCGACGATAATGTTAGCACCAATAATCATGTTGTCAAATCCGTTAATTTAGTTAGGTTCTTAATTACAAAACTTTTAGCAAAGGCCTCAGAAACTTTAAATCTAATGGGTATCAATTTTAAATTCGGTAAGTCGGATCCAAGTAATCCAAATGAATTGTATATTTAATTATTATATTATACTCCACTAAATTACATTTTGGTTACTATTACTGTTATTGCTGTGTAAACCAATAAATTTAAATTCTGTAATAAACTTTTCGCTCTCCTTCCCTTCATATGTTTTCATCATTTATTTGAATTTTTTATCATAACTAATGGATTCAATTATATCAACAGAGTTAGTGCCAAATAATAATTCTGAGTTAATATCAATTGTAGATTTTTTAGATGGTTTTGCAATAGTACAAGCATCCAATATTTCAATATATAAGGTAAATCAAGCAACTAAAACTCCGAAATTAGTTAAATCGCATATTCCAAACTTTCAAATAAAACAAGCATTTTCTAGTTTAAATAATCAAATTCTATTCTTAATATCCATTGAAAATTCTGTAGAATTTATTGATAGAAATCAAAAATTATCCCAACTCTCTTTTAAAGAAAAAAGTAAAGTTAGAAATTTAAATAATATAAGTCTAAGTACTTTCTCAAAATTTATTTATAAGTTTAAAAAGGACGATCAAAATTTTATTTCAATATTACTTGTTAATAGCAATGTCAATTGTGATATAAATATAAAAATAAATTATAAAATTGATAGTACTTTTATAGAGCCAATATGGATTTCGAAGTCTAATAATGAATTATCAATTGGGATCATTGATCATAATACTATTCCAAAATTTATATTACTTCAGCTTAAGCCTACAACGCTAGTTGAAAAATTGTCTTATACTATTAATGATAAGCTAATTACCTCACAGTTATTTTTTTCATCAAGTAAAGTTTTAATAGGTTCTCAAAAACTTTATATACTAGATTTGAATTCTTTAAATTTGAAATCTTATAAATTACCAGGTCAAGGATTTCTAATCTCCAGAATGGCTAAATTAGATGAAAATAATATTCTAATAGCTACGGAATCTGGTGATTTGATAAAAATGACTTACAATGATCATGATATTGTCAATTTTAAACTACTAGGAACAATACTTCCATCCAATTTAATATACTCAAATTTGCAACTAAATTTAATTTTAGTTGGCAATCGGTTTTCAAAACTTTTTATATTAGATTATAAAAGTCTACAGATTAATGGATTTATTGACTCAAAACGTTTCAAAAGATCCTGTAATGTTTTACAAAATAATCTTTGTTATGCCATTATCAATTCAAGTTTTGAACCAATATTAGGTTATACTGATTTATTTTGTTCAGCAGTGACAAAGCTTTCAAATAATTTTAATTTGAAATCTTGGGATTGGCCTAGGCATTCTGAATTTCTAGGTATGGTTCATAATCATGTTATTTATGTAAGAGATGTACAAGGAAATGATCATCTATATAAGTTCGGTGACTATGGCTTAATATACTTAATTCCAATTCGAAATAATGAGAAAGATCATTTAATTCAAATTTCACCAAAACTTGCAATAAAAAAGTCAGGTGTTTATAAAGTTGATTACAATAAGCCTAATTTAAACCTAATAAAAGTGATTGATTATCAGTCAAAAAGTTGTACTTTGTTAAACGATTTTGCAATTTTAACAAATTTAAAAAGTGATTCAATTTTAATTGTTTATAAGGAACTTAATGATTTTAAGACATTTTCCTTCAGCTTAACTGACTATCCTGTGTTATTTACCAAAATTTTAGAGGCCAATTCAAAGTTAGTACAATTCATGACAATTTGCAGAAATATAATATGCCAATACACTTTTAACATTCAAAGTAAATTAATTGAAAAGATTTTCACCTATGTAACCGAGAATCTGGGTTATCCCTTAGATTTAATTCCAATTTCTAACTCAACTGATAATTATTTGTTATCTACGATGGAAAATGGACTCCAATTAATTAGTCCACTGAATCAATCAAATTTAGAACTTAGTTTTAACATTAAGACTAAATTGGATACAATTCAGCTATGTCCGTGGGATATTGAGAATGGTGAAATATTATCATTACATCCAAAATCATTTCAATTTTGTAAAATTAGTCGAGATTCATATCAACAGAAAATAGATATTGATGATGTTATAAGCAAACTAAGTTTAATTTCAAATGATGATCAAAATCCAAAGATAATTTTAAACGGTTCCAAAAAATTGTACAAATTAGAAAAATCAAAAGTTAAAGAATTTGATATTTTTAATTCACTACAATTCCCAATAATGAATATTAAATCTCTAAAAGGGTTTTTAGATAATTTTATAATAGTTTCAACGTCCAAATCTATCCATATGTTAAATAATGATTCGCTAAGGGAATTGGATTCAATCAAATTTGAAAATATTATTCAGGTTGAAATCGATAACATAGCTGACGCCCAAAAAGGATGGATACCAAACTCACATCTAGTAAGCCAAGAACTTTTAGCGGTTGTCAGTTATAGCTTAGATTGGTCAAGTTGTAAAATTGAATGGTTTAAAATAACTAATAGCCTTAAATTTAAAAGATGTTACATAGTGTCAATTGAATCAAGTAGTTCGAGTAATAGAGTTTTTCTAAATCCTGGTTCTTTTTATTCTAATGGTGAAATGATCACATATTATCAAAAATGTATTGGCAAAAAAAATGTTGACTTGGATAGGCAATGTGAAATTGAATTGGAAGACTATGTTGAGTTCATTGAATATGAAAAAGTCGTAAATATAAACTATCCAATTTGTAAAGATTTAGTGAATTTTAAATTAACTAATAATGAAAGCATTATTTATTATATATCAAATAATAACGTTTTGATTAGATCCACCTTTGATAAATATGATATGAAGGTCCTAGCAACTAAAAATAATGTTACCCGAATTTTCAAATTGAATGATTTTTCATTTTTTCAGTTATTTGATGGCAGTTTGCAACTTCGAATTGTCGGTGAAAACTTTGATATAATTTTGGAAGATTTTAAAATCATTAACTTTGAATTCGATATGAGAGAAAATGACATTTTTAATATTACTGTTCTAAAGCAAAATTTTATTGAAATATACGACGAATCTGATGATCGTACAGGCATTATCAAATTTAATAAGGGAGTATTTGGTTTGATCTTTATGAATAATTTTAGCATATTTAAAATAGCTATAAAGAGAACGTTCAATTACGATACAGTTAATAAAATGGAATATATACCGGAAGAATAAGCACTTTTTATTGAAACATTACTATTTAACATAGATATATAGTTTATTTTCAGCAGTAACAAAAAATGTAGTAATATCGTCACCTGTTACATTATTGGGAAGGGGAAAATCCAGCTTTGAAATGGGTTCCTTAGTCGAAGAAAGTATCAAGACATTATCTTTACTTCTATATTGTACTTTATAATCTTTGGCATCTTTCAATTCGGATTCAATTTTCAAAAGGTATAAATGATTCATTTTGGTATCATTTTTATTTAATTTGTGTATATCAGTTATGAATTTGATTTTATTTGATCGTATCGACGCTTCGGGATTAGTAATTTCTTTGCTTACAATTTTCAATTGATTAGGTTCCTTTTCAGACCCCAGGTCGTCAATTTCCTCGATTAATTTTCTCCCGTTAGTTTTAATATTATCATTCTTACCAATATTTAAAGTCAATGATTCCTGATTTTCTTCGTCAAACCTTTTGGCTTCTAATATACTCAATGGCTCATTATTAGCCGCATCTACGCTAATTTTTGCTAGTTCTTCATATTGTGAATTTAATTTCTCTAAATCAACTGGTATATCAATTGGGTCACCCATACTTATCCTTTTTGGTAAAGCCAACGAGTCTCTATCGATATTAAAATTATCACCTATTTGGAATTCGACAGCATCAATGCACCAATGCACCAAAATTGTTTTCAATTCAGGGTTTAATATACACCACTTCATATATAAATCATTAATAACACAATCTATTAGTATTGATTTATTATATTTTTTATCCACTGTCTCCCTAATTTGAGGAGATGTCAAAATTGGTATTTCCCATTGATTACTGGAAATTAGAGGAAAAATAACATTTGGATCAAATTCAAAATCTTCTTTACCATTAACAGCTCTTTTAGGAACTTTTGGACTACTACAAACGTTAATGAAAAGTTTAGTTCCAGAGGGATATCCTTTATAAGGCGAAAAAATCTTAACCTTTATAACAAAATGAGGTTTTGGGATTATTTTCTCCTCGATTTTGGATTCAGTTCTAGGCATATGTATTTAAACAGTAATTTTTAATTTATAGCTATAAATGATGGATAAATTAGATAAAATAGATTGACAGATAGATAATAATTAATTAAGAACAAAGAATGAAATTTGCATCTTTTTCCAGAATCGCATTTTGGTTTTCCTCTTTCTTTTTCTTACTATTTTCGTTCTCGTTTTCGTTTGTTTATTATCACTTATTCCGCTTATCATCTATCATCTTGTGATATAAAACACTATTCTATTTTTATTATTATTGCCCCTATACCCAATCTGATGACATCTAATCTTTTATAGAATTATATCAGTCTGTTGAGATTAAATCGCTGATCCCCACAAATTAATTTTATAATAAAGAAAACACTAAACATGGACGGCAGGCAAACCAACCATAAAAACATCACAGATACAGAGACAAATAATGAGCAACTGCATCCATATCGTCCAATGGTGACAAGCAGTTCTTCGAGTTCAAACATAACAGATGAAATTGAACCTTCAGATGCTAAATTGAAGAGCTTACACACTCCGCTCCGCGATGCTACCTTCCATTCTGATCAGACAGGGGGTAGATTGCAAAGATCATCAACAATTGGATCAAATTCAAGATCACCAATTAGGGGGCACCTGAGAACTTTGAGTATAGCGAGCCCTTCATCATCATCATCGGTTTCAAACAGTGGATCCAAAAAGGGTATTAATCTAGGCTTGAATGTTATTGGAAATTCAGCTCAATTACATAAGACAAATACAAACTCTTCAATTCCATTCCAAACTCCAAGAAGACAACTGTTTGTTTCTCCTCAAAATACAGATAGCCAGAGCTTTAATCGCAGTATTAGTAAAAACTCAAATGTTACACCATTATCAAACGTAGTTGTTGATGATACTGTTGATATGTCAATCACTGTCAATCCAGCTAGTCCAGTTACCCCTATTCAAAAAATTAATAATGTTCCACCACTAAGTCTTCCAAGTTCCGTAGCATCACCTACGTCGGAAGATGATTTATCTGATAATTTTAGATTACTTGCATCCAAAGAAATGGAAATTTTGGAAATTAAAAATAGGATTAAAGGAATGGTTGATAAAAAAAATGAAATGGAGTTTGAATTACAGCAATTAAAATTGAATATTGAAAAACAATTGGTTAGTAATCTAAGAAAACAAAATGATGGGAAATCAAAAATAAGTCCATTTGAAGCTCATGTCCCAAAGTCTCCAACTAGTATACAGAAAAGGCCAATGCGCGCTCTAGGATCAGCTATTGATCCGCTATTAGATGATAGCTTTACTCCGACTGGTTCTCCAGAATATAATATGAATTCATTAGAATATGATAAAGTGCATCGAGATTTGACAAGCAATGGAAAAAGACAATCTTGGTTTTCGAAACCATTAAATTTTATTCAGCAATTTGATAATTTAATTTATCAAGAATTTGAAAAATTACAAATTCCCGAAGATGGATATACTGAAACCAGTAAGGCTAATAATAACGATAATGATAATATTAAGAATAATGACAATGACAACAGAGAGCACAGTGATAATAACAAACCCAAACCTGGCATGAATAGTATTAAGAAGGAATCAGCTAGTATCAACGAACCAATTAAAAGTTTGGCTGAAGACACGGGTTTAGATGTCATGCAATCTGTATCACAGCATCTCTGGTCATTTGTTAATGAAGTTAAATCAAATTTAATAATTGAAGAGCCTTCATCTCCATCAACCCAAAATCATGAATCAATACAAAAATCACAGGATAGATTGCGTATCAGAACTCCATCAATTTCTAAGAGGAAGTCCTATGGTCAGTACACCACATTAAAAAAAAAACCCAGTTCTAATACCAAGAAGTTTGAATCTGAAAAGCACTGTGAGAATGATACCCTTAAAGATAGCAACAATACTAAGGATTTGATTGATTTAAGCGTTATAGATGATGAAGATTCTGGTAGTGTAATTGAATTGGAAACTTGCAAAGATAAAAATCACAGTAATCTGTTACAAAATACTGAAGAAATTCAGGAATCCGATCTATGGGATAGTGAGCTTCTGGACATATAAGTTTTTATTCTTTCCTTCTTTTTTATAGGGCTTTTATAAATATTTAATACATTAATAATAAAGATAACAAATACATAGGTTTTCTATAAGAAAGCGTAATTAAATAATTGGAGATGACGTTGTTGCTGCAAACAGTTGTTTTTTGACCTTGATCAATTCATCTTTTAACTGATCCCTTTCTTGACCAACTATAAATAGATCTGCTTCTAAGTTTGTAATCTTCACCGCATACCTTTGATCAATAACATCAGCTTCCTCATCTTCATTAACTTCAGATCCGCTGGATTCCTGTAATTCATTAACAAAACCATTGCTAGCATTCGAATTATCGGGAGTTGTTTGTTTACTGATTGAGGCTATTCTAGAGCTTGAATTTGAAAAAACACGTTTCTTTAATTTTAGATCATCCAATTCATTACTTAATAATTTATTTTGCTCCCTGAATTTAGTTAATTCATTTCTTGAGAGCAGTAATGCTTTGCGTGTACTACTTAAAGAAGTAATCGATTCTTTATAAGAAGTTTCTAAATTATTCAATTTATTTTCCTTGATTTCTGATTCTTTCGATAATTCTTTTTCACGATTTGATAAATCTTCAATTTCTTTTTCAAGAGCTTCAAAATTCTTAGAATGAGGTCCCGTTGCCAATTGTTGTGACCATAATGATAAAACACTATCCATTTTTGTGGATAACTGATTAACTTGATCAAAAACGGGTAAGTTTTTAGAAGTGATATCTTTTTCATTCTCTTCATTTATACCAGATAATACTTTCAAATTATTGTATTCAGATGAAATATTGTTATACTGTTGTTCTAAATCAAAAATTCTTTTCTTCAAAACCTCTTCGGTCTCCAATTTGTCCCTTAATTGTAAAATTATGCTTTGTTGTGATTTAACTAATTCATTTAAGCCTGCTAATTCATTCATTTGAATACTAATGAATGATTGATCATTGGCAGGTATTTGTGGACCACTTGCCGTTTGTTTATTTTGTAAAGATGAGAGATCATTTAAAGCTTTACTTTTTTCGGTTTCTAATTGAACAATTTTACTATTTGCCTCCTCAACTTTAATTGTCATTTCTTCTTTTAAATTCGTAATCATACTCAGTAAATTCTGTAACTTAACGTTATCTTTTGCAGAAACCGCTGGAGAAAATGGTAAATCGTTAGCTTTATTACAAGGCATAACTGGAGTTTGCTGTAAAGAAGGCGTGTGTGTAGCGGGTGAATTTGGGTAAGAATAATCTTTATTCCCTTCTTCCTTATCTTGAGTTATAATTTCATTTTCGTGCTGAATTTCATCTTCACGTTCTTTCAATTTTCCACATAAGTCAGTAGAAATCGTTGTGGGAGACTGTAAAACAGGTTCAGCGTCGACATAACAATTATTAATACTGTGATCACTAATAGACTCTGAGATATTATTAATTCCTTTAATATCACTTTTAATAATTTCAGGGCTAGGAGTATTTTCGGAATTATTATCCAACGACTTTTCCTGATTTTGAACTTCTGCAGCCAACTCATTTGCATGCAAATCAGTTTCATCGTTGCTGCTTAATAGCATATTAGGAGGCTCATCTCGGTTAATCATATCATCATTATTCAATATAGGGGTTGAAGAGATCAATTTAATTGCATTATTTCCATTATTAACAGCATCATATTGACTTAACCTATGAGCTTGTTTTTGAACTATATTATTTGAATCTTTGACATCATCGCTTAAATTAACATTTGATTGTGAAGATTGAGCAGAATGGAGGTTACGAGAAATTGGAGCTAATGGCGTTGACGCCTTTTCCATGTATTGTGTTAGTTGGTTAATATTAAATTCAAAAATAACAGAACTTCCACGAGTGAACCTGGATTCATCAATGGCTTCATTCATTTCATCAACAACACCTGTAAAGTCTGTATCAATTGGATCACCACCCATGATAATCAATTTTTCAGAATTTGGATCAACAGTTATTGAGTGCCCACATCTTGGGCCTGGGGAAAATGGTAAATTCGATAAGACTTTAAAACTATTCATATTGTTTAAATCAATGACGTACAAATCACCAGACATTTTATCATTTGTCAATTTTCCGCCAAAGATGAATAATAGATTTTGAAATAAAGCTGCAGAATGATCTGTTAGTGCAGGTGGCTTAAATTTGCCATGTAATTCACATTTACTCCAAGACTCTGTAATGGGGTCAAAGCAATAAAGATCTTTGCTAACAATCGAATTATTCGAACCGCCATAAATATAAAGTTTATTTCCAAAAGCAGTCATCGAATGATTTGCAAGGGGTGGTGGAATATTATCACCTTTTGAAACGATTTTTTGCCATCGAGTTTTCGGGTTTCTAAAATTTGATAGATCAAACTTCCAAATGTCATTGAAATATTCATTTTCTAACTGACCTCCAAAAACATATAAATAACTCAGCCAAGTACCAGGTTTATCAGTCATTTCAAAATTTAAGACTGAAATTTGGTGACCATAACGCCCTTCGGGTCTTTGACCCTCAGGTGATGTTATTGTCCATTTTAAAGACGAAATGTTAAAAAAATAAAGCTTATTATCTAATACTTGAGTTGAAGTTGTAACTGTGTCACCAGCAAACACTATAAATGCATTACCAATTAAAACTGAGGCATGGCCAATTCTTGGAGCTGGAATTCTTTCAAAATTTTCAATTGGAGAAGCAATATATGGATAAATTTCTTCGTTGTTGTTCTGTTTGACCGGTTCAATTACCCACATATCGCCAAAAACATTGGCACCACACAAACCACCCATTAAATAAATTGCACCAGTATCCGAAGTTAAAGCGGACGCAGCATGGCTAAATCTGGGGAATGGTGAATTGTAAAGCTTCTTCTTCTTCCAAGGAGTATGATTCTGTAGATCTTGATACTTTTTTTGTTGTAACACATCATTAGTTTTATTGTCAAGTTGTGAAGGAGTATTCAACGAAACATTTCTTGATATCGATGGAGAATTGGGGTTGTTATGGAGGCCTAGTGCTTCACTTTGTGGTGGTGTTTGCACCTGATTCAAACCATTGCCAGCAGAACCTCGACGAGAAAAACTATTTGCTGTCCGATCAGAGCCCGCAGGTCTGGGTGGGGTGATTGGATGTGTGTTTTCGTTTGATTGCTCATGATGTTTGCTATGCTTTGAAGACTTAAAAAATCCAATTGCTGTATTCTGTCTGGAAGGAGACTCAGTTGAATTTTCAACACCGGCAATGGGTTTTGTGGTAAGCCCTTCAGCTAGTGAATGTTCTACGCTGGTGTTATGGGTTGACGATGGTTGTGATTTAGACGAATGTTTCTGATGTTTCTTCTTGAAAAATGATGCCATAGCTTATGTCAATATTAGTTCACAAACAAAGAGTATTTATTGCTTTATTCAAGATGAGTGTCCGATTTTAGGCTTTAAGAGGTGTTCTGAGTGCAGTAAAACAAATGAATATAAAAACGTATACAACCGCATAAAAACCGTGTATAACGTAATAAAAATTAAATATAGGTAATATTTATATAAATAAATATAGAATTATGTGATGAGAAATATATAATTAAGCGTGTTGTGGAATCGTGCGCCAATAGTATACTGTTTGGTGACAGGGACAACCAATCACTTTATTGTGCTAATGGGTCAACTAACAAAAAAAATATGTAACGCACATCGCTTCATTTGAAATCAAAAGCCGCATAGAACAATTGGAAGTTTTTCTATTTTTATTCTTTCTATTTTGTATGTCAAGATGTTTCGTTATGTTTCGTTATGTTTGTATATATTCGTATTTATTTCTACTTATTTGACCCTGGAAAAGCCTCGTTACCTTTGAAAGCCTCCAAACCAGCCGCCCTGATCGTGATCATCGTTTTCTTCCACCTCAGGTTTACGATTGGCAAACAATATTTGCCTCAAAGCTTGTTTGGAATGATCGGTGTCAAAATTGAGCACACTTGTATCGAGTTCTTCTGCCGAGCTGTTGCTGCCTTCCTTTAACGTCTCTTCGTCACTAACATCATCAACAGTCGTGTCAGAATCCATTAACCGCGTTTCAGATATCCTACTGGTAGAAATTAATCTAGGCTTGATCAGCTTACCTGAACTTAACAACAAGGAAGGTGAATTTAAAATAGAATCCAGTCCTAGCTTTGAATTCGAATCTTGTCGTGTCAGGTTAGTACTGGATCTGACTGGAACATTGGAAAATGTTCCTTCAATCATAGTGACGCCTTGAATTTCATCTTCATCTTGGTTTTTCAATTTCTTTTTCTCTTCTTGATCTTGTAAAACCGCCAGTTTCCTACCTGTTCCAAATGACAAAACTGGAGCCTCTTCGTCATCATCCTCTTCTTCATCTTCCTCCTGATGTTTTTCTTCCTCTTTCTTATTCTTCATATTTTCGACAAGAAGTTCACTCTTCTCTCTATTTAATTCTCCTTTGATTTTGAGAATTCCCTCATCGTGGAAACTAGAATTGCTTTTGGTCATGAAAAAATGTGAGAAAGGATTTGTCTCTATAGGAGATGGACTTGAAAAAAAATTCTTCATATTCAGCTGAAATTTGGTTTTATTTTGTTCATTAAATGACGACAATGATGAAATATGTCCAGAAAATTTTGCATCTTCATAATCGGACTCTGATTCAGATTCCGATTCGGAATTACTTCCAAAATAACTATGTAATTTATCTAGATCTATTACTTTCTCTTCATTTGTATCCTTATTCAACAAATATAATTGTTTCGACGATAACGTTTGTTTTAACGATACCTTATCCTTTTCATCTTGTGAATCTTTCTCCTTATCTCCAATGTTTATTGTATTTCTTCTTTTTCTACCTCTAGCCGCGGGTTCTTCATCTTTTGGTTTATCCGGTTGCGATATGTTTTGTATGATCGTTGTATAACCTGTTGTACCTATTGTTAATTCACTTCTCAAATTATCTCCATCTAACTGTGTAAGATCTATCGGTGTTTCAAGAATCCTGTAAAAATCCTTATCTGATGACGGTGATAATATATTATTCAAATTAAAATCATAATCCATTAACCTGAACATAGATCTTTTCGTTTCCGATTGCTTAAAATATATTGGTGTGCATAATGGAATTTCATTAAATATGGCCCGACCTAATAAAATTTGTAATAAAGTTGATATAACCGCACCGTGCGATATTATAAAAACAACCGTATGCTTATCTTCCTCGAATGTTTGCTTTGCATAATAATATTGTAATAAAGAAATTAAATAGTTAAAACATCTTTTAGTAAATTTTTTCGGTGATTCTCCGTATTCTCCACAATGTCCAAGTTTATTATAAGACCATGTTGAATCTTTAATATTTTTTAACTGACACCTCGTTCTAAAATTCAGGTTCTTGTTTTCATTTTCATTTTCCGGTTCATTCAAATATGCATTAATATTATTAATCATTGAATAACCATCATCGTTTGGCGGTAAATATTTCAAATTATAATTTTCACTGAGCCATTCTGATAAACCCTGATCTACACGTAATTTAACTGCTTGTTTATTTTCTGACGATTGTTTAAACTGTTTTGAATGTTTTATACGATCCAACAAAAGCTCCGTAGTTTGTATGCATCTATTATATGGCGAACTATGTAACATTATTGATCTTGCACCATCGTTTGTGGGAATATTATTAGCAATTTTTCTAAACACGTTATCCATTTCAGTTTGAGCTAATTTGTCATTTAATGGAGGATCAAAATTTGATAACCAATTTGACGATGATCCATCGTTTAATCCTGTCCCTGACTGAACTGGGGACACACCTAATTTAGTCTTATCTATACGTGAGCAATGTCTCAATAGAACTATATGCATTTTCTTATGTATATGAAATAGTCAAATGATAATTTGCTGATACTGATTGTAATAGAATTAGTGGTTATTAGTGTTAATAATACGTTAGAATAAATTAAAATTATATGACGTAGGTTTTTTCTGAAAAATATTTCTGCTATATTTGATTATGTAATAATCTATGGTTATCTCTAGTAATGATTATTTAATAGGGTTATATTGGTGTTGGTTGTGTTCTTTAATATGGTTATATGGACTGTAAGATGACTGAATTCTTTATTCGTTTCGACTTATTAATCCACTAAATATTAGCGATAATTATCCGCATGTGGTTTTCGCCATGTGCCTCTTTAAAGATGACGCTTATTTAATATTATTCTACAACAGATTGTTAGTAACAACCTACATCAATCATTTATATTGTTTCTGCTCTATACAGTATCTAATCCTACTTCAAGAAATTCCATAGCTTACCTTCAGAACTGGCATAACATCTGAACTCATTACTTAGTCCGTTCTTATGTTCTGGATAAAAATCGGTTATTTCGGTGTCTGGGTAGTTCTTCTTGACCACATCTTTCATTCTCTCGCCTGTGCAACTAATTAACTTATACTTCAAGTCCCCTGATTGTGTTTTGGCGGTTTTATCCTTTAACAAAAGTGCTTTGGCCGTTTCTGATGATTTTTGTTGACATTGTTCTTCAAGGAATGGTGGATCAATAAGTAATCTGTCAACCTTATTCTTTAAGTCTTCACGGAAATTTAAAGGCTCATTGTAATCATAAAATCCAAAATGTGATTTACCAGACAAAAGCTCAAATCTTTTATCAAATTCAAATAAATAAATATGCTTCGTGGGTAAACTACCTGGATCACGTTGATTAATAATTGCATAAACTGATGGTGCACTAACAATACAAATAACTGTATCTTCATCTGCCCCTTCTAATAAAGCATCCGCTAACTTATTTGCTGTTTCATCATTATACCAAAATTGTGATAATTGCCAATCTTCTTTAAAATCATCGATTTTTAAAGTTTTTCTATCATCGAAATCATCTTCTGCTTGTTGGTACAGTTTTTGAAACTTTTCATTTCTAGTTTGTTCTTCATTTTTAAATTCTCTTAATGCTGCTAGTGCGTTAGCGGACAAGGTTCTATAATAGTCGAGATTTATTTGATGTTAGTATTAGAGAAAGACATGAGACAAAATTAATTCTAGAACTTAAAAATTAAAATTACAAATTCCTTTTTTTTTTTAACTTACAGCACTTCATCATCAGATTCCATTTTGCAATGTGTATGTTCTAACACTATAATATTAAAAAAAAAAATTTTACAATACGAAAATTGATCATCTATAAAAAAATATTTTTTTCGTAAGACGTCATTAGTTTTCAATAAAAAAATTAAAAAAAATTAACGTTTCCCTCCTTCCGGGATCGAACCGGAGACCCTAAGATATCAATTGCACATTACAGTCTTATGCTCTTCCAACTGAGCTAAAGAGGGAACTTCATTATTGAACTGAAGACCCATTTTCAAAAGTTTGCAATTTTTTCTTTTTTTTTTCCCTGGAGAAATTGCACTGTTAGACAATTAGTTATTGTTTAATTTTGGTTCTTATGAGTTGGGTATTGATAATTATTTTATAGTATTATTATATAAATTATTTCTCTCATCTAAAAGAAATGTTGGAACCTGGGGAAATTGTATCGTTAAATCAATTAATATGGTTCCTATTTTTAGGTTAATTAATGCCATTCCATTGTTTTACACTACATGCATAACCCCTGTAGAAGAAACCAATGAGATCAAAGTAATCATTGATAATAATATTATTTATGTGGCTACATTCATTTAATCGGATATTGGGATGAAGTCTAGACAAAGAAATGTACAATTTCAATTAATGACAATTAAATTCAATTTACCTATATATATGTGCTATTCCAATTTTTAGTTTCTACCTGTTTCACAATCTTTTTCTTTGCTCTCTTTTGGAGAGAGATCTTTTTATATAAATTGAATACAATTTAATTTTACTTTGTTCTTACATTTATTTACAGCTTCTGAGTCTAAATCGATTACAAATAACACTACACCTTACTGGAGGAGGTGTGGGATTTCAATATAAAATTCTTAATGTTCCAATAAGAAACTTTAAAAGATATACATATATTAGAACAAGTAGAATGGGAATTTACTTATTCTTATAGACAAAAATTTTGACACAATAATTGATAATAGACACGAAACATAAACTTTTTGATAGATTAATGTTTTAGATAAGATGAAACCAGTTTAGTGTTTCAGATAAGCTGAAACCACTCTAGTGTTTCATTTTATGTTGTGACACAAACATTTGCCATTACTACCCTTAAATTATAACATAATTTTCACAAAGAGATCTTAAACCGTTAATAAAGTAACAGTACTTACCATTGTAGGCATTAGCTAATTAAAATATGTATGTGGCAAAAGTCTTATGAACTATTATTGAGTTGTAAGTCGTAAGTTTTGTAATATAGAATCTGTTGGAACCTGGAGAAATTGTATCCGCAGTCAATTATTATGGTTCCTATTTTTAGGTTAATTAAAGCCATTCCATTATTGTCTCTACATGCATAATTCGAGTAGGAGAAACCAATGAAATCAAAGTAAACGAAGATAACGATATTAATTATGTGGCTATATCCGTTTAATTGGATATTAAAATAAAGTCTAGACAAAAGTGTTTTAATTGTAGTTTTATTGATTGGTTATAAACAACTATTCTATAGTATTAATCGATAATTATAAAAACTATTTAAGTTATAATTTAAATAAATAGAAACTATGTCCTATTTATATTATACTGAATATATATTTGTTGTTCATTATTCAAGTCCTTTCATCAATATGATCGGCTACAATATCTTCATTAATCATCTCTTATCTTGATAAGCTATCTTGATAAGCTACTTTGGTAAACCGGCATTGCGGTACTTCCTATTCCATAAGCTATCTATCGGTGTAGATGCTTATTAGGTAGTTCTAGACTTCAATCAATTATTAATTAATTGAATCTATTTTTCAGCTATTCAAACATTTGCTATTATTTTACTTTTCAAAGTTTAACATAATTTTCACAAAAAGATGAAAAATTGCAATTAATGACAATCAAATACAAATTGCCTATATAAACATGCTATTCCACTTTTCAGTTTCTATTTGTTTTACAACCTTTTTCTTTTCTCTCTTGGGGAGAGATCTTCATATAAAAATCGGATACAATTTAATTATACTTTGTTCTTACTTTTATTTACCACTTCTGAGTTAATATCGATTACACTACACTCATAGTAAGTATCCACTTATCTATCTGCGGGACCACACCTGTAATCGTTCCTCCTGTGAAAGTTATCTTAATCATCATATGTCGGAAGTGTTTTAACTAGTGTTTTTATTCCTAAGATCTAATTGTTGGTGTTCAATATAACTTAATATATCAAACTGGGTTTATACTCATAGTTATTACTCAACTAATCTATATTGTAATTGATACATAAAAGTATATAAACTATTTATATTTATTTGAAAATTCTCATAGAATTTTCATGCTCGCTTGAGATTCGACAAATTAGTTGTCGCTATTCCCAATTAGGAATAACTAATCCTCTCAATCTCAAACCGTCAATATTAACAACATTTCCTGATTACTATACTTTCATAAAATTATATCTAATTTTCACAGGAAGTAGAGGATTACAGCTGACACTACACCCTATTGGAGGAGGTGTGACATATCAATATAAAATTCTTAATGTCCTAATATATCGGATATTAGTTTATTTTATATCCATATCATGTTTTGTTAACAAACAAAGCATTGGACAAGTAATTAAAATAACCAAGTACAGTTATTGAACTCTGTTAAATTTGTACGATAGGGAACGAATAAATATTGTCATCGCATTCAACAGGAATTAGACCTGAAATAAAATTAAAGTGGTCATCTATACTCGGACAAGATTAATTTCATGAATAAATTCTTGTGTATCCATCTTTTAATAATTTATGTTTTTATTCTCCTTGGAAATGACGAAGATATTTTATGTCTTTTTGTAACCAAAATATATTATTACGTTATGCAGTTTAATCTGGGTCTCTATCAGTTACTTTACTACTCTGGCTTTGTAGAACCACACTTGTGACAGATTTTTTTTTGATTCTCTATTAAGATACCTGTGTATATAATTGGTAGTACTTTATGTGAAAATTATGTTATAATTTGAAAAGTGTAATGATAGCAAATGTTTGTGTCACAACATAATATGAAACATCAAAGTGGTTTATCTGAAAGATTAATTTATCAAATGGTTTATGTTTCATGTTTATCTTTGTAGACACTATTAAATACCCACAGTTATTGTGTTAAAATTGCCGTCTATAAGGATAAGTAAATTCCCATTCTACTTTGTTTATATATATATATATATATATATATATATATATATATATATCTTTTAAAGCTTCCTTTTAGACGAGAGGATTAATTTATAAATTAACACTATAAAATAGTTATCAGTACCCGACTCATAAAACATAATTTTAACACTTTAATCAACAATTTTATGAGGTTATAAAATTGACTAACATAGATAGGATCTTAGCTTTAGTAAATATTTCTTCTGGAATATTCTTGTTCGCACCAGTTCATGTTCCTTATCTTCATATTAATACTATTATGATTCTGGAAATCTGTTTTTAATTTTCACTCATTAGATCTCGCAATTCTCAAACAGCAATACAAATTAGTTTTCTTCGACGTATATACTCACACTATTTTCTGATTCTACATTTTCATAATATACATCTAATTTTCACAAATCGATTATATAAAATTATATTAAATTCTCTAGCCTCAAATATAATAGATTAAACTGCAGTCAAAACAGATTTCCAGTCTCTTATTCAAATTTTTAAGATTTAATTAATACAGAATGTCATACCACTTTCAATCAGATATCACCAGTGAAAAACGCTTTGCCTGTTTTGAGGTTTTAGAACTTAATGCACCACGAAAGAAGTTGAATGAAGAATACTATTGGCCATTATTTAAAAAATGGTTCACTGACTCTATTTCAGCTCTAGTTCCGGAATACGACTTTGCTGCTTTAATGGCCATGGTCGCAGTTGAAAATCCGCAGCCATATATTGGTTCGGTTTTCATACATGGAATCACATTGTACTTCCATTCAAATATCACGTCATGCTTTAGGTCTATAGATGGTTGTAATCGCTATGCTGCTATGAATAAGGAATTGAGTGGTATTAATGGATTTACTGAAGTTGTTCTTATAACAGAATTGTTTGAAAATGTAAATCGCTATTCTTGGAGGGAATTGATCGATCAAATAGAAATCATCTCTTACTATTGTCCAAAAATTGCAGAACTTGCTGGTGTTATTTGTTGTACCAAAATTCCCAGAAATCAACTTGCAGATTTCTTAAGATTTGCAAATTACTATACACCTATAGAAGGTAATGCCAATTTACGTTCTGCCAGTGCCAATGATATCAGAATGGCATATAAAAAGTTTGTTAAACAGAACAATAAAAATTTAAAAAATCGCAGAGCCGGAGATGCTGAGAAAAAAAAGGAAAAACGGAACGGTGGACACCATAAAGCTAAAGAAAATTATAGGAATAAGAAGATAGTGACTTGCAATAAATGTAACAAGAGAGGGCATTTTGCAAAGGAATGTTGGAGTGCAGAAATTAACTGCATCGTTTAAGACATTTGTAGGTATAATTTTGAAGAAATTAATATCATAGAACAAAATTATACTTTCAACAAAAATAAAGCAAAATCTCAAATATTAAATGAACAGTTCGTATATTCTGTAACTTGAATTTGTTAGCACATGCCAAAAAAATCAAAAAAAATTGTGAAAACTGTGAATAGAAAAAGTTCATGCAAATATCGTGGGGATTTAAATTGATCAATAGTCTTATACTAAAAGACGTGGTATAAATTGGAGCTGGTCCAAGAAAAATTACTCAAACTTCTTAGGTGGACCAATGAAAGTAAGGCATTTGAAGGCGATAGTCGTCTGTATAAAGTTACATTCATTTATTTATATTGTTATCTGGACAAATTTGAACTGTTATAATTAGTTACAATTAAATCCTATATAGATAACCTTTTCCTACTTTATTGTTTCTTTCTTCTTTTACAGTATTTTCTGTTCTTTTCGTGGGCAGAGACCTACATTTGTATAATTGAATACAATATTTTATAGTTTGTTCTTATATTTATTCATAATTACTGAGTTAACATCGGCCACACAATGGCCAATAATATGCTCTATTTACTATTGTATTGAAGTTTTATATCAGGTTTAATTCAATATATTCTTTTTATATTAAATACTATTCTGTGCTTCAACTGATGATTTTACATAATCTATTTATGCTATTTGTTAAAAGATAAAGGATTTCTCGTTAAAGGTCTACCTACCATCGGGTTCAATGGCGATAATTATTCAATCTATATGTTACATACTCAGCATAGTTAAATAATTGTACTTGGTTATCATAATTAATTGTCCACTGCTTTGTTTAACAACAAAACATGCTAGGGATCTAACATAAATTCATATCCAATAATAAGAACACAACTAAGTAAAGTAATAAATATCCTGATACAGAATATTTCTTTTGTTGATTGCAACAATAATTGATGTTGTAATTAAAGTTTGATTGTTAGATACCGATAACTATTCTATAGTGTTCACTGTTAATTTTATATAATCCATTTAGTTCGTAACTCACATAGAGAACCCTATCCTATTTGTGCTATTCGATTACAAAAATTCTGTAACATAAGTTATCCAATTACCGCTAATATCAGTAATAGTGTGACTATTAAAACATTCTTCAATATTAGGACATGAAGGATTTTATATTAAAACCCTACACCCCCTCTAGTAGAGAGTAGCGTTATATGTAATTATCTACCTGCAACAAATATATATATGATAATTAGGGCAACACCCACAGGAGGAACAATTACAGGTATGGCTCCATAGATAGATAAATTAATACTTGTGAAAATGGTATAATTTTATGAAAGTATAGTAATCAGAAAATGTTGCTAATAATGACTGGTTGAGGTTGAGAAAATCAGTTATTCCTAATTGGGAATTGCGTCAACTAATTTGTTGAATCTCAAGCAAGAATGAAAATTTAATGAGAATTTTCAGATAAATATAAATAGTTTATTGTTTAATTTTGGTCTTATGAGTTGGGTATTGATAATTATTTTATAGTATTATTATATAAATTAATTCTCTCATCTAAAAGAAACTTTAAAAGATATACATATATTAGAACAAGTAGAATGGGAATTTACTTATTCTTATAACAAAAATTTTGACACAATAATTGATAATAAACATGAAACATAAACTTTTTGATAGATTAATGTTTTAGATAAGATGAAACCACTTTAATGTTTCAGATAAGCTGAAACCACTCTAGTGTTTCATTTTATGTTGTGACACAAACATTTGCTATTACTACCCTTAAATTATAACATAATTTTCACATTTATATACTTTTATGTATCAAATACAATAGAGATTAGATGAGTAATAACTATGAGTATAAACCCAGTTTGATATATTAATGTTGGAATCCGGAGAAATTGTGTCGTTAGGTTATTACTATGGTTCCTATTTTGGGTTAATTAAGCCATTCCATTGTTGTCTCTACATGAATAACTCCAGTAGGAGAAACCAAACACATATTCAAATTAGCTAATACCAAAACAACGGTAAGTACTGTTTCTTTATTAACGGTTTAAGACCTCATAACCGAGGCTAGAGGGGATGTCATGTGGCAAATCTTTCTGTATTGGTCATTTTATAACTGTGCCTAAGATAGAAGATATCCAGGTTAGCTATCCCATCCTCTGATAATCTTAGATTTCAAGTAATTGTGAAAATTATGTTAAATTTTGAAAAGTAAAATAATAGCAAATGTTTGAATAGCTGAAAAATAGATTCAATTAATTAATAATTGATTGAAGTCTAGAACTACCTAATAAGCATCTACACC